>CAWUHX010000049.1:1165393-1367760 GCA_963922205.1 Romanomermis culicivorax
AGCAGTGGTATCAACGCAGAGTACTGTGAAGTACTTTATTTTGATCCGTTCACACCCCGGTAGCCCAATTAAGATGCCCCAATTAATTTGCACAAATGGCAGCTGTTCCCCTAGAACCTACACTAAACTACACATTCCACAGCTACCGTAATCCCCCATAAAAATCGTAAACAACACCTGCACACAGTAAAATATGTAGAAGCCCCGCCAGACAGTAGTCTCAAGTGTAACGGTAGCGGCGGCCCCCACCAAACATGTGTATACAGAGAAACCGATACAGGAAGCATGCACAGAAGCACAAAGGTGTGGCCAAGCCCACTGTAGAAAGCAAGTGAAGCACAGAAAGCATACAGTACCAGAAAAGCATTAGAGAGGCGTAACTAAGTAAGCATAAGAAGCGTAGCAGGAAATGACGATTGGCGAAAGAAGATGGACAGAAGCTCGACCTCCCACAGCGCCCAGGGAGTGGCCAAAATCGCCGTATAAAAGAAGGAGCAAAGCGTGATTTAGTTAGTTGTTAGATTGTTTGTAATCGTTTTATTTTTGATCCGCGGCCGTTCCCTCATTTGCAAGCAATCGTCTTCGAAAGCAATTAAACTGTGTCGTGTATTTTTATTTGCAAGCAAATGCGCCCTCCGAATTGTGTATTGTCGACGTTCAAGCGACCGTCGATCACCCGTTGTTTTATTGTAACTGTACGCCCGCGCCCCCGTCCCGTTATTTGTCCCCGCCGTATCGACCGATTGGTTAGAAGTAAAGTACCTCACACAAATCTGGTCGTTACAGCACAATGAGGTGAAAAAAATGCTGCAAGCTGAGAAATCTTTATTTTTGAATCTTATAATCGAGTAAAGTAATTTTTATGTCATGAATATCGTTACTCTAGTTTCAATAGACTAGTGTACACAGACGATACGAAAGTGTCAACTTGATGTTTTGTCAACAGGTTTGAATGTTTGCAAATTGCATGTCACAGTTTACTGTATGTTAACGCACATGTCAATCAGCAAAATAGTCTCTATATAAGCCAACGGTACAGTGTTTTTTTTGTGCCAAAACCATACCTGTACTTGGGGGGGGTTCTCGGCCAACCCTGTACCCAAAATCATTTCCCCCCCCCAACCCTCCCAGTTTGGAAAAAATTAAAAAAAATTTCAAAAAAGTGTATGTTTTTTGGCCTTTTTTGGGAAAAATTTCGACTTTTTCCTACCCCCCCCCCCCCCCCCAAAAAATTTCGGATTTACCCCCCCCCCCCCCCAACTGGTCGGGGGTCTTACAGGCATGGCCAAAACATGGATTTTGGCACAAAAAAATTTGAAATAGCACAAAAAATTCTGAGCGGTTGTGCCAATTGGCTCAAAATTTTTGGCTGGTCAAACATTAAGATTGCTTGATCAACCTGACCTCCGACCAGTTGGGGGGGGGGGGGATAAATCCGAAATTTTTGGGGGGGGGGGGGTAGGAAAAAGTCGAAATTTTTCCAAAAAAGGCCAAAAAACATACACTTTTTTGAAAATTTTTTTAATTTTTTCCAAACTGGGGGGGGGGGGAAATGATTTTGGGTACAGGGTTGGCCGAGTTGGGGGGGTCCCCCCCCAACCCCCCCCCCCAAGTACAGGTATGTGCTTGAATTTTAGACGTTTTAGGGTGAAAATGCAAAAAATTTTCGGCGCTTCGCGCCGAGTCAATGAATATATAATATTTTTTATTCCTATATTTGACCCGAAAGCGAACGATTTCTCTTCGAACAATATTAGTGTCGTGGCAGAAAATTTTATAGGCTGTCAATGACTGATGAATGAGAAGAAATTTTGAATATTCTCTGTTAATTCAGTCGGATTTGGATTCAAAACCACTGTTTTTTTTCCACGAACTTTTTTCCACTAATGTGGAAAGGGGTCAAATTTTTTTTCCACATGTGGAAAACAATTTTTTTCGTCTTAAAATCCTCGTTTTTCGGCTTGAAAATGCTCACAGACGCTTTATCGCACTGTTTTTGAGCTTTTCCAAGGAGGTCTTACAGGCATTACACTTTTTTGCAAATTTTTTCGGGGGTCTTACAGGCATACACTTTTTTTGCAAATTTTTTCCAAGTTCGAGAGGGGTTGGTTGGCCAAGTTGGGGGGGTCCCCCCCCCAACCCCCCAAGTACAGGTATGTGCAAATGTGGAAAAAAACAGTGGATAATACCGTTGCAGCGTTTTTTTGTGCACGGACCTTTGGGCCAATTGGCACAAGAGGCCGAAAAAATTTGTATCAATTTCACAAAAAAAATTTTTCTACCAGAAACATACTGAAAACTGCGGAAAAGTTTTATGCCTAAAGTTTGATAAAAGGTTAACGTTTAAGACGCACTCAACCTATTTTTCAGCTAAACCATGTCATGTCAGTCAGATAAGAAAAAACTGAGCGAGAAAATGGTTTACGACGACTGTAAAAGAAATGGTGTAAAAGAAATGGAATGCTGACAAAATTCTAAAAAGTCTAGAATTGTTTAGGAAGTTCAAATAAGTAGATTCACTTTTCGAATTCGACTACGAATATGAATTATCTCCTATATATTTAACAACAACGTAAATACTAGGGAAAATAAAATTGAAAATTGTATAAATTTTCGGTCGAAATATTGTACCATCACCAACGATATCGATTTTCCTATTTGAATCAATCAAACACAAAAAGTAAGAATTGCAGTTTTGAACACTGTTTTTTCCACATTTGCACTATAATGTGGAAAAAAAATCTGGAATGTGGAAAAAAATTGAGGTCTTTCCACAAATGTGGAAGAAAAATTTGGGGTTTTCATATTGAAAAGATGCATTTTGGTGCATTTTAGGAGGTCCAAATCTCGAAATTTTCCGGCGCTTCGCGCCGGTTATAACTTTAATAATCATCATTTTTTATTAAGTAGCTCAGGCGCTGCTTTTATCATGCCTACCTTCACTTACCATTTAATCTTAAATAGTTTTCATCATATTTAATGAAGATTCGCATTTTTTCTTTTTGAGAATAATAAATATGCTTTTTGATGCGATTATTTCTTTGCTAACGTAAAATCAATTCAAAAGCTTCATGAAAATATCTTTCGGAAATTTCTACTCTTAATACTCATACCTTTTCGGCCAAGTTCATTAGAGTTTGCGAATAAATTACTGGTTTTAAAATTTTTCAAATATAAATTCTAGAAATTACGACTTTTAAACACAAAACTCGAATTTAAATCTTGAAATAAATGTTCGGAAAATTGATTTTCCAGCATCTCAGAATGTCAATATACCCAATTGGGCCTTCACTTGTCATCATAGAGGACCTCACCATCGATTTCTCGTGTAATTCAAGTCAATTATGCTCTTGGATATGTCGTATACGAAAAAATAATTAGATGATGACGATTTATCGCGCATGTTTTAATAAGAGACGTATGGAACGTAGAAAAGCATGCGGAAAGCTGTAAACAGAACACTCAGAGTGTTTGACGAATTTCATGCAACAATAATCGTACGCAGGAGATTGACAGGCTCATAGAGAGCGCAATGTCAATTTATCCAAGGAACTTCGCTCAGGTCGTTTAAGGTTTTCAGAGCCGAAACTCGGACTGGCTACTCGACCTTCTAGGAGTTGAGCCCGAATACTCAAACTATTTTCCAAATAATTTGACTCAACCTAGAACACACGTTGGGTTTTCGACTTACTAGCAATTCTCAGAACCTCTCACAAAACTGACTGTCCACTAAGACAAACAAAACAACAACTAACTTTATCACAAACTTGCTGCGAGTGTAATCTTCAATGTTGTGAACCTTCGGACAACTTCAAACAACTTTGAGCTCTGAAACGATGCATTCTTGCGAATCACTTTGAAAAGCTGATGAGCTCACTGTAGTCAATCAGCGCCCTATTACACTCGTCCCTCTTTGACGCAAATGGCCTCAAGTGAGCGGTTTTTTCTTTAGATGTAGAGGATCTTTCTTTCTTTGACGGACCTTTTCATTCGACTTCAGCAGCAATTAGATACTTTGAAACAACGGTGGCACTTTTTCGTATAGGGAACAAAATTTTTTTCTATAGAATGTATCGCCAAGGCTGAATTTCGAGCAGAAGGACCAGAGTCTTTATTATGATGACTGGAGTCTTTAGCCCCAGAGGCATCAGTGTTTCAGAAGAGAATCTTTAGCCATGGAGGCGTCAGATCAGAAAGTTTGCAGCGAATGCAAGCTTTCCGATCTGACTGAAAGTTTCCTAGAGAAACGTTATATAAAGCTTCTGGCGAAGTCTTTGAAACTCGAAATTCGAAAGTATTGAGTGGATCAATACCCAACTGTAGAAGAAATCTCAGTGATACAGGTGAGTCGTAGAAAAATTTGAAATGTTTACGATGTCATGCATTTTTTGCCGTCCAGTAGATTATGCGAAAGCATGTTTCGAAACAGAGTTTTTATCGTTGCTCACAAATCAACCATATGCTACCTTTAGTCCGTGAAAGACTGTTATAGGTTAGTTCAAGAGGATCAAAATGGTGAAGACAAAACAGAAAATGGAATATATAAAAAATGAATCGATTTGGAAGTAGAAAATAAATATTTTACGAATGATAAAAAATTCGGTCTCAATGCAGTAGCGCGTGACTAGTCAGTTGTGGAGGACCACTGACTTGCGCATTAGAAATTTTGAATGTCGTTCCAGGCATGTACAGTTTTATTCACCAAAGGGAGACTTTCTGAGATTGTCCGGTGTCAATTGTGATAACATTTTTTGCAATTTTGGAATTTGTTTTATTGCGTTACGCGATGTCTGGAGGAATTTGCCCCTGTCAGACCATCTGTCTCTGTTCGATCAGATATTCACAATTTTCTTTGCTGAAGTTCACAGGTTGAACTATGAGGCTTTTGAAACTTTCGTTTGTGAAAGGGAAGATTTTCCCCTCAACCCACGTTTGGCAATTGGGTTCTATATAACACAACAAGAAATTCAAAATCAGAAGCGATTTGTCGATTTTTACGATTTGCATTTGACTTTGTCCCCTGGAAGTATTTGAAAATACACTGTAAGGCGCTTTTTCAATCGGTTTCAAAACTAGGTTTAGTCCTTGTTGAACGTCTCCAATTCTGATGAAAATTTCGGGAAAGTTTATTATGGCTCGAATGCTCGGATGCACTAGAAAATTGGTTCCTAGGAGGCATTGCTCTCCAGTGGTAGGTAGAATCCAGCATCCTACTAGATGCATTCCGTATGAATCGATTTTGAAGATTATCGGACCTCGGGCATCGACGATAGCACCATCGGCTACTTTTATCTGTGCTGATGTTTCTAACATATCATAGTCAATCCCCAAAGAGGGTTAAGCTAAGCATGAGGAAATGACTGAACATTGGGCATCCGTATCAATCAAGGCTTTCATTTTGGTTTTTCGGATTTGGGCATCAATATGAAAAGCTCGTGTAGGAGCGTATAAGCTCAGAAGTTTGATGTCTTTTTGTGAACATTCTTTGATTGGACATATGCACGATTTTGCAATCCATGGTTCAGTAGGTTTTTGGATTGTGAAATCTGTGATTCCGGGAGAAATGAAACATTTGTAGCTTTCGATGTTTCAGTCCATCCAAGCATGTTTGCTGTACTAGTTGTTGGCTTCATGGGAACAAAAGGTTTAGGTGAGTTAAACACCGTTTTGGTTTCTGATGGCAAAACTTGTTGCGACGGTTGGGGAGAAGCTAGTTGAGTCTGTACAGACTGTGAGTTGTTCATCAGGTAGTAGTAATGCTTCTCGATTATTTTTTCTTGTCAGGGTTCAGAATCACAGAGAGAAATGTTTGTCACATCTCTCTGATAGTTTCGATTATCCTGATTGTAAAATTGGTTATTTCGGTCAAAATTTTGATTTTGATTCAGCTTGTAGTTATGGGTATTCTGTTGAAAAGAAGAACACCAATTATTATTATTTTGCCATTGTGGATTCAATTGCTGTTGTCGAGGCTGTGCAGCCTGTGGTTCCAATTGATAGCATTCGGAGCTGTTGTGTTTACAATGACCATGGTAGGTGCAGTATTTCGCAGGTCAATCACCTAATTGATTTTGTTGAAAATTTCGATTTTGAGAAAAATCTCGTATAGGAATGTTTCTCTATTCTGGAAATTCAGACTCATTCCTCGATCGAATCATGACCTTCCATTTTCGAAATTATTAGCATTTTGCGAATTTTCTCGGATTCCAAATTTTTCCAGGACTTGTTTCATGCTTTCCTGGAACTCTTTGGTCTTCATTATAGTCAAATTTTCTTGAAATTGGACAGTATTTTGTTGTCTAGAATCATCTCTATTTCGGAAGTGAGAGTTATCTCTGAAGCGAGGTTTCGAATCATCTCTAAAACCAGATTGAGATGGTTGCTGTTCAGACAGATTTTTGAGTTTGTTAAACACTATAGGTTGTTCTACTCTTACAGTCATTTGTTTATCCACTCGCTGAATTTTCTGAACTTTTGCGATGGCCATAGCTAAATCCGTGATCATTTCTAGAGTACTTGCCTCAATCAAGACTCTGTAAATTTCTTCCAGAGCAAAGTTGTGATAACTTTTCTATGATGATACTGAGCGCTTCTGTCATAGTGCAGTAAATGTACGAAGGTGCTGATTCAGTTCAAGAAAGCTGATGGATCTTCAGTGTCGAACGGAGTGATGGACTGGAGCTTGCTTTGAAGCATATCTTGATCGAATTTGGTGCATTTGTACACATGAGAATCTGTTTTGCTCGGTCGTAGGATCGGACATCTTGTATGGTGTTCAGAGCACCATCACAAGTCAAGGGACATAACGTGTGAAGTTTCACATACTCAGAGGCATCGAGGCTAAACTCATTTTTGAGGGCGATGAAGAATTTCAATACTTGTTGATTTCGGGTCGAGTTATCCAATTTTTGCAGCGCTATCTTTTTACAGATAGTCTTAATTCTCGTTTCCGTGTCAGCGAAAGATCTATGCACCTGAGAAGTAGGGATAGACGGAAAGTTTATCCGGGAGTTTAGAGTGTTAAAGCGGTCAGACCTTTGTGTCGGAATGATTAGATCATCATCGTCGTCGATTATACCTCGAAAGTTAAGTTGACTTTTTCCATTGCTGATGGCGTTTTTCAGTTTATTCGATTTTAGGGACTGAGCGAAAGAACTCATAGGTCTCGTGATATTTTCAATTTTGGGAATGTTCAGTTTCAATAACTCTCTTTTATGAGCTCTGATCTCTTTGATTTTGGTTTTAAACTCATCGAGAAGTTTTCATTGTTGAGTCGCTATTGTAACCCTAGCTCAATGCCTTAGTAGCATCGCCACATAAATTTATCATTTTGGCATCACATTTTTGCATTACTTCGATGTACGCATCATTATTGAAGATTTTTCAAGCATCAGTCTCCTTTGGTTTTGGTTTTGGTTTTAAAAAGTTGAATTTTCCATGATAACAATTTTCGGGGATAGCGATCGTGAAGTTTTTCGCCTTTTTGCAGAGCAGACGTTTGCGGTAAATCAAAATTACGCTTATCTGCTTCGTAGAGAAGCGGTAGATTTGTGTTTTGGTGGTCGAAATTTTTGATTTCTCGATCATTGGGATTCACTAGTTTCTTGTAGAAACTTTTTTCGTAGCCTAAAGCAGTAGAGCGACGCATGGGTTTTTCGATTTTTCGCAAATTTCAGCATTTCCTCAACCTTTAAATGAGCTGGTACGGTCACCAATTTGTTGTATACGAAAAAATAATTAGATGATGACAATTTATCGCGGGTGTTTCAATAAGAGACATACGGAACGTAGAGAAGCATGTGAAATGCTGTAAATGGAACACTCGGAGTGTTTGACGAATTTCACACAACAATAATCGTACGCAGGAGATTGACAGGCTTGTAGAGAGCGCTATGTCAATTTATACAAGGAACTTCGCTCAGGTTGTTTAAGGTTTTCAGAGCCGAAACTTGGACTGCACTAACTTGCCCTTCTAGGAGTTGAGCCCGAATACTCAAACTATTTTCCAAATAATTTGACTCAACCTAGAACACACATTGGGTTTTCGATTTACTACCAATGCTCAGAGCCTCTCACAAAACCGACTGCTCACTAAGACAAACAAAACAACAACTAACTTTATCACAAACTTGCTGCAAGTGTAATCTTCAATGTTGTGAACCTTCGGACAACTTTGAACAACATTGAGCTCCGAAACAATGCATTCTTGCGAATCACTTTGAAAAGCTGATGAGCTTACTGTAGTCAATTGGTGCCCTATTACAGAAAGTTTGCTAGAAAATTTGTTCAACAATGCTTGTAGATTAGGCTTTAAAGTCGAACATTTCAATATTTTCTTTAATTTTAATGAATTAACTTCTCTAAAAACATCCGAAGGCTCGAAAAAGCTCAAAAACAGTGTGATAAAGCATCTGTGAGCATTTTTATGCGAAAAAACGAGGATTTTCAGACGAAAAAATTTTTTTTCCACATGTGGAAAAAATTTGACCTTTTTCCACATTTGTGGAAAGAAGTTCGTGGAAAAAAACAGTGGTATTATCACAGTTTGTTTACATTTGCACTATAATGTGGAAAAAAATCTGGAATGTGGAGAAAATTTTTGAGGTCGTAGTTTTTGGCGAACATGTGCCCTTCATCGATTTTCGTAATTCATACATTTCCTGAAGGCTCCTGATGAGACGAGTTCAGAACAACAATAATTTTTTTTTGGGTCGCGAATATTGGTGGAGTTTACCACTGTTTGAAATTTTTGTTTTCGGCATATATTGGGTATTAGTGGAGCTGGTCGACACCCGTTTAACACGTACACGCTATAAGATATACATAATAGAAAAGATATAACACTGAAGTACGTTCATTTTAACAGGCAAGCTACACTCCCTGCCATCAACAGGAGGAGGGTGATTTTAGCAGCCGTTCTACCACATTTGGAGGAGCCCCAACAGTGCTGCGCCCTTCGGGTGCAGCTGCTGTACCCTAAGCGTAAGCCTAAGGAAAGTTTCAAAGGAAGAATAAATGTCGGCTGCTTATATATATATATATATATATATATATATATATATATATATATATAAGGCATACCTGTAAGACCTCCGACCAGTTGGGGGAGGGGGGTAAATCTGAAATTTGGGAGGAGGGGGTCGAAAAATGTCGAAATTTTTCTCAAAAAAGGCCAAAAACACACACTTTTTTGCAAATTTTTTTAATTTTTTCCAAACTGGGGGGGGTTGGGTGATGTTGGGTATATGGTTGGCCAAGTTGGAGGGGGGTCCCCCAAGTACAGGTATGATATAAGGTAAAGTGGGGTAACTTTACCAAAATCGAGTCAATCCGACTTCTCCAACGTATAACTTGTTATACAAGGGGGATTCCTAAATATGTTTCATGGCACTCATGTGTCAAAAATGTCAGAAAAATCGATTAAACACATCTTTTCACTAGTAGCATGCAGATTTAGCCTACCGTAGGTCGTTGAGAAGAGCTCACTTTGTGACCAATGTTACCCACCATGGTGGTCAACTTTGGTCGCCATTATAATTTCTGTTCAACTTACTTTTTCGACTAGTAGAATTATTATATCTTGTCACAGGTAGAACGCCACAAAACAAATTTTGGATATGAAATTTCAGCTGAAAATGATGAATATCATGAACAGCAAAAATGTTTTCGGAAATCTACTCCCGGCGGTCCCTATGGTGGGTAACTTTGGTCATTTGACCTAAAAATGTGCCTGTCATGAAAAATATTGTGTTATTCAGATACATCAAGTTAAGAGGTACATGAAAATATCAATATGAATGAAAATAACAACATTAATCATTCAAAATTTATTGACGAAAAAAATTAGCCTGTCGACCAATGTTACCCACCGGGTGGGTAACATTGGTCGACAGGCTAATTGGGTAACATTGGTCGACACGCAAAAATATGAGGTACACTAAAACAATTATAAATGATGTGTGTTTTTAAGATTAAAATACACGAGATTAAGCAAATTTAAAGGAAGATCAATTGTTATGAGCAACACAAACTTGACAAATAAAATCACCAGTGAGATCAAAATCGTCTGCCAAATACTTACCACATATCCATCTATCACAGCATGCCCAGTCTTTTTTGTACTTTTTCTTGTCAATTGTCCATTGAATACAACAAACGCGACGCACATTAGTGCGTCTAGCTTTTCTCACTTTTTTCCCTTTTAATTCTTTCAGTTGAGCAAAACTTCTGATTCTGTCAAATATTGGCCAAGCGCATGACGAAGACGTTTTCTGGACCTTTTGGGCTCTTTTTTGGCAAGTACTGTCTGAAAATACTTGATGACACTGTCGGCCATATGTCTTGATGGTATAAACGCGTTGATGGCCGACACCGACAATATGGGCATCTCTAAAAATTTTAGATATCATTCGTCTGTAAATTTTGCCACAAACGGCCAAGACAACGCCAATAAATTTTGTTGTAGTACAGTTGTTGTTCTATTATCTGCGTTAATTTCGTATTTAATTACATATGAATCGCGTCTTAGAGTCTTAGAAAATATAATGTGACCAAAGTAACCCGCTCTGACCAATGTTCCCGCCAACTGGCCAAAGTTTCCCTCTTTTGGCCGGATTTTTTCTCTCCCAAACGGGTTTTTAATTTTTTTATACAGAACAGAAAAGAGAAATTCTCTAAAGACACTTAATCGTTAGTGAAAGTTTTGAGCACAGCGAATGAGTGAAACCCAAATTTTTCGATAATTTTCATCAAAAAAATGACAAGTTCGTCGACCCACAAGTTTCTCAATTTTATTTGGATTTCAATTTTCTTTCACAATTCCAAATTATTTGGATTTCATTTTTTTCACAGTTCCAGGGCTTCTACTTAGGCATATTTGTTGCAGAGATTCATTTTTCAGCGGTTTAGAATATAAAAACTCCAAAATTTTTTCGCGCCGAAATGAGGAACACGTTCTCCATTATTTTGATTTTAATTTATTTCTCAACGTTGTAAAGGTTCATTTTCCAGCGTTCTAGAAAGTTGAAATCCGGAAATTTTTCCGGCGCTCAGCGCCGGACTCAAATAAAATTCGGTAACTTTAGTCAAAATAACAGAAATATTAAAAGCACATTGGGAACTTTATCGTTAACATACTTTCATCTCTTGCAGAACACCAATATATCATTCGTCAGCTCAATTTGACTTACCATTCCTTCCTTCCTCCCTTCCCTCCTCCCTTCCTTCCTTCCTTGATCGTGCTCAATTTTATATGCTTTGAATTTTAGGTCTGACTTGGACAATAAGAAAGAACTGCGATATACTTTTTTGTAGAAAACAACTCAACAGTTCATTGGATGTTTTTTGTGATGCCAGAAAAATTCGATTAGTGTAGATGAATTATAACCGATGAGAAAGTGGATCTGTCCACGTTAATTGGTACAAAAAAGATACTAGTCTAAAGAGTTAATAAAAAAGCTGTATGCAGTGGTCATTTTTTATATACTGATATAATATAATGAATGTTTATGTTCTCAAAAAAATCATGGGAAGAACGGAAAAAATGCAAGAGGAGCTTAAATAATACATCCGTTACTATAATCTTTCTCTAAGAAAAACGTACACAATTTACTTTTGTGCACTTTGCAAGGATTGTTAGAGCGGAATTCGAGTTCTACGTTAAAAAGTTATTCGAATTCAATTCCTTATCAAAAATTATGGAACATATGTAACATTAAATCGATTAACCTATTTTTTCAGTGTTCATATTTGAAGATCATTAAGTCAGCTACCTGATTCTGATACGGTCGGTTTTATAATTAATTTTTTCAAATTCGAGATCCATATGACTATTAATAAATCTATCTTGGTGTATCTATTATTGTGCGTCGATTTTACCCCGCTAGAGACATCAAACGCCTTGTCATTGGAAAACACGGATCAAAACGAAATTTCAAATTTGTCGTATGTAGAACCTAATTCCTTGTTCTATTCCTATCAAAACGTATCGTCTTACGACAATTACTCTTCTCGATCATTGTTAAATGATGGTTTCGTTAAGTATTTCTCTTTCAAATGTATACACGACATTATCCATGTTATCCCAAAATGGTTCCTTATTCAAATAGAAGTGAAGCCTTTCCCCGATCGTAAGCTTTTTGCTCGATGTGTCTGCAATATTAATCATGCTTCTCTTGCAGATCTGCTCAGCGATTCAGATTTGACCAATTATACTGAATTAATCGGTTCAATTAAACGAAATTACGCACCAGTAAGTGTCTGCCAAGCAATGTTTGTGAAGTGGAGAATTTAAACTTATTCGACCAGTCGTCACTCGCCGCCTCTTAGTCACCATAATGATTTCTCCCACAATAGACTTTTCCGACTATCCTAAGCGATGGCTAACTATTATTATGTACGTGTACGTATCATTATTATTCATATGCCTATGATTAATTGATATGTTCTTGACAACGGTACGCATATAATGAGAGATACTCATATTTCTTGAAAACTGCTGTGCCGGCATTTTAACCGTTAATGCAGTGTCTTCCAAAACCGGGTTATCGCAGGGATCTGTCTCACACAGGGCTAAACCTCATCTATACATTTTTTCGACAAGTCTTTTATGCAGAATTTTTAACACAGTGCTAATGAAATCAGAGCCGTGCTAACGGAAATTTTTTGACGCGTGCTAATGACTGAAAGAGAGAAATTTTTTAAAAAGGTTCGACAAGAAAGTTAAAGATATCACAAAATTGTGGTGAAAAATCAAAAATCGTTGTTTTCACAAATAACAACTTTGTCAATATCCTCGTTCTCTTCGTCACTTTTCCTTAGTGAAGGATTCTGGCTCGAATCTGAATCAGCTTCGGCTCCAACCTGTTGAACTGTACTTAAGTAATTTGAAAACAGCTGTTTTGACATATGCTGAAGTTGACGCAAATCAGTAATAGTGAGTATCAAATATAATTGTACATTTTCTGAAAAAATCAATCGAGAACCTATATTGAAATTGAAGCGCAGTTCCAGATACAATGAAAACATGCGAACTTTTATGCAAACAGAACGTAACTTTAGCGATTCCTATAAGTTTTACTGTCATGAATATTTACTAGTCGGTAAACTAACCAAGTGCATAATTTACAAATCAGCTGATTTAATTAGAATCAGAGGAGAGTCTTTTTCTTTTTGAAAGTATCAACATCAAGCATGATTTCATGAGTTGATAATACAATAGAAGCAGGCTGTCAGAATTGACAAACTCACACATTAGTTTGACGCCAACAAAGTAGCATTTGTCAACCGTGCTAATTGTGCTTATGAAATATTTTATCATTAGCACGAGTGTCAATGGCCCTCGCGCTAAAAAACCGCGCTTATGCCATACTTACCTTTATGTCAATTGTGGAGTATCATTGCATTGTTAATCAAGGTGCTCTTATGGGGCTATATTCACAAAGGCAAGCTAAAGGCCCTGTCATACTTCACCGCGAGGTACCCCGCGGCGCCGCCTTTCCTATTCATACTAAAAAGCGGCGCTGCGCGGTACCGCCTGGGAGGTATGAATAGATTTTTCTAATTTTTCCGGCGCCGCGCGGTGCCGTTTTCAAAGTTCAACTCGAACGAAATTGTTGAACAACTCATGTATGTTATAACATATTGATGGATACTATAACATCTGTATAAGCACTTCAATCATATTTTTTACGTGAATTGTGAATAATGACACTTTTCAGATATTATTCTATCATGCTTCTTAATCATACATGCACAGCGTAGAAATTCTGTGGGGACTCAGTCAGTACAAGGGGTGGGATAGAAATTTTTTTCTTTCGTTATAACGATAAGAAAGGTCTTCTAACATCCAAGCAGCATATTTTTCTACTTATATTAGTCAAATATGTGAAATTATTTGCTTGTTTTAACGCTACTTCTTTGAATCAAGTATGCTTCGTTTAGAGAGATCGTTTGATTACGGTATCATTTTAATTCTTATGATGACTTTCTCTTCTCTCTTGATCATTTTTTCGTTCGTCATCTTCTCAATCATTGCTGGGGGGCCAGATCTGCCGGGGGTCAATACCCCTGAACCACCCCCACGTGCATATATGCTACATTTTGAGGAAATTCATTCTACATTCTGAAAAATCCATGATGGACAAGTTTTAGCGATGCACTAAAAAATTTTCCCAGTAAAGTTTTTCCTGTAATTTTATCCCAGAAATATTATTAATGACGTTTTCAGAAATAGATTTTTAGGATAATTAGAAATATGTATAGTTCGTTTTTATAATATGTTTTTAAACTGAAAAATGGACAAAAAATAGATCACCCTCAAAGTCGTTTACACAAACCGTTTATTATAAGATTTTTGGCGCAAAAAATTCGCGAGGATTAGTTGAGCAGACTAAAAAAGTTATAGAAATATAAAATAATACTTGCTTTCTACTTTTTTATTCACAACATTTCCAGAAAAAGAGACAATAGGTTGTGTTGTGATTACATAATTTACAACGGAGATATGAATGAGTGAAAAAAAATATGCAAAGAAGGTGTAAGCGCGTTTCCACGGTCTGATGTTGTCTTAGCAATAAGCCAAGTGCAATTAGCACCTCCAAAAACGATAAACACAAGAGTGCTCGCAAATTTTAGAGAACCTTTTTATTCTGAGAACAAAATCTGAAAGTAAAAAAGCGGCGCCGCGCGGTACCTCGCGGCGAAGTATGATAAGCGCGGTACCGCTTGTTAGTATCAAAAGAAAAAGCGACGCCGCGCGGTACCTCCTTTTGTGTGGAAAAGAGTAAACATGTGACGTATTTACCGAAAATAGTACTAACCTGCCCTTGTCAATACGGCCCATACAGGATGAGCCAAAAAAAGCGACTGGTGCTGATTTTCATAAATTTTGAATAGGAAGCTTTTTTAATGCGGATTGCTGCATTAGAATCCCTTATTTGTCTCTGTTGAAAGAGCCAAGTTTTATGCTCCTAGCCTTTAAGGTTTTTAAAACAGAAATATCGTAAAAGTGATCATTTCTCAAAAGTTAAAGTTGAGAATATGAGACTGTCAACTGGATCAGTCAAAATTAGTTTGATTTTTGGATACCTGAACAATGGCCTCCAAATTTTCCGGACTTGAATCCACTTGATTATTACGTTTGGAAGGTCTTACATGTATAATCTTTTATGAAAAGCCAATAAGTGACATTGATCGCCTGAAGAACAGGATTTTGTGGACTTGGAATCAATTTGATCAAAACTAAATTAATTCTGCCTTTGACCTGTTCGAAAAACAAGTAAAATTAATTACTAGTGAAACAGGAAGGATAACACATTGAGGCGCTCTTGTAGTTCTCAGCTGTTATATGGTTCTTATGATTGGACCTATTCAACTTTCTTCCGCTGTAAAACAAGTTGATTTTCATCGATTTTTTGTTATTTGCAAAAAAAGTCGACGTTTAGTATTTTTGATTCCAGTCATTCAATGTTTGAGAAATCAGGCTGAAAATTTGTAATTTTTATGCCAGATGTTTTATCTATCGATGACAGAAAAACGCATCAAAGAAGCTTCATCCGTTCGAAAGCTATGAAAGTCGCCTTTTTGGCTTATCCTGTATTGTTTTTAGTGGATGAATTATGAACGAGGTTTTATCGTCGTTATTGTATCATTCGGCCTATTAACATCGATTTTCGGGTTTTTATATTTTTTTCGACTCCTTTGTTGCCGCTCTCGAAGACGTAGACGTTCTGAAGAGAAATTTGCAAATTCCAATGGTGAACCTGAAGCGTGTAGACGATATTGTTCGAATTCGGTGCTATTTTTGCTAGTTGTTCTCATATGGTGAGCATCAATTTTTCCTTGCCTCTTATGCGTTTTTCAGTACGACTTCAAAATGTATTCCATCATGAAAACTATAACATTCTGCAGAATAATTGCCGCCGCAAATATTAGTGCCTTCCAATTTAAAAATGAGGGTTTTCACTGCATTGATTTTGATACCATATATTTCTGAACTGGTTCGCTTCTATTAGTTTTTCAACCAATTATTTCATATTCGATAAATAGTCTTATGACAGTCACGCTTCTGTTTCTCAGCGAAGAAATGTCCTAAAACATTGAACTGGAACATATTAAATTGTTTGTATATCTTTTTCGAGTTCGTTGATCGCATGCGCTTTCATGTACAACCATCGTGCGCACGAGTCGATAGCAACTCTGGGCAATATCGCTGAAAAAAGTGTGGATGACTTAGAAGATTACAAGTTGAACACATTGAAGGTAAAAAGTTCATGCAGTTGCAATCGAGCTTATAAGTGCTGGAAATAATTACCATATAAGATACAGAGCATACATGCATATGGAGGGTAGGGAGGAAACCCTCTCACCTGAGACCCTGAGCACCCTCATGGCCCGAAAAAAGTACCAAACACCCCCTTGAACTTTTTCGAGGACAGTTTTTTTTTATGGTATTTATGCATATTTTGATGAAAAACAGGCTTGCGGAACTTTTTTTGTTTTTTTGTTCGCGAACCCCCACCACCACCCGGTAAAAAGTCCAGGGACTCTCCCACTGAAAAATTTTTGATAACTGAGTCGTCTGAAAAAGCAGCCGCTTAAAGATCCTGCAGTTATTGAGGCAGATATGTGGTTGCGGCTTTTGCATTCAGTAGCAAACGTACTCTAGCTTCAAATGCGAAAATTCCATGCACGGAAGGAACGAGTTAGAAATGCAACTAATTTTTGCTATTTTCCGAAGCCCGTTATTTGATCGATTGAGATTCATGGAAGCTGTTTTTCTGCTACTGGTCATCAAAATGAACGATCAGCTCAGAAACTAGGAGTTTACTGTTTAGTCTGCTGAATTCTCACTCTGATAAAACGTTTTTATTGTAAGTTAATGTAGTAATATCCGAACGTAGCTGATAGTTCAAAAAAATATGTACAAATTGGTATCAAAAAGCAGTAGATTATTGCTAACTAGTACAATTTAGGATATACTATAACTATTTGAGTCAGAAATTTTGAATTGAGAAACTTGACTACCTTATGTACACATACATGTAACGGAGCTCCGAGGTCTGGGGGGGGGGGTCAGTAATTCCCAAAATTTTGGGGGGAGGGGTCCTGGAAGGAAAAAGATCGATTTTTTCCATGAAAAATGTCCGAAAAACGGTTTAAAAAGTAGTAATTTTTGTCTAAAAAATGATAAAATATGTACTTATGGCGCAAAGCACCGAGAAAATTGACGTTTTTGACCATTTTTTGTTCAAAAATTGACATTTTTCATGGAAAAAATGACATTTTCAGTATTATTCCGACTAAAACTATGGGGGTCCCTAGGGCTACCATATGGCTAGCCATAGGATTGGAAAATCCGGGGGGGGGGTCGCCCAATGGCTAGCCATATGGTCGACGATTTCTGGGGGGGGGGGGTTCCCATAGCACTTCTCCCCCCAATTACATGTATGTATGTACATAGCCCTAATACTAGTTCAGATCATACATGTTAACGGAGCCCTGAGGTCTAGGAGGGCGATCACTGATCCCCAAAATTTTAGAGGGAGGGGTCTCTGGAGGAAAAAAATTGATTTGTTCACCAAAAAAGTCCGAAAACAGTTGAAAAAAATAGTAATTTTTGTCTTTAAAAACTGTAAAAAATGTATCCATAGTGTGAAGAGCCGAGAAAATTGACATTTTCAGTATTTTTTCAACCAAAAGTATAGGGGTATCTATGACTAACATATGGCTAGCCATAGGATTGGAAAATCCTGGGCGGGTCGCCCAATGGCTAGCCATATGGGGGGTTGCTATAGCACTCCCCAATTACATGTATGATTTGAATAACGACTTATCTAATATGTGAGCCTTATTATTCTGTGTGTGATTGATAATGTATTCAAAATGATTGATCTGTTATGTGAACTTCTACTGATATCTTGGAGTGTTTTTGAATAAATTTGTTGAAAAAAACATTGTTTTTAAACTCTCTGAGTGAAGCCCATTCGTCAATGTTTCCTTGATCTCTGTTTTATCAAATGGCCTTCAGATTACTTTCATTTTTGTTCAGGAAACGAAAATTGCGCTAATAAATAATTTCCAGGAACTTAAACAACGTATAAATCATCAGTTGGATGGTAAGTTGATTAATCTCTTACTGTAAGTAGCATAATCAGAGTGTCCAGCGAACTAGAAAGCCGGTAAAACAGGGATTTAGTCAGAAAAATTCAAAAATAGTCCGGAAAACTTGCAAGAGTCACGGAATTCCTTTCTGTGACTTTTATTCTCTTTACATTAGTGACTAAGTTTATTTTCTACTATCTTTAGCTAACCCATTATTGTTTCTCAGATAACCTTACATCTTGCAATAGTATATCAAAAATTTGATTTTAACTTCCATGTTTTATCATTTTATGCTGTTTCCTGCGGTGGAAAATGAGGTTGTGTCTTACATTTTCTTGGTAATAACTGATCAGAAGTGTTGCTTTGTTCTGTATTCACAAATTACAGAATAATTCACTGCCTTCCCTTCCTTCACTCACTACAGCTTTTTTTATCCAATTTTATGCGACTTTATGCATTGTTTTTGAACCTACAGTTTTTCGTCACGGTTTTCTCAAGAAAAATTTGAGTTGCAATACAAACTTCTAGCAGGAATTTTATGCAGGCGAAACTTTCCAAGAGTGTGAGAACTTTGGATATCAGCATTGAGTTCTAAAGTATAAAATTACTTGATAGTCACTAGAAAGTATTACCACCTTGCGGCTCAAAATTTTGATTTTGCAGAAAATCGTAGTTTTGATACGTTTAGCCCTGGATAACTGTGAATAAAGTTTATGTGACAGCTTTTTATTGCTCGTTCTTTCTGTTTAAAGCATCTAGGTTAGCTAAAAGTTAACTTAATCAAACATTTGGCGTTTAACAATTGCATTTAGTAATGCTCATTAAAGAATTAAGTACAGTAAATGATATAAAGTGTCAAAAAATTTCAATTTTTCATATTTCAGTTCTATAAATAGCCAATTTTACGGTTGCTTTTGACAGCTTATTATTCTACTAGTTCTGAAAACTTTGACGAGTTCATCTACATTCTGACATTTACGTTTGACTGGTTTGTGAGATATTTCGGATATTTTGGTAAAATCGAATGAGTCCCCAGGAGCAGAACTGCTTCCTCTCCTGCGGACTCAAAACAGCTGTCCTTCAATAATGTTTGTGCGGTTATTTTTCTTTTCTTCAGATTCGGTGGACGACTTCATTTCGTTTACGTTCAGTGCATTAAAGTCAACTTTATTTAGCAATTTGTCGAATTTCACCTCAGGTAATACAGCACATTATTTCAATAAACTGAAGGCAGATATTGATTCTAGGAAAGTGATTAAGTCGGCTATATAACTTGTTTAGGATTCTTGAAATTAGAAAAATATTTTTCACATTATTTTCTGATTCTGTGACCTGTAGTTATTGGCTAGAAATTTGATATGCCATCTGTTTAGAACTAGAATTGCTGAACAATATTATGAAGAAAATGATCATGAATTTGAATGAATCCGGCGTAGAAATCGAGCAACTGGAATCAAATATTACAGAAGTCGAATCTTGGCTATTGTATCGCTTGAACATTTGTCTGAACAACCCAGAAACCAATGAACAGTCGGAATGCAAAAAAGCTTTGACTTCTGTTCGACAGTATGCCGATTCAACGAGAGGCTCTGCCACTGATTTCGTGGGTTTTTCAATTGCTTTAAAATTTTATGATTTGCAATTCACTTTCATACAAAAAATTGTTTATTAGTATATATGTTACAGTATTCAAGTATGTAGATTTCAGAAATGAACCGAAAACAAAAATATGCGTCACATATTTGGCGATTCTTTCAAAGGGGTTTGCGGATTGTCATTTGTGACCTCGTTTTCTTTGAACGTTTACAAATTTGTCCATTACAAATTCTGAAACTTCTTCCTAGAAAAAACAAATCGAAAAGCAAGGACGTTTCCTCCGAACATTACTGTGGTCGCTTGATGCCGCAACGATTAGTCGCAATATCAGCGAAAATTTGAACCAATTTCGATCCAAAATCAAATCTGAATTGACAGAAGGAAGAAAAAGTAACTAAATGAGCATGTTTCACTCATGTGCATTCCTTAAATTTGGTTTGAAGAAATAGATGGGAAGATATTGGTCATAGAAAATTCTCTAAACCGCACATGGGCTCGAGTACTGTCCAATTCGAAGGTAACTTTTCTTGTTACTTTTTTATTTGATTTTACATTTGGATGAGCCTAATCTTGTCAGTCGGTTCTGAGTCGTTTTCTGGAAAGTCAGTGTCGTCATAGTATTGATTTAAGGACAAACATTTTCCCGTCTCTACGTGAAAAATCTTAACTCACACACAAATTTTGGATCTATGATTCCTATTCCTACATTAGGTCGACTTATCGCATATCAAATCTCAGATTAAGCAATATCACGAATCAGCTTTAAAGCTCGAATATTATAGGTAGGATATTTTGGAGTCTTGATGGTCTGCTTCAGCTTTAAATGTTTCAGCTTTTTTATTTTTAGATGGACTCTTTCGCTTATATCCTGCTCATTCATTGCATTTATCGTAGTATGCCTCTTCGCTGGACTCATTTTCAGCATATGTGGTTCTAAGCCTCATTTCCTCCGTAACGGTTATTTTTCATGGTCAAGAAGTACCTGCTTATTTTTGAGGTTAGTTTGTCGAGTCTTCCTCTCATACAAGTAAAAATATGGCCTAGTTCACTTTACTTCACAGTTTGTGTGATACTAGATCAGGTTCACAAATTTTCGTCAAGCTCATCTAAGTCGAATTAGCGCCTGTACTTATTCAAAATCGGTGACTGTTCAGTGAGGCTTTCCGTCGCCGTCCCAGAGTCAAACAAATCACAGCTTAAAAAAATCATACCCATATTTGTTGGTATTCAAAATTTACTTTCCATTGTTTTTAGCGCTGTAATTCTCACTACTGTATCGATAATATTCTTATCAATGGTAAGCAGCACAATTTTCATCGTCAGCGGCAATAGTCGGATAGTTTTGTGCAACAACTTCGAAACATTGAATCCTGAATTGTCGCCAGTTTTAAAGGTTTTTGGTTTGTTTTCACTATCACTATCGTATCCATGTGTGTAATTTTTTGCTCAAGCTATCTGAGCGTTACTGGAAAATTCATGGACGTCGTCTCGCAAGTCTCAGAGTTGACGAAAATTATTTAGATTATTCGATCTTCGCTAAATATGATTTGAAGACTATACTTCGGTAGGTTTACAATATCGATTATGTACGGTTCCTGATTTTTCAGGATCTTTGTTGTTTCTATGGGACATAATTTGAACATTATGATGATTTCATGATGTGTGGAATAAATTACAACATGCAACGTTTTTCAGAGGATGCCGAGAAAATAAAACATTCTTCTCGATATTCGATTTGGGTCGAAAATTCAGATTCAATGAAACTTTCGAACTAAATGAGCAAGTAAATTGTGTTCTCTTTATTGCATACCCTTACGCTGGGGAGAATCGGCTGATGGGGTTCAATTGTGGGAAGAGATGGAGGAAGGCGAATTTTAGATTCTAATATTGCGAAAATTTGCCTCTACTATACGTGTTGATATGAACAAAAACCCGTTTATGACGCGAAGGGACAAACAATTGAATGTTTTTCACATTTTTTGGTTAAAATTCATCATTTTTAGTCCCAATATTGACGCTTTGTCTATATATTGTCTGGTAACGGCTGGGGTTCGAACAGTTCGGGTATCCTGTCCGCCATTTGTGTGATGACCACACATGGGGATGGGCATTCAGCAGATTCCTGCTGATTCTCATCTGATTTAACCTCCAAGTAATGATCGGAAGTTGAAATTTTGCGGGGGTGATGCAGCTAAATGACCACTGAACACGCCATAATTATACTCTACAGCATAACGCAGTCTTAATTTGTGACAAAATACATAGTAAAAATATAAGAGACAAAACAGAGGCAGTCGTAAGCCAGCCCCTAGCAGGCTTACAACTTTTGGCTCTGCTCTTGCTCGCGTGAGCACTTTTTTTGATTCGTGGAACCCATTTGGCTCTAAACTGTCTCTTACAGAGCCGCTCTCCAACAGAGCCGGCTCTCAGAGCATCTCTCCGTCAGAGAAAATTTCGTGGAATCCATTTTCTCTCTTTTGTCTCTCGGAGAGCCAAAACAGAGCAAAAATCGAGAGACAGAGCAAATTTTCGCGTGAGAGACACTTTCTTGGAACCGGCTGCAGCTCTTAGAGCATCAGAGAAAATTTTGTTGAATCCATTTTTCTCTCTTTTATCTCTCCGAGAGGGAAAACAGAGCAAAAATCGAGAGACAGAGCCAATTTTCACACGAGAGACCCTTTCTCGGAACCGGCTGCAGAACGCGTAGATTATCACCTCATGTTTAGCAATAACTTACTTTTTCTGCAGTTTACACTTCCAAACATTTTAGTGAAGAGTTGATACACAAGTTTGGCTACTTTTTTGGGTGGAAAGTGGCACTGTACACACTGCATAGCTCAATCAAAATAGAGTCATGCCAAACATAAAAAACAATTGTTCGAGATATCGATTTAGGATTGCAACACGTCTTTTTATGTAACCAAATTCAAACTCAAATGACAGACATAAAACATTGCAAAAAACTTAACAATTGGTCGATGCATCAGTCGATCATTAATTACACTTAATGTAATCATAACTGTGGGACTTCGGGTCGTTTAGGAGGAGTAAACCAAAAATTCGTGGATGGGAGTACTCAATTGCAAAAATTTTCCGAAATAGGGCCAAAAATACTTTTTTGTTCAATTTTTCAAGTTGGAGGTAGTTCAAGGGTTAACCGGAAATTGGGGGTCCTCCCTGAAGTATGAATGTAATTTTTATATTGTATTGCAGATTGAAGATGAGTCCAAAATTTATCGTGAAAAACTGAAAAATATCAAGGTTGATTTGAACATCATCGAATCATTCCAACGAATTTCGAATTCTTATTTGTCGACGACGAAAAATTCATTGCAGTCATCGTACTTTTCTCAATCACATTTAGATGACGTAAGTTCCATGTTTGAAATGAAGCTTTTTGATACAATATCAGGTTTCGCGGTACGAATATGATTGTAAAGTTTTGATGCGAATTCGTCATTTTTTACTCTATATCTCCGAGAAAATCATGAATTCGCCTGTGAAATGTGCTGCTAGTTTCGGTCAGCTAAATGGTGCTGTCAGCCGTCTAAAAAATCAAAAATATCCACTAGAAATCAATCATTTTTTTTAATAAGCGTGAAAGCGGCATAGTTTTTAATTATCACGAATTTATAAAGGCTAAAAGAAGAGACTGACCAGAAAAATTGATCTTGCAATTGGCAAGAACATTTGCCCCTGTGTCCATATTGTTATGAGCGGTTATAAAAACTTTTTTTGGATACCATGGATTCATTTTAAATTTGTTGAATTTCTTAGAAATTTGATGTATATTTTGATCTGCCGACTGTAGGTAGCTCTTTGCCAATATTGATAAATTTTTTTATATTTTAGCTCCACAAAATGCTCGAGTCTTTCAATTTCGAAGAAAAATTTTCCTTGCTTCAACAATCTGCCAATAAATTCCAATCTCCGATTTTAAATGACATTTTCAACAGTACGATCGAAAAATTGCTAAAAATCAACGAAGAAAATGGGGCGAACCTTCGCCGATTGAACGCTGAATTTTTAAACCATTTCAATTTTACCGCTCAGCGCATATTACCAGCTATTATTCAACCGCTAGAAAGTATAGTCGGTTCTGAAAAATCGAAAATTTTCGAAAATGTTTCCAAAGATTTTTCGAGTTATTCGGTCGATTTATCCGAGCAGTTGTTTAGAAACTTGTCTTCGTCGAGTAGCGAATACGTTGTTAATCTGAAAAATAAGGTTAGACCAACGAATAATAAGTGATCAACAATTATATTTTTTTTGTAAAAGGCTGCAAATTGAATAATATCAAAATCACACTGTCTCCAAAGGTATTAAGAGAAAGTTTTTACCATAGAACTATTTATTCAAAAGATGTAGAAGAGTCAGATGAATAGGCAATGGGTTCAACTTACAGTTTCGTTGCGACATGTGAGCAGAAAATAGAAGAGTGAAATATTTCTTACTTTACGACTTTGTTTATTCACAAATGTTTTGAAAAATAGACTTAATATACAAAAATACCTCAAATATATGGGCCGCAAGACAAGACTTGAAGTTCCAAAGTTTCCCGTTTCTCTTGCTCTTGTCAAGTGTTTACTGTAGAAAATTGGCTATGATCGGGCATCTTTACACACATCCGCTGTGGAAACTTCAAATCGAGTGTTCTAAAGAAAGAACTAACTGGGTTGCAAAAATTTTGTTCAGCATGAACTTTTTCCAAAATGTTCGTACTTTGACTATTGAACAATTTTCCGAAATTCTAATCAATGTGGACTACGAATCCAAATCTTGAAATACATTTTTTCAACGTATTTTGCCTAAAGTATTTTTTCATACTTGTAAATTCTCTTTCAGTGTCCTTCGTTATTTTAAGCTCGAAGCACAAATCACTAGTTGCAACCCGGTGCGCGGGATAGTCATGGAGTACGTTAACGCAGCATGTGATGGTGTAATCGATCCTATCGTAAGTATATCGTTGCAGAAAATTTCTGATTGTTGTGGGGTTGTCATGTCGTATAAGCATGGTTGAGAATTTTCAAGTTTTTTTGACAATCTCTCTATAAAAACCTTTGGAGGATATCATGCAGAGTTTGAATAATCTTTGGGCTTCTTGGGCACAAAATTGGTTTCAGTTTAGATTATTGTGGCACGCATGCTCAAATCCGTCCAACTGACTAAATTTTTATTTGTTTGTGCATATTCGCGTTTTTCCCTTAGAATACATTCTGGGCAAGCATTGGTATAGCGTTGCTACTGCTGATGCCGGCTGTAGCCGTGGCGTACGATTTGAGATCTTTGTATATAAACGTTTTGCGCTGTGATATGGATAGCCGAGGGTGAGATCTTTTTCGCTTTGTTGTCGCAGTGGGCATCATGTAAGTCTGATTAATGATTTTTTTGGTGTAGAAATTCAGTTTTTTGTACTAAAAGCCGCTTGTGACCATTGTGTCATTTTCTAATACAACTGTTCATGTTGGAGAATAATGTAATTATATGCAATGCTTATGTTCTTCTGAAGAGCGAAATCTCTGTTGTATCTGCGTTATAAAACTATTCTAATATTGCATGATGAAACAGAATTACAACTTACTCATTTTTTCGATGTTCAATCTTTCGGTAATATCAATCAACGATTTAGTCGAGCATTTTTTTTGTGGTAATAATCAAAATTTTACTGATAATGAATAATTGCCACAGCTGCATCTTATTTGGATACTAGTGATGACACATTTAGCTTTGTTCATATGAGTTTGTTGTATGTATGCATATTATTATTTTAATTATCAGATCGGAAGATAGTCGGAGATGTATTGTCGACGCTTACTCTACCGTAACAGATGACTATGGATGCTATCGTAGGGGCAGTGGGGCCTCTTATCACGGTGAAATTAGCAGGAAGTAAATTTTATTGTTAATCGATTAATGCAGTCTAGAAAAACTTGGCTTTTTTAGTTTTAACGTTCAGCAGCTGAAATATCCGACGGAACGTGATAATTGCGCACTCGATAACAGTTTACCGCCACCTTATTCACGACCTTAGTGAAAATTTTACAAATATTTTTCCAATAACGCGGTTATTTGCATAGAGGTACAATTTATATTTTTACTTTTTGCCATTTTCTTATATCGGGCTTTGATTTATACTTAAGTTATTTTGTTTTTTAACCTGTTTTTGTTGAATGAGCGACGAATAAATTTTATGCATTTTCCCGAATTTGTGATTAAAAAAGCATTTTAGGTGCCGCATACTTCCTTCACCCCTTCCTTCCAACCAAACTTTTATGAAATTGTTGCATTTCGATCATTCCGCTAAACTAACGTTAGTGCGTAAGTTCCGATACGAATGCGATTTCAAAACGGTATTTCTAGAATAATTCTGTAAAATTTGTAGCAGTTTGATCATTGTGTCCCGATACCTCCAGTGTCTCGTCACCTCCGACGTCCTATTACCTCCAATAATCTATAAGGTCGTGCTTTGAAATTAATGTTTGCTCCACCGTCCCATTACCTCCAATAAGTAAAAATAGCCAGTTGCGCTATGCTAATTTTTAACCCTAAGCCAAAGCTGAAATAAATTAGTACAGGGCATGACTTTTGTGTTATTGAAGGTAATGGGAACCATATTTTTGTAAACATCACATTATTGCAGGTAATGTGATTAATGGGATGCTAGGCTAGCGGGACATTGTAGGTAATGGAACGGATTCAGTTTTATCGAATGTTTCTACTCATTCAATACTTGTACATTTCTTACTGTTTCAGCGTTAACTATGAATAATTTCGAACTTTCTCTCGATGAGATAACTAATTTTAACAATTCTTTACTGGTGAGCATTACGCTAGTAGTATATGTTGCATAATGTTTCCGGTTCAATTGTATCGTTTTTGATTACAGGAAAAACAGAAAGAAAACGAACTCAAACTGAAAGGAAAATATAACTTTATGCGAGGGAACCGATCAAGTAAGAATGTGTTGCTTCAAAAGTCATCCGCATTTCACTTATCTTTAATGGCTAGTTGCTCCTGCTGGTTTGTGCTTGACTCGTCACTTTCAATAACAAGCAAGATTTTTATGCTTTTACGACAACTTCCTGACATGTTCGACCTATTCTATGATAAGTCAAAAATTAATTATGCCTTGAAATCAGGGATCGGTTTCTCAGTCACTTGAACACTTGTATTTTAGTTGAAGGAATCACGCATCCAACATAGTCACATATGAGTAAGAAGCATCTATCTCCGACGTATTTTAAACATTTATAACATGTAAATAAAGGTAGATGTGATGAGTTGTGCGAATAACTGAGATACCGGAACCAGATACTCCGGGTAGTTTTGTACGCTGAGTTTAATAGCGATATTTTTTCCGCACGAAAATTATATTCTGCATATTTATGGTAACCCAAGTTTGAAATTTTTCAATGTTTCAAAAGTTTTGCGTCTGTGCACGGGATTCATGATTCCTCAGGCCCAGAAAGACGTTACTTTTAAGTTGAATATTCATTGTATCCAGAAGACTATGCTCTGCAATTAAGCGCTAACAACTATAAGGTACCCCAAATTTTTTTCTCTAGTTCTATAGCTAGTTTGGTCCAACAGGTATTTGGGTAGCCCTTGGAGAATTATCGGAATTTTTACATACTATAATATCATACAAAAATTCTGACAAATGCTATGAAATTTGCTGACTGCTACCTATGGAATGCTGGAAATATTTGATGCATCCGACAAGACAAATTTGAAACAAGACTCGAGCTGATCGACTATAGTAAAGCATAATAAGTATACGAACATTTGAAAAATTTGAATGATAATGAAAATGAGTGTACATATACGGAATTTCATTTGTCTAACCGCAACGGTTGGTAAACGGGGTGCGTCAAGTGGCCGTATAAAAATTTGAAAATTTTCATCAAAATCACTAAAATTTAATAATATATTGTCTTCTGTTTATGAGAAAGCGAGAAGAGTTATTATTTTTCGCTTTTTTATTCTAAAAGCGCCGAACAGTCCACTATTCTTTCGCAAGTTTTTTCTACCTGACTTGAGTTGATGAGTGGGTCTTTAACCTTAGCGCACTTTTTAGCAGCTTATGGGACAGGAGGCATCCAGGTAGCAAACTAATTATTCTAACGTTAAACTTTCAGCTTCGGTTTTGCTTAGCTTTTGTAATTGAAAGAAAAAATTCATCTAGGGTACCCTGTTCAGTATCCACTGAAGCTAGACAAATAAAATTTTACCAGCGTTCTGGTGAACATATCTCCTGCCGATTACTCATTTATTTTATCACCTGCTCATCGATTAAAGATTTACTAACACTTGATAACATTTTTGTATTAAATTACGTTGACGAAAATCAGTGTAGGTGGTCCACAAATAATGCGCGAAGCTGATTCAAACTACGATATGTTAGACTAGAGAAGCTACTGAAATGAGGGGGAAATTTTTGCTGCATCCGAAAGGAAAGCACTCCGGGGCCGGTTGCAATAAACGGTATAGTTCTGAGCTCGAGAAAATTGCGGACTTTTTTGCACGCAAGACTTATAAAAGATATTGCGATTATCTCGAGCTCTCGGTTATTGCAACCGCGATGAGGAATCTAATTTTTCGAATTTTCAAAGAAAAATTTGTAAATTTCAAATTTTCTTGAAAAGTATAAAATGCAAGATTTAAAAAGTACGCTTATACTAAAGTACAGAGCGTTATCTTCTACTCATATTGAAGGTTTAATCATAGAGTTGTGTCTTTCCTAGGCTGAAATATTTAGGATGTAATTTACAGACCAAAAAACGCTGAAAAGTTTTAAAGTTTCGAATACTGTTACTATGAGAGTTCCGATTTCAATGCAAACCTAACATCACCATGTTACTCAGCGTATGAAACTATTTAATGTATCTCATTTTTCGCTGCTCGTATTATTAATTTTTAACTTATCGTAGGTCAGTGTAATGCAAGGTTGCGTTGAACTTCTCAGAAAGTGCGTCTTAATCATACATGTAATTGGGGGGGAAGTGCTATGGGACCCCCCCCAGAAATCGTCGACCATATGGCTAGCCATTAGGCGACCGTCCCCCCTGGATTTTCCAATCCTATGGCTAGCCATATGGTAGCCGTCAGAAGCCTCAAACTTTTGGTCGGAAAAAGACTCAAAAATGTTAATTTTTTGATGAAAAATGTCAATTTTTGAACAAAAAATGGTCAAAAATGTGAATTTTCTGGGCGCTTTGCGCCATAAATACATTTTTCCGGTCTTTTTAGAAAAAAATTACTATTTTTTGAACTATTTTTCGGACTTTTTTCGTTAAAAAAATCGATTTCTTTCCTTCAGAGACCACTCCCCCCAAAATTTTGGGAATTACTGACCCCCGGCCCCAAAAAAAGTCGTCCGACTCCCCCCCAGACCTCGGGGCTCCGTTTCATGTATGGTCTTAATAGAACGAGTCTTTTTTGCGCTCCGGATTATTTCCAGGGAAACATTGTAGTCTTATTTGAAATGGAAGATGCAGTGAACCGATGAAAGTAAGTTCAACACGGCAAAAGCAGTAGGATTAGAAGAGAGAGAGAGAGAGAGAGAGATTAGATAGACACGATTTCATTTGATTTTGCCGTCCACATTATCTTTGAAAAATACTGCATTTTTGCTACGGTAAAATGTTTTCGACTACGTAAAAATTTTATGTAAAATTTAACTTACTTTCTCGGCTGTCGCTGCGTCTGCCAATTCGATGTTAATGAGCTTCAGCATCTAATAACACACTCTTATATAGTCGTCCGATGTGCATTGAAACCTTTAATCAAACTAATCTCATGTTCGAAACAAGAAAATTTGTAGAGAGAGTGTGTGTATAATTTATTCATTTTCGAATGAGCGTCGTAATGCAAAATATGCAAACAAATCGATAATCAAATGATGATCCTGCATCCCTAGCCAATTTTTTTTTTCTTTAATGTTGTTGTTCTAACTGCTATAGTCAATGTGAAAAAAGATGCTCTCGTAGGCAGGTCTTGTTGAACAATCTTTTTTTACAAAGCTCAAAAAATGGACTTCTGTCTTAAGTGGAAGCTAACTACTGAGCGTAATTTTTAGTCAACTTCTCGTTTATATTTCAGATTCTCACCTTCAACAAGTGAAGAATACTTTGAATAGAATAATAGACAAAGAAAACGAAATTTTGAGTTGCTACAATTCAGTTCTTGACACGAAAAAGGCGTTCATTCCATCATCGATAGAAGATAGAAGGTGTGTCATATGTTTAAAACGATAAAAACGGTCCGCTAAACAGTGCTTAATTAGGAAGGATGAGGTACTTTATTGTGATTTCAGCCTTCGACGATAAAACTATTCTAGACTTTCGTTGATATTCATTGACTGAGCTGATGGTGAGGCTACGGTTTTTTTGGGTTTTCATGTACGTTGTACGTTTAATAGACTTAAGACAATCAGAAACGCTGGAGGTTAAATATAATTATTTTTTTGTACTAAGGAAGCTGCATCTGTACCTATACAGTTGGATATAGGAACATGGGTACTTCGTGAAGTTTCAGAGATTGAAAGCAGTTGCAAGTGTAGTTGAAAACAGGTCGTGCAATTTGAAAAATAAATGATTATGTTCATGCTAATCAAGCATATGAGTGCAAGACACATGGCAAGAATTTCCTAGGGGGGAGGATCCTTGGAATTTCATCGAGGGGGAGTGGTGGTGGGTGAGCAAAAAAACAAAAAAGCTTCACAGGCTTGTTTTCCAATACAAAATGTGCATAAAAATTATCAAAACAACTGTCCTCAAAAAATTTCAGGAGGGGTGCACTTTACTGTAGGATCATGATTGATTTTCCTTAATCCCTCCTACGTGCTTGTATGAGCACAAACGTTTTACGTATCGGTGTTTTTCGTCGAGCCTGCTGTTGTACTACAGACTCCTACTTTAGATCCATTGACAAGTTTCTTCAAGAACTGGATCAGTTATCGCGGAGAAAAAACGAAATCTGCACAGCTATGACCAGCCTCTCTAATGTTGAATGCGGCCAGCAGCTTTCGGATGCGGTAAGATTACATTACATACTACGTATTCCCAAAATAAACCTTCTATTGAATGAGAATCTATCCACTTCTGTTATGAACTTTGACTTCTTTCTCTAAGTTAAATTTGGTCTCTAAAGTGACTTCTGTTATTCAGTTTTCAGTATCGGATATAGACTGTAATAACTACGGAAAGGCTACATATTTCTTAAAGTTGTCAAACATCGTTTTAGAAAGCCATCAGAAAAAATTTAGCCGTTCGGTGCGCTGAATTACGTGAAAAATTTGATAAGTTGACTTGAAGAGCCAAATTAATCGCAGTGGTCATCGTCGACAATAAATAGAATTTAAAAAATACAAGGAATAGAATTTTCGAATCATGAGATTTCCAACGCATTCTATTGTACACACAACGCATAGCGTCATGTGTTCCATATGTCTATACCGTGCATATAAACCATATCTGAAAACCAGTTTTGTTCGTACGAGATCGATAGCTTGTTGAAGAATAAATACATATTTGCATACTAGTAGAGTGGATTCTATTTCTTCAAAAAAATTTTGCCGTACGTGTAGTTTTTGAGCATGAAAAAAGTAAACAATCATGCGTTCTGATCGTCCCGTTTTCCTAATATTCATTTTTTCATCAATTTATTGCGTTGATCTGAGTTTCGGATTTACGAGTGCACCATTCTTGTCAAAAAGGAATGACTTGGTCACAAAAAATGCGAATTTAACATGGCCCGGCCAGAACAACGTATTGCCGTTTTTGTGGCAATGGGCATCGTGGACGGAAGAACAAATTCGTTGGAGTCAAAATCAAATTTTTGATCAAACAGCCGGAAATGTTTCTGATAGATTACGGCAAAGGTGATGCATTAAAACTATTATGTATTTTTCAATTGTAAAATTCCTTCCTAATTTTTATTTATATTTTCAAAAGTGAGATAAATTTATCATAATTTTTCATATGTTGGCCGGTTTTTTCATATTTCTGATTTTTTTCTCATTTTTTTATTATGCCTTTTTAGCTTGGTTTTCATTCCAACCTTTAGTTCTCATGCCTGATTTTTGTAATTTTGTGTACTATTCGTCGGGGGCCGGTTGAACATACTTTTTTTTCATAGCTCTAAAGCTTTGAACCAGTGTTCTTTAACACTTTAGTGGAAAAAACAAGAAAAACTGAAAAAAGTAATTACGACCTTAGAATCTAACTGATGGTCTACATATATGTTCTTGTGGAGAGTTTGCTGGGGATCCTGACGAACTGCAGAATCCAGACTGATCCAAGCAGAATACAAAAAGTTTTCAAAATGACGTTACTGTCTGTGCGATTACTGGACACAGATGATAAATCAACATGTTAGTTCCTTGCCTTTCTTTTGCAATTTCATGAATCACTACTTGAAGTATACTATTTTTGAATTTTTATTCAATTTTAAACAGAATGCGTGAAAACGAAGAAGAAACTTGCTTTTCTCTGCTCTATTTTTCAGCATTATGACAATCCTTACCAACGCTTGACCTCCTGAAATTGTGTGTTGCGCATTAGATGGGTGCTGGTACAGGTATTAAGTCGTCAATTGTGACACTTTCGAAATTCAAGGATGCATAGTCCGACGTCTGATTACTCAGTGTAGTCTATATATAACGAAGCACCGAGGTCTGGGAGGGTCACCAATTTTCCTAAATTTCAGGGTGGTCAATGAAGGGAAAAAATCGATACCATGAAAATGTATATTCATGGCGCGAAGTGCCGAAAAATTTGATGTTTTTGACCGTTTTTCGTTTAAACATGACCACTTCCAACCACACATGTAATTGGGCCCCAATGTCTGGGGGGTCAGGCGACTTGTTTGGTGCCGGTGCTCACTGATTCTAAAAAATTTTAGGAATGGCGTCCCTGAAGAATAAAAAATCCTATTTCTTCGCCAAAAAAGTCGAAAAAATGGTTCAAAAATATCCACGGGGCGAAGCTCCGAGAATATTGACGTTTTTGATCACTTTTGTTCAAAAATTGGCATTTTTCAGTATTTTTCTGGCCAAAAGTGTGGGGCTCCTTATGGCTACCATAAGGCTATTCATAGAATTAGAAAATGCTGGGGGTCGCCCAACAGCTGGTTATATGGCCGACGATTTCTTGGGGGTTCCTGTAGCACCCCCTCCAATTACGTGTATGCTTCCAACCGAATTTTCGAGTGAAAAGAGGGGATTCCTATTGCTAACCCATTTCATCCATTGGGTTTTCAAATCTTGAGGGGTCACCCTATGGCTAGCCACATCTCTGACGATTTCCATGGGTAGTTTCTTACGGTACTTTCCCCAATTACATGTATTGTGGAGACAACTTCTTCACAAACTACAACATAACACATGAATTTGTGTTCTTTCAGATTCATTTGCAATTGAAATGATAGTCGACATCTTACGTCATTTTAGGAACCATGCGGTGTCACCACCTTCACCGAATTCAGAGGCTTGGAGCACCTGGCAATCAATTATAAATCGAGGAGTCGGCGGCATCGAACGTCAATGGGCCAATTGGTACATGAGACCGGACTTTTTCGGTATTCAACAGGAAACGGCTCGGATTAAGCAAACTGTTCAAGGAAAATTGCCGGAGTAAATTCACTTGAAAGAAAATTCACATTGTCAATGCGTAGATCCACGTTATGCTCATTGCAGTATCACATCATATACTTAGTACAAATTTTTGATAATAATTCATTGTTTGAAGACTTCATGATATCAGCAAAACCGGCGTTAGGCATGTTCCTCAGCTTTTCCATTCTATAGAGGAAGAGTATTATATATCGAGACTAAAGAACCTGAAAATCTTCGTTTTATGTGACTGCCAATTTTTAAATATAAAAAAGTCAGGAATGTGCCACTCGCAGATTTTGCTTCCCCTACAAAATGTGTTTTGTAGACGGCAAAAGTGAATTTTTCATGAAAATCGACAATCCAAAGATATGTCTTGCGGGAGCATAATAATCCAAGTAAAAATAAGATCCATATTCAGAGTAAAAGTCTGACGATTAGTTTTAAATTTGCTGTCTTGAGGCGCAGTTTCTGAGAAGTTCGATCTTAACTATAAAAAGTTAAAAATTAATCATTATGAAGCAATAATTATAATCTCGTATTTTACATTTTTATCATATTTTTAAGTGTCAAAAAAGAGGTGGAAAAGAAGCCGGAAAAGTCATTTTGAGCTCTTTACGGACACTTTCCCACAGGATGTCGCAGAATTTTTTTCTTCATTTCTGTAGGCACTATTCTCCAACATATCGTGTTAAAATTCCAATCCAATTTGTATGCCGTTTTGTGAGGTGCGGAGATTTGCACACACAGCACTGTCATTCAAATATGTTTTTGAACTGGAATAAATCCCCAACCAATAAAGCTCTGAAGAGGATTACCTTTACTGTATTGTAAAGGCTATAGAATCGACTATCGTTTAATTTTTTTTCATCCGACTAACAACATGCGATGTGAAACAGGATGCCCCCAACTGTAGATTTTTTTCTCATTGCTTATAACATCGGTCGGAGTCAGATAGCCAACACTTATTTTGTAACATTAAACTCGCAGCTTCGATTATTTTCCAGTTAAGTTAGTGAGAAGATAAATTTTTATTTCACCTCTTCCTATACATCTTCGTGCACAACCATTGTGAATAGATCGATGAAATTGTATCAATGATTCAACGCACATCTTTTCTTTTTATTCGTCTAATCTGAACGTTTTCAATATTCCTTCATCCCCTTAAGGGCATATTTAGTGACATTAAACAGAATTTTTGTATCGATTTTCAGGATGTGTAGACACATACAGCTCCCAAAGCGGTACGTAAATCTGATCGAAATGTTGGACATTAGTGGCCACAGAAATGAACAAAATTCTGCGGCATCCTATGGAAGGTGCTCAAAAAAGATTCCGAATGACTTTTTCGGTTTATTTTTGACTTCCGTTTTGGCACTTTGAAAGGATATAAAAAGTTAAATGTAAAAATTTTTGATACCTGCATAGAGAGCATAGTCTTCTGCATGTAATGAGCATTTGACTAAGTAGTCACATCTTTTCTGGGCTGCGATATTTCGAAACCATTCGAAATCATACAGACGAAATCGGAATACTTGCCATATAGATCGAAACCGTACAGACCGAAAAATGCTTAAAAATATAATATTCCAAACGTTGGAGTTCTATAGCTGAACAAATTTTAACATTTATGGGGAATAAATGCTGTTACTGCACTCAGCATGTAAAACTACTCAAAATATCTCATTTTGAGATATTAATTTTCAACGTATCATAGGGCAATGGAGCAGAAGATGGAATCTCTCAAAAATCGTGTCTTAATACATCAAAACTTTGGAGCATTGATCAAGTTGATATCGGAGCGAATAATTTTTTCTGCATATAAAAATTTTCATCCAGTTTATCAGGACTTATAATCTGGTATGTTTATCAGTGATATAGTAATTCGGTTTGCTCACGTTGTTTTCAAAAACATAAATTTGAATCAAAGGTGGCCGACCTGAAGTTTCATTGTATTACAAAACGATCATTATCTGCGGATTTTGTTTGGTTATGCACTCCAGGATGTAATTCTCGTAAAAAGGTTGTTTTCAAATTTTTTTTTTCAAACAAAATACTGTGTAGGAGGCACCGCTATGTCTTTAAAATCAGTCTTCTGTTTTTTCAGCGGTACTGTCTTGACGATAACCAATGATACTTTCTTGAGTAACGATCATCAAATCTTAGTGGACATCCTAGCTGGATTCATGGCCGGTTCTAGTCCTAGAAAAGTGGCGGTTCACAACATGCGAACATTCTTGCCTCAATATAAGCGGTATTATTGGACTGGAAAAAAATTTTTTGATTTGGTGAGATTTTCCGATAATGTTTGTTAATGTTGAAAATTCAATTTAGTCCTGATTTTTTAGGATCCCGTTACGAAACTAGATAGCTTTATCACCTGCTCCTACGATTTGCCCAATGATATTACGTTATTGTATGAAGTTGACGATTCGCGAGTCCGAGAAATATTATTTCAGTAAGTAGTGATCTAAATTTTCCTTATATTGGTCAGACAAGAAAAATTGGAACAGTTCACTCCACTAGAAAGTAAAACAGATATTATCAGTCCGAAAATAGGAATGCAGACAATACGCTCCCAGCAGTTGGCCCCAGATGCTATTCGCCGCCGAAAAATTTGCCCCTGACCTAACGATGGTTCGCTTCATGAGATGGACTTCAAAATTCATAGAAAATTCAGAATCACTCAAATTTTCATTGTTCGTGTCATTACTTTTTTTCTTCATTCATTCGGTGTTCATTTTTTGTGTTCTGCCCCCCAAACGCACCAAATTGACGCGCCAGAACCCAAAATCGCCCAGAGGAGCGAATTAAATAAGAAGCCATATGCCATGGGAAAATTACCCGGGCAAAATTATACAAGAGCAAATTGTTCGGGGGCAAATGACAGCAGAAGCAAAACAGCGAGGCGCTAATCATAGTACGGGTGGCGAATCGTCCTGGAACCCGAAAATCAAGTCTAAAATGTGAAATTTATATTTGATTCAAATTATGCGAAAAATTGTTTTAGTTTAATGATTTCCCATTCGCCGTTACTGGCAGCCATTCATTTAATTGATGGTGTGAAATTCTATGACAAGGGCACCCGGACAAGTGTGTTATAGTATCCACGAACCACAAGAATGATATACAGTATACCTGAATTCAGAACGGATGTTCGAACTTCCACTCTTAGAAGGCCTGAATTAAGAAAAAGGCACCGATTCGGGAGTCAAAAAATAGTTCATATTTATCCGAAAAGTGCGATGTCGATTTTTGTGTGCTTTCGACACGATTAATAATATTATGGACTTTTTGGAATTTGGATACATAGTTTTGAGACAATTTTGATTTTGGCGTAAGAATAAATACTAAAGTCTATTTATTTTCAAATGAGCCTCGGAAAGCAAAATAATCCGTAGAAATCGATTGACAGACAATGAACCTTTATCGTAGGCCGTAATCTTTTTTGTCGAGTTGTTCGCCTAACAGCTACAGTCAACTCTAGAAAAAAGGTGTTTGTATTCGCAGGTTGTTTACTATTTGCGTGAGCATTTTTCTGCGCGTCGAGTTTCATTTGATAAAAGGACTATAGTGTTGTTCTACTATCGAGCAGCTTAGCAGAAAAGTCGAAAACGCGATATCATCACTGCGCAGGAATACGACTATTCGCTCATTTAAATATTTTTCTATGGTCTTCATGCAGAGTGCCTCATGGGGAGGGGTATGAGGGAGGTATTACCCCTACCTAAAGTTCTTAAAATCGATGACTATCTGCATAATTTTGCGACAAGATGACGTGTTTAGTGAACATTTAGCGGCACTACCTCCGCAAATTTTCAATTTTACCCCTACCTGAAGAATCTGCCTTGGGGACCTCTGTGTTCATGGGTTTTTCATTCTCCCTTCATTTGTTTGATTTGCTTTTTATTTCTACTAGTTTTATAATTTTAGTTGTATTGTGATTCATTTCTATCTGTATTTTCGAAAATATTCTTCCCAATCCTTATATCACCAGAGCAATGCATTCAACAATTCGAGACGTTTTGACTCCAGAATCTGATCAACAGCTTTTCCAGTTTATCTGAAAGCCATTGAAAGTATGCCAGTTACAGAGTAGAGTGCTTCCAAACATTACTCAAGTTTGCATATGCTGTTGTGTTACTCTGTTTTCAGATAATATACAAACTATGGTAATTATTATAAAATGATTCCAGCTAATCAGCAGATGTTAAGACAAACAGCATTTTTCCCAACTCATATAACCTCGAAAATTTTCAGTATTTGAAGTGTCATCGCAACTATAGTTTCGTATTGCATTTCTCGTAATGTTTTTGAATGATTCTTCCGTATTTTTGAACAAAATAAAGAAAACTCATCGCCGAGCGAGTTGTCTCGCATTTCTACAACTATTTTTCTCAAAAATAATTAATTAAGGTTTTTCTCATTATTTTTCTTATAGAAATTACACCTCTGACTCTGAAATGTGCGTTTCCGTCATATTTAAAAAAAATTGAGATGAATGAGTTCGCCTCAATTCATTTACATTTTTTAGCTTTTCTAATTTTAGATGCATTAAGTACCAAGAGTCATGCTGCCAATTGAATTGCTGCGACCCTAAAGGACGACCTATGTATTACGCTACAGTTGTTAACGAAGCTTTCAACTCGAAAAGTAAACTCGTTTTTATTGTATTCCTCTTATTCATATTTTTTCAAGAATAAAAGGGAGATGATCACTAAAAAAGAAACAAAATAGAAAACACGAAGTAAAATGAAACAGAAATCGCGAAAATGACGTGACTGCAAGTTTTCGGTTCCAATAGTTGTGTCAACCTTGCTTTCAACGGCGGCAGGGGTGCGGGCGTTTGTCCATCCTGTGGCAAGCGTTCTTGATTGCTGGCTTCAGCGGCTATACGTTTTTCCACCAACTTTTGTTCGGATTTTTGGATTTGCATGAAAAGTAACCAAATTCTTAGCAGAATGGCCGCGGTCGTGCAGCAAAAGTTGAAAGTATAGAATTTCACTGTAAAAAATTAACTTTCAACAGCAAGGCAGAATGTAAATTGCAGATAAGTTTGCAGGTACAATTATAGTTTTCTTGAATAACAATTTTTTTGGTATATCGAAATTTTAACTAACTCTTCTGCTGACGTCAAAATCTAAAGAAAGGCCCACAATATGATAGCTCACTTATTCTGGGCATAGAAGCCAAACTGGGTGGTAAAACTTCCAGTAAATTGTCGGCGTAGAAAGATTGTAGTAGAAAATTGACCAACAAGAGGAGTAGAGAATTCTTCAATCGTAGGAAGGGTAGCAGGGCGGTCAGAGTGATCAAAGACGTCAGTAAGGCCGGCAACATGATGGTCAAAGGGAAATATACGTCGTTTCGTTTGAAACTGATCGACATTTCGGCCAACGACAAAGTAAACAATTCCATCGTTTTGTTAGGAGCTTCACTGAAATAAAATTTGTCTCCTTTTCTCGGTAGCTCTCTCGTTTCTATTTTTTCCACAGATTTCTTTCTTTTATTCGTTCTATAAAGTCTGTGTGTTTATTGAAAAAGGATATAAATATTTATTGGCGTCGAAAACTGTTCACAGGTGGCTTTCACCATAGAATTTTTCACTCTAAAAATTGTCAAACGTTAGTTGCTAATCTTCACAGCTTTTTAGTCTCATTCGACATTTAGCTTAGCACAAAACTATTAAAATACCTAGAACGGACTTTAATTTCATCACTATTTTCCTTATTGTTTAGGACACGATTTCTGAGAGATTCTACCTTCTGCTCCATTGACCTATGATGAGTTGAAAATTAATAATATCCGAAAAAGAGATTTTGAGTAGGTTTACATTTTGAGTGTCGTGACAGCATTCATTCCGTATAAAATTCAAAATTCGCTTAGCTGCAGTACTCGAATGCATGGAATTTTTACATTTTTTGACGTTTTTCGGTCTGAACATGTGTATCAAAATATCAGAGCTCAGAAAAGACGCTGAAGCCAAATGTTCATTGCATCCAGAAGACCATGCTCTATATGCTGGCATGAAAAACATTTTCTAAAACATTACACTTTTTATTCCATTTTAAAGTGTCAAAATTGAAGTTGAAATTAACAGAAAAAGTCCATTGGGGCCTTCTTTGGGCACCTTCCCATAGGATGCTGCAGAATTTTTTTTCTTGATTTCTGTAGCCATTAATGTCTGACATATTGTTTTAAATTTCAATCAAATTACTGTACTGTTTCGGGAGCTGTAGGTGTCTGCACATTCTGAAAGTTGGTACAAAAATGCTGATTAATTCCACTATAATACAGATAACAAACGTATCACATGATTGTGCTATAATACAGATAATAAACGTATCACATGTGCTAGATAAGGGCCACCTAGAAATAAGGGCCACCTGCAGTGACTTCTGAGTGATTTCCATGAGTATGCTTTCTTCAGAGCTGTGCAGCTTCCCAAACGGTACAAAAATTTTGATAGAAATTTTAACAGTATAGTAACAATGGATTAGCTATGAAGTAAGAAAATAAAATTCTGCGGCATTCGATAGGAAGGTGATCGGGAGTGCCCACAAGCAAAATTTTTCTAATTTTGACGGCTCATTGTTGTTACCTTAAACTCTTTTGAAAGATGTAATGTGCAAAAATTTACAGTAAATATTACATCAAAAGATAGTTTGTTCTCTTTTGTGTAAAACGAATATTCATTTATCGAATGAGATCAATTCGATCCTGAAATATCGCTTGGCTAGCAAGACAACTGAAAAATGCCAAAAATACAATTTTCGAAATTTGGCATATTGTGGCGATGTAAATTTTCGTAAACGAATGATACCATGAAACTCAGCGCACGAAACTACTCAAAAAGTCTCATTTTGAGATTCGTTTCAACTTATCATAGCCAAGGTAGAACTTCTCAGAAATCGCGTCTTAAAATACTTTTCTCTCTCCTTCCTGCGTTTTTTCTCTTTTCTTTATTTCTTTCGCATTTGCATTTCTCTCTTAACTTACTCTTTAAGGCCACCTTGCGACCAATATCGCACGCGCGCGTCCGTTCCGACAATTTTCCATTTAGAAACTCTCAATTTTTGGTCGGCATTCGGCCAAAAAAGATGCAGCTCGGGTTCCAGGATCAAAGTCCAATTCATTTCACTTATGGACATTCCGTTGGCGAAAAAGGCCATCGGGCAAGTTTGTACGTCGTTCGGATATTTTGTAAAGTCGAAAACGCATGAAACGTCGTATGTGAATTCTGGCGAAGCATACACCGCGCCAGTGTGCCATACTTTGACAGGTAGATTCCAAAAATAGTCGATACTGCTTTGCTTAGCCCTAAAAAATTTTTTCTTGAAATGAACCCTTCACGTTGAAAAATGTTCATTCAAAGGTTGCAATTTCTACGATGTGTAACGATTACTGTAAACTTTTGTTTATATTATATAAAAATTACTCTTCTGAATTAAAATTTCGACGATCCAGTTCATAGATGACGATTTGACTATATAGAAAATTCAGACAAGATAAATGGTTCAATAAACCACGGCTTGGCTCTATTTACAACCACATCCATTCTACATTTTTTCTACCATGCATAGGCAGAAGAAAAGTCTGGGGGAGGTCAACCAAATTGCAGCAAAACTTCATTCATCCATAACTCTGTCAGAAAAGCCATTTTAAATAACATTTATTGATGTCAGCGAGATCTATCAAATGATAACTAATTTATTGCATTTAGAAGAAAAAAATTGCCTCTCGTCTTGAAGAGTCACTATTTGGATGGTATCAAATGCCTATCTGACTGAGGTCAAACGTCCCAACGCCTGTGTACATATGGTTTTTACTCACGCATTAGCCAGCACGATCTGTGGCGTCCAGATTTCAATATTTTTCAACAAAATAAATTTCGTTTCATTGTACTGACTCGGGTCCCATTTGAGAAATTCGTCGGTCCAGCTCTGTGCGATAAAATGATATATGATGCATTCGAAATTTTCGCTACAGAATCTGACACATTTTACTGACCATCTGGAAAACACCATGTAACGTTACGCTTTGCTCTTTTTCGTTCTGGAAAAAAACAAAAAAATCTTCAGAAAATTTTCGTTACTGACCCTTTCCGGCTTTTTGTGAATTGTCACCGCATTTCGACTTATGTCAACTTCGGTAATTTGAGCTGGATATCCTCTCACCAGGAAACATTTTATGGTTCCTACTTTTAAGACCGTACGGCACTTGATCGTGAAAGCCTGGTACCATCTTGATTGTCTTTCTGGAAACAAGATCTGTACTTGAATATTGAGCTGCTTTCAATAATCCTGTCCGAAAATTTCTTGATGAAGCACAATTCGAAAACATGTTCTTTTTCGAGATCCGAGTGTCATAAAATGACGTGAATTTTTACCAATGTCTCTCAGGATTATTTCTCAACTTGACAACAAAAAGAAATGTCATAATAATGCATGGTACATTGAAAAATGTCACAGGAACAGTGCTACCAAGTTGATGCAAGAAATTTTTCGGCTTTCCGATGAGATACCGTGATAGACCACGTCAAGATTTTAGTCGGAACAAGCTTAGAGTAGTAATGAGCCAATTCGCTTTCCATCGACCCTTTAGGTTTGAGTGTTCGAAGATACTCTTACAGTGTGAATGGTTGGTCAATAAGCGTCATTCACTGGTCTATTGTGTTTCGAGTTATGCGTAACGAATTTTATTTCAAAAGCAGTAGATGGCTAGGATTGGAAATTTGTCCCTAAAAATCAGTATTTGTTCTTGATGACTTCAATAGACCGATGATAACGAGCTTCAGGACCGGTTGACTAGCTAACCAACCGAAAATTGAGGAAAGTCTCTTTACAATATTAACAGTGAGGGAAATTTGGGTGGTCAATCAAACTTTAACCATCGCCATTACCTCTGTCAAAAAATGGAGATACACTACTTTAAATCATGTCTTTGAATAGACCTCACCGACATCCATCGATTGATGGATGCCCCATCGGCTGCGTTCTGGAATGATGAACTCCTTTCGCATTGAAAAGTATTTGGGTTTGCATCAAACATCTTCCGGATGAGATCTTATTTCCCTCAAAACTTTTGTTTCTCGTCGACGTATGCTTATTACATTATGGCTAGCCGGCATTCGAAAATTAACAAAGAAATACTACCTTTGCTGTGACTTATCTGCACAAGTCAACGTGTACCAATATTCTAAAAATCTACGACAGTAATGCAATTACCAGCCTGTCGACGTGGAAAAAATGCATTTTGGCTGACAAGGTGATCGATTTCGATTTGTTCGCAACCGGTAGAAGGTTTTTATTGTAGTTCTCGAAAATTTTCGCCCGAATATTCCTGGCCACATCTTGGGCGTCGCAGTTTACTGTAACGAAAGAAATTGAAATTCGATGTAAATATACAGAACATTCCGAAAAAGGACCATCTAATGAGCCCATATCTTCTACCCTGATTTCTTTATTCAGAAATTTAATACATGCCTGCTACTGTAGGAATGAGGTACATCTATCCACATAAAAGCAAGCCTTTTATGCAAATTTTTGGTATAACTGAAAGTCGACAGAGATCAGAAAAATGCTATAAGTTTTGTCTACTTCTTAGGACAGAAACGTTTTTTCATTAGTTCATTATAAATATGTTTGGCTCACATCGTTATTTATGTTTTATATTCGTCTTCAACAAAATTTACGACTTTCTGCAGCTTTACCTGAAATTCTTTTTGAAGCTCAGTACAAAGCTTAATAATGTATATTTTCATCCTTTCCATTGTCAAAATTTTTTACTTACCTGGGGAATATATTGAATTTTTCCAAAATATGTCAAAAGCACATTGAAACGCCAAACCTTACTTTCATATCAAGATTATTCGCTATGTATGACATATTAGCAAATCAAGCTTTGAGACATATCTCAGCAAAAGGGTTGTTTTCTGTAGTCGTTTAAAAAAGACTGAACCAAATTGATCAAATTTTATTATACTCCATTCATCTTGAAATGATTGACGCAGCGATTCCATGAAAGTGAGTTTAATACGGAAAAAACTTATATGCTTACTATACTGTAATCAACGAAATAATTTTTTCGTCGATGAGTTGCAAACAGAACAGCTGAAAATTTCTCATTTTCCATCAAGTGAAAATTGAGTATCATATTGTACCTATTTTTTGGTTTTTGCTGCTTCTATCATCTCAGATTGAATGGGTTATAATTAATAAATAAACAGAATTAATTTTCAAAAAATTTAACAACTGCTCGTACCTTTACGTGTAAAAGCTAAAATTGATAAAATGTTGAATAAAAACTTCATGTTACTATAAGAAAAGCCAGAACACTTCCCAATAATACACTCATATGTAGAACGACAATCTTTCGATAAACGATCACATTTCATTGCATAAAAGCTGATGAAACTTGAAACCTGAAGTTTATAGTGTTAGTATACGTTACTAACACGTCCACATATTTCTAGCAAGTTGACTTTTTCTTCTGTAAAATTTTTCTGAAAGCTTGATCGCATGAGTGGGTGTTAGAAATTGCACTGTCAATGAAGGTTCAAATGAAACTACAACCCCAAAAGCCGTATTATTTTACGAGCTTTGATCGTGACCGAACTTTTTTGATTTATTTTTTTGCATCCGCCAAATTTTTCATCCAACACACATTAATGAATGAGTTTTCCATAATTCTAAGCTGTCTGTACTCAAATGATCAAAAATTTTGAACTTTCAGAACAAATAATTTCCTTGTTGCGCAAAATGATAGCAGATATTGTCGATAGTTTGATTGACGATAAAGCGAAAATTTACAGCAAAAAAACAAGTTTTCTGTTGAGTGCAAGTCGGCAGATTGAAATTTCGACACATTTTGCCTCATTTTTATTCAATATATTATGTTTTTTTCGCGGCTTGTCTTGTTTCAAGGCAGAGCGATATTCGCTCATGCATTATTTGCTTCTAATTTAGAAGTCTTCTAATTTACTTTTGTGGTTATTTATATACTACAATACCTTTCATATTAATGAAATATACTAAATATCCTCATACAAACTAACATTAAACACAAATACAAAATCCAGCGACTTCTGCCCGAAGAACAGTTGCGTCCATTGTTGCACAAATGGCCTGTACAAGTACAAAGTTGTATGCGGAATTTCGGCCCGTCATCTGATGTCGCGACATTTTGATTATCATCGTTCACCCAGATCATTTTTCTTCTATTGCGATTATTATTATTTTTAGTGTCTTGCCAATTGGAATATAGGTCTGCTGTTTCGATGTTCTGGCAAAATTGGCGTCCATTTTGCGTATTTCGACGGCTCAAGGCGTAGACATACGCCGGTAACTGATATCTGGTCACTGTAGCCAAACAACCCCTGACGACGTTGAACCCATTTGGAGAACCTTGAAAAATTAGAAAATAAAGGTAGGTCAAAATTCGATTGGGAAAGGTTGGCGTTCCATGACATGCGCAATTGGAATTTCGACCAAAAATATCAATTCATTCTAGATTAAAGAGAATCCACTGATATTCAGTACTCTCAACAAGCACTCTCGCGTATTGGTGATCGACATTCTACATCAACAGCAATGAAGTTGGAATGCGTAAATCAAGCATATCTATCTCTCATAACCACAGAAATGCAGAAGAATTTCAAAAAATTGGAAAAATTTCAATTTGTGAACACCAATATCAATCTTTATGTTACTCATGAGGTGCAAGTGTATGTAAATTTCACGGCATTGTTTCGTGTTAAAGCATGTTTCGGTGTGAGCAGGATGTAATGACAAAATTATTGCGCAATAAAGTCAGATTTTTGTTGGCTGTCGAATGCAAAAAAATAATATCAGTATTTACAACTGAAAACCTAAAAATGATATAATTTTGCAAAATTTGAATTAGCTTAAAATAATTGATGCACAACAAGAGCCTCTTTGTATAATATCACAAAAGTTACAATATATGTTAAAAGTACAAGTAAAAGTGTTTTAAAATAAAGAGAGAAACACATTCCCCAAGTCACAATGACAGAGTGTCATGGTGCTGTGATATGGTCATATGACAAATACTTAGCTTTTGACACACACAAGTTTGTTTTTCTAAATTGAAAAATGGGCAAAGTCACTAGTGTCTTCAAAATCACACAAGTCCTTTACAGTAAGATTTTTCATTAAAAAAATGTATTGTTGAAGTTTAGTTGAGTTTGCTCAAAGGCTCTCAGTCCTAGATGGCGTAGGGTTTAGCGGCAAATCGTTGAAAATATAGAACAGTACTCGTACATTTCCACTCTTGTAATTTAGAAGCATAGAGAGGGAAAACTTGTCGAAACTTTCATTTTGATGAAAAGATTACGATCGAATATAGTCCTGAATTGGGAGTGCTTCGTATTGGGTGTGCTAAAAAGCGCTCATGGACTTTCAGTCGACTTGTTGTAGAATCCATTAATTTATAGATAAGATAGAGTACAATTTGTAGGGCTCCTAGTGACCTCGACAAGACTTTCTCAGCTGTCCATGCTTACCACCCGTTATTCGCTGCTCCTTGATCGAAACGCACGATGTTTCGCAATGCACGAAGCCAATTTTGACCCTTGAAGGCATAGTTAGGCACGAGTCGGAAAAATTCGCCGGTCGGACGTACGTTTTTTGCAACAAAGGCCAATAATCCAAAAATTCGGCGTTCATACAACTGTAGCAGTAATTGGTTTGATGGAAAGATTCGTGCGGCTGTTGATGATGCTGCCGGACTCCGTATTGCCGACCACCATATTGATCGTTGGACGAGGGCATCGTTTTTCGAAAGTCGGACGTTGTTGTTTCGGCGGTCAACAGTGCTGACGATTCTCTGGCTCGCTGCTGCTGTTGTCTGTGCAGCTTACCCTTTTTGCCGTGTAGTATGGGACCAGAAATTGTAACTGCAATTATGGGAAGTTATTGAGCAGATTGTTGCTTATCCGCCTTTCAGCATGAACTTTCATTCGAAAATTTTGAGCCGTTTGTAATGTGTACAGATTTTTTGTTCCAAGCTCCTATAGTAAATGCTATCGCAAACGAACCGGAAAACGCAAGACACGTATGAGGAAACATAACAGATGAAGCAGAGATTTCATCGTCTGTAGTCAATTTTTTCCAATGAAACTCGAAACTAAAAACTATGCTTGGGATCTACGATCGCGAAAATTTTTTTTCTCGAAAATTGGCTGCAGCAGGTTGGCCGAAAACTTGGAAAAAAAAAATATTTCCACAGAAACATTTCCCTACGTTCCGAGTCTTATTTCAAAATAAATGGACTATAGCACCAGTTGGAATTTTTGGTACGTTGCTAACACTGAACTTCTGAAGAAAAGATATTGACTTACGATGCAGGTTTTTTATTTTTTTTGAACAAATGGACTACAGTAGATTTACACAGCGTTCACCGACTTGACATTAAAACTTACACTTTGTGGCTTTTTCACCATATAAAGTGAGCACAGGTTCGAAACGAGAAATGGAAATTCTTTTAGACGTTCAAAATATGTATAACCGGAACATTTCAGGCAGTTTAATTTTGATCATTTTTGATCCAGATTTGTGTGCAACCTTGCACTGCAACCCCCCCCCCCCCGTTACATCTGCTCGTAATAGTTTTAGGCTACAAGGGCGACGTGTCCCACCTGGCATGAAGGCCTGCCAGCAGTAATTGCACGAACCGCACCACATCGCCCGTTGCGATTGTTAGCGCTCATTTATACTTCACGGCCAAGGTCACGGCAGCCGTGACCAAGTCGAATTTCAGTGCACGTGACGTGCAATCAATCATATTTAACGTCAGTTTTTTCTGGCGCCGTCCGATAGATCACGGCCGCCGGGGCTGCGGCTATGCCGTCGAGTATAAATGTGACTGTATAGTGTCGGTCAAAATTGATATGGATATGCAACACCAAGTCTACGGCTTTCAGAAGAAATGTAACACTATACCCTCTGAGTATCGTCACACTATTACACAAAAATTTTTTTCAATTGGCACAGAAATTTTGACATTTGAAGCTGTGGAGCCATTGAAAGAGATCTGAACCTTGGTGGTTTCCTAACTTACCAATTTCAGCAGAATATGTTCAATTCTGGTCAGGCAATTCATCAAGTTATGGAGCTTCAAAGTCCATTAAGCCAATTAGATGCTGAAAAAGATCGTTTTCTGGCTAATACACATTTCACGCAAAAATTTTTTCGAACATCTGAGTGAGGTGAAACAACGTCTTCACGTCGATATGGCTAAAATCCTCAAGGTGTAGAGATAAATAATAATTTAATCAATGTTGTCTTGCATTAATAACTGAAATTTATACGATAACCATGAAAACGCATCTAACTACAGTGGCTCCATGTGATTTAATCAGCTTTTTATAACAGGAACAGGAACATTACGAGCAACTGAGATCCGAAAAATTAAGATTCGCGCAAAAACCCCCTTGACAATCCGACTAACACAAAATCTAATGTATTTGACATCAGATCATCAGACGGTATGATGATCACCTTTTTATAACAAATTTGGTTTGAAACAGTAGTTAGCCGAGGGACTTGAGGAACACACAACAATGCTTCCTACGCGTGCACCCGTTGTAAAGAAGATTAATTACTAGGTCAAAAAATGTTGAAATTAATTTTTTTCAGGAAGATTTTATAGAAATGCGACTCAATTCTACAATGAAAATGCGGTTAATTCTACAATGAAATTTCCTGGGTTGATGTTCGAATTTTTCGAATGCTGCATCCAATCATTGACAAAAATTCACGTTCAATATACTACTGAATTAGCTATACTCCGATGTCTTTAGTTTCTACAGGCTCAGTGACTTAGCATACCATTGGACGGTCACAGAAAAAACATTGCGGACAGAGTACTAGCATCGATTTGATTGGTCGGAAAAACCCCATCATCAATTTCATAGGTCGAAAAAATTTACTGCGTTAATTTGATTGGTATAAAAAATGTAGTTTACTGCATCATAACCGCAAATCTAAGCCTAAGCCTAAGTCTAAACCTAAGCCCAAACGTAACCCTAAGCCCAAATCTAAGCCTAAGCCTAAGCCTAAGCCTAAGCCTAAGCCTAAGCCTAAGCCTAAGCCTAAGCCTAAGCCTAAGCCTAAGCCTAAGCCTAAGCCTAAGCCTAAGCCTAAGCCTAAGCCTAAGCCTAAGCCTAAGCCTAAGCCTAAGCCTAAGCCTAAGCCTAAGCCTAAGCCTAAGCCTAAGCCTAAGCCTAAGCCTATGTCTAAGCCCAAACCTAAGCCTAAATCTATGCTTAAACCCAAGCCAGAAAATTAGTCAGGACGGAACTCAAAAATCCGATAAATTTTTTCGACCATTCAGATCGATGCTAGTGCTCTCTCCGCAATGCTTAATCGGTCACATAATCTCTGATTGAACAAAAATCTGGTGTAATGTTTCTGTAAAAATAACATTTTCTATAAAAGTACTCCCCAAAGCGGATGTTTTATTTTTTTATTCTCATGACTAAATTGAGAGTGCTACTGAGGCACTAAAGAGCAAGCAACAAAATGTGTCTGTGTCAAATCCATTACCTACTGCACATTCGCTACTTGATGCACACTTGCTATCTAGTGCACATCCGATACTTTCTGCTGAGGAATAAAAGTAATAAATTGCATTCACTTTTTTCGTTGATTAATGTAGGTAGGATTTTATTATTAGAATAATAGGATAATAGGATACAACCGCATTACTAGGATACAACAGTACAACCGCATATTAGGATTAGAATAATAGGATACAACCGCAACGCAACAGAGTATCCATTGCGGTTGCAAAAGATGCTTATCGAAATTTTCAATCTGCCATATTATATTACCGTATTTTACGAGAAAGTTTTACATAAATTACGATAGTCGAAAGCAGCAAAGGATTCATCTCGTTGCTTAGGCATGTACACAGCACGCCTTAAATTCCTAACACGAATTCGGTCGCGATTATGCATTGGTTGAAGTAAATGCAAGAAATTGCGTACTGTCAAATGCATATCACAAACCTCAGTTAGATTTAGTCAGTGATGATAACCCAAAGCGTAATTCGTTGGTCCACTCGAAATGCATATTGAATATTTTTTTTTTTAATTTTGAAATGAATACTATATTTGCGACACCAATATCCACAATTTTACATGTTAAGATTGAAAAACGTCCGCCACTGGTTTTTCTGTTACCCGCAGTGCTTTGCGGTCACTTTGATAGGTTAATTACATTTTTTACTCGTTAGGATGTGTTTGTGTGGCCATTTTGATAATTTCTTTGCACATCTTTACTCATTGGTGACTTATTTTTCAGCAGACTCTTTGTAGTTACTACGGCATTCTAATCATTTTTGGGCACTGTTCCATAATACCGACAAAGAAAATATTTCATTCTTGTTTTCATTTTCTTTTAATCTTTTGTCTTAGGAAAACCCATATGAAAATAATAACTAATTTTTCGCATTTCTTGCTGTAATGAGACTACGGTAGCGGGATGTGCACTAGGCAGTGGATGTAGGAGGTGTACACTTGGTAGTGGATGTGCAGTAGGTAGCGGGTTTACTACCTAATCCAATAAATGACAACTAAAGTGCTGATCCTAGAAAAATTTAGTGAATCAGTGAACCTCAGAAGCGATTGATGGAATATTAGAAAGCATAACAGATTACTGAACATCTGAACTACTAAATTACTATACTATTAATGTTGTGCTGCGATCACCTCATAAACTTATCGTAATGATCTTCTAATTGAAAGAGTTCTTTGTAGTAATGAAGAATAGACCGTTTCACTACTTGCTATACTCGTACTATAGCTGAGACATGTTATAATCGATGTCTGGTCCGACGGAAATAGTATTCCGGAGATGAGACTGATGGGAAGCTAATAAATTCCATGGAATATTCAAAGGTTCACCAGGATTCAAATACGTATGACAATAATTTCTAAAACATAGACCAAATAATTTTTCAGTAATGACATGAATTGAAAAAAACAGTGGATCAGCTTATATCGCTAACTTTGCTCGTGGATCGTTTGTCTGTAATCCGAAAATGAATCTATCAAATACTCGTATATTAATTTCTTTCGGAAAAACCTCGTTCGTTGGATATTGCATCCTTCTTCCTCTATGTTTATCATTTTTCTTTCCGGATCATGTCTGATAAAAATGCATGGCTTAATAAGTGTGTTTTTCTCGAATAGTGATGCTGCTCTTATTTGTATGATTATTTTCCGGCAAAGGACAATCGAAATTACCCAGAAACCGTATGAACGAAAGTTGCTATCATTTATCTATCTACGACCTTCCAAAAACTGCTTAGGGTATTATTTATATCCCAAGTATATAGAAATTGTCTATCCTCTCAATGTTTTTCAATCCAGCAGGAACTGCCTAGCAAAGAAACAAGGACAACAACGGCGATCAATTTGCATAAAATTAATTCTGGGGCTGTAACCTATGTATCTAAATAACAACGCTTTCAGCCTTTTATAGCTTACCTTTATCGATTGCTCCTACGGAAAATATAGCAATTATGGTAATTAGGGACAAGGCTAATAGGTCGCCATCCGTTGTTCCATAAAACATGTTTTTATGATAAAATGCGATTTTTTGCCATAATTGTTGGTAAAATATAGGAATAAAGCTGTGAAAAATAGGAAAAAATATCAATACGTTTTTTAATGATAGAGTAAAGAAAAATTCACATGGTAATTAGTCATGCTTCCTAACTTAGTCATTTAAGTCGAATTCAATATCTGGATTTGTACAAAATGCTATAAACAAGCTTGAAAAAAGAGTACGCGGGTTTCTTGGAAACAAACTTGAGAAAACATGATATAAACAACGAAAAATCCCTGAAAAGTGAAGAATATAGTAAGCTATGATTTACGATTTCGGAAATAGAAGAAACGAATTTCCTGGTATTTCATTGCACTGATTTTATCGTATGTAACTGCTTAGCATGTTCGCCAATTTTGGGTAGTCACAAGACCCTAATTTTATTCCCGACTTTGTTGAATGTGCGAGCGGTCTCACTTGGCTAAAAAGTTTTGTTTCACATGAAATGTGTCTTGTCAGAATCAGAGTACTATAGTCCATTTACTTTGAAATAATAAATATCTGAAAGAAGTACCCTGTTCTTGAAAAATCTTTTCATACAGTAAACAATAGTGAGTTTTTTATGATTATAAATGAAAGCTTATTAGAGTATAAATACGTAAATAATAAATTCCCCATGCAGTTAAAATTCAAATTTTAAAAAAATCAAAAAGTTCAAATTCGTGAATGAACATAATATCTTTGAAGACTGTATTCGCGAAGTCGGTCCTGATCTACACGCTTCTACAGTATACGGCCTCGCACCAAAACTTTTATTGAGACTGAAGCAGTTAAACACTTTTAGAATTTTGATACGAATCCTTCATGTTGTATGGTGACATACAACATTCAACATTCTACCAATAGGATTGATGTTATAGCCAATGCACGGGTCGCGAACCCGGCCATTTTTGTCGAGCCTTGGTCGGGATGATTACAATTGCCCCGACATTGGCCAGGGGTGGGACATCTCTGGCGCCAACCAGGAAGACCTTCAACATTCACCAAAAGGTTTCCGAATTTTTTGCATTTGGTCAAGAATTTATCCGTAACTATTTTAGGTTTTGTTAACCTTGTTTTGCGCATTATGCCTTGTAATTTCTTCACGCATTAAGAAATCGTTCTATTTTTGGATCCAATGTCGATGCAGTTTACTGTGGTCGAAAATGCGAAAAATCATGCTGTAGAAAGCGTATGCAAAAGTGCAACAATAAAGATAGTAGTTAACGCGGTGAAGCACTTCTATTTTCATACAGAATAATATCAAGCAACATAAACGCTGCCACATTACTGGAGATGACTTTACAAGCTTAGTTTTATTAGCGGAAAAGAACGTAACAAGGAAAAACATAAAAACATAAACAAAAACATAATCAAGACACATAAAATGGCAGAAAAAATAACTACAAAGAAAACTATAAGATTAAGAAAGAATAAGATGAAAAAATAAAGAAAATAAGGAAAACGGACGAAAGAATTAAATAGATGAAAAGACGCCGAAATAGTTGGTGAGTCTCTCTGCAGCATTTTTCAGTATAGTTATATTGTAATCGTCTGGATCAGGGAATTTTGGAGATGACTGAAAAACAAATCATCCTATGGATATCTATGGTTATCCCAAATCATTCAATGGAAGGTTAGTGGTCTTCTTGGTTCCCTTTCCTACGCTCCTACACGGCAGACGATCATGCTATGCCTCATTTGAAATAACGATTCCATCGCACAGTACAACACAAATCGGAATTTTCGTCTTGGTGGCTTCAGCCTACTTGAGAAAAAAGATGCCGGCCTATTTTACAAGTTTTTTTATTACTGATTTTTCGTCGCCGATGCTTATTTGAGAAAAATGAAACATAAGGCAGGTTCAACTCGGGTCTTCAGTTTTGTTGTAACGTGAGCAAAGAACCATTGAATAATTTGACCACAGTTGTAGAATCTACTCTTGAATAAATCTTTTATGAAATGAGCCTGAGGAAGTTTTCTTCCACACAACTATTGTACAAATGAAGTACAGTAAACATACGTCTTAGTAACCGTAAAAATCTTCTTTTTGGATTCGAAAAAAATTGACAATGTGATGGATCAAAAGAGACACTAAACTTGGCGACGTGGGATCTACACCGAGACTTTCGTCCGTATTTCGACGACCCAAGTCAATACAGCATACCTTCTGGGAGTAATTATAAATTTAGAGACAAAAGTCATGAATCATTACTGAAGTCTGCTGATTTCATTCAAACTCTTAAATCCTCAATACTCAATATTACTGTAACCGGCGTATTAAAATTTGATATCCCACATTGATGAGTTGTACCAGACATTATGATGATAGCTTTAGGTCAACCAGAAAAGAAAGAGAATATACAAGCACCATATACATTCTTTGAAACTTTCTATTTCAAAATAAGAAAAGGGAGACCTAGAGAAAGAAAGCCCACTGATGATGGAAAACGAGTAATCTACAGTTCGTTAGCCTATTGCGCTTTTCTATGTTTAGATCAGTCTCACACAGTAGCAGAATGATATAAAACTCAGAACCAAGAAACGAAAGGGTAGAAACCAAGGATTCAACAAAAGATCCCTTTGTAAGTAAACTGTAATTAAAATTGTATTCATTTTGTGGCCGGCTAATTCATGTATGCTTCTATTAATATCTGTGTCGCACCATATTTTCGAGCATCGTATTTCCACGATGATCTAACTCAAAAGCGTGTTTCAAGGTCTTAGATACTAATCCAGTTCGTAATCATACAAAAGAAAAGATTCATATCAACAGGTAGCGTACGATTATCAGCTGATAGAATCTAAGGTTTGCATGCAAACGTGGAAGAAAAATGAATATTTTGGTTTTTAAAGTGTTCTTCAAGATCAATGGAAAATTAAAAGAAAAGTAGAATAAATCAAGTACTGTTCCGTACTTTCACGATATTCTGCTGAACAATGTATCACATAGGACTGAAAATTTGCGAGCCTACTCATTCAGCTTTAGCAATTTTTCGATTAAAAATTCTACCGCAAACGCCTTATGTAATCCCCTTACAAAGGTTTACTTGTTTTTTTCATTTTTCAATTTATAGGCACTTCATAAAAAACATGCTAAAGATGGATAGTACAAGGCAAGGTGTAAATCCAGAAACATGGTTGTGGATATAATTGAATATCATAACGAACTTGACTGACGTAAGCATATTCGGAAATGTACCGCCAGTTGGAATCGCTGCCCTGAGGCTTATCATTGAATCACTTTGGAAGATTTACTGGTGCTGCCGACCTGATACCGCAAGATAAATGGCTATTGCATCAATTATAGGTGTCGTGGTTCGACTAAATAGCAACGAATTAAAAAAAATACTGCTCAGATTATTTATTTGAATGTGTTGCAGTTCAGTTCTGCACAAACCTGGATACAAAGTACTACGTTAAGGACTAATGACACTTTTTACATTATTTCACTGGCTCATTTGAATAACTGAAAAATGATAGCCTGGAAAACTTAATGAATAGAAAAGGAAAAATTTTTGATAGTTGAACGGATAAGACTACTTTATTTCATTACACTCTTTCCACATCAACGGCAGGAAGAAATTTTACATTGCTGAAGATGACAATCCATAGCAGTGTTGAACTATCGTGGATGAATAAACAGTAAAGCAGAAGTGCAACAAAGTAAGTACTGATTTCGTAGAAAAGGATAGCAAAGAACATGAAGACAAAAATAAACACGAAATAAAGTAGAGTATTGAACAAGTAGAGAAATACGAAGACTGGAAAAATCTGTAGTGAATTTAATAAATAGTTTGCTAATCAGACTTCGACGTAAACAGGTGTTTTTCAAACTTTCGAATCTCCTGACAAAACCTTTTTTCTTCAGAAAAATTGCAACGAAAATTATCAAAAAGGAAAGGGACTGCGGCCCGCTGCAATCTGAGGGAAAATAGGCTTGCAGAACGTATGATTTGGTGGTTACAATAGCCATACACTGCTAAAGATGGTCCTGTGACCGCTTGCATAACCAAAAACGCACAATGTGTATGTAGTTAATATTTTGTATCACAAAAATAGCTTTTCATTTTGCTTGTAAAAAATTGCTGGAAAATTATATTCTCGTTGCTGCAAAGGAAAGAATACTAAATATCACAAAAAAATTACATATTTTTCGGAGTGAAATGGAAGTCATTATTCAAGAATGAGGGGGCTTATAAACCTGCGATATTTCTCGGTATACGTATAGTATGCACGGTTAGTTTGTTCAAACATAGAAAAATTAATAAAGCTTAAGCATGAATATAGTTTTTCCTCATGAATAAAGGCTTTTGTGAGATTTTGAGAGTCAAACAACTGTGAGGAAAAGCATTCATGTATGGAATTTTTCTATTTTTTGCTAATTATGCAAATCTATGAAAACGAGATTTTCCATTTATATAACAAATGTGAAAAGCTCAAATGAACCGAGTTTGGTGAAGCCGTTACAAAAATAAAAATCTGTTCTTCCAGAATGAATTCTGATTGCCGTAAAATAAGGCAATTTCTACGTACGAGGAATGAAATCTTGCACCTAAGTCCAAGCAAGAACAGAAATCATTTCATTTCCTATATACTTAAAAATTATATGCGTAAATTTGTGGTTGGAAACCAACTGCTTAACTCAAATTGAACACAATCGACGTGGCAAATGTCAAGAATCATGAAAGACCTAAAATGCAGAATGAAAAAACCGTGGATTCCAGTGAGAAAATTCAAACAAGAACAGGGTAATCGCTCACACTGAGAAGTGATCTCTATTCAGATTCCATGAGATTTCCACTTTTGATTAACTGACCTTAGCCGACGGTTTTTTGATTGCCGGGATTATACACCAGCGTCAGCTCTCATAAGTTCCTCTCGTTTTTATACCCAATTTTACAGTTTCCATGATGCTCAGAGAACGACTGATCACGGCCAAAAGGAAAAGTATAAATCAACTTCACAACTTGGAGTGGCTGATCTTTCACAACTTCATTTCTAAGACCACTGAGAAAACAAAATTTTTATTATTTATAACTGCCGACCAGCTTATCCACTAAAAAACAAAAAGACGAAAGTGTACATGCTTGAACACTTGAATAATGAATTTCACCGAGAATTCTTTCATATAGTGCGTCTTTTGCAGAGCTTGTTAAATATTGAAAAGTTCCAGGTGGAAAGGAGCATTTCGACGAAAAAGATTCATCCACTCTCGACGACTTAATTAGCGAATGAGCTAGCAGCTCTAATTTATTATGCTTTTTGTGAAATTTTCATCACAATCGGTCGCGCACTTAGCTCCACTTTTACATTAAAAATTCATTATTCTGCATCTTCTAGCCGAGTGAAAGAGAAAATTTTTCCTTTATTAGCACTGATTTGCTAATTAAAATTGCATTCGATTATCGAACTTTTTTAGAGAGAACCTAACGCACATTTTCTTTAACGAAGAAAACAAGTGTAGAATTAGGCTTTATGTGCCCTCATTTCACTAATCTTGTGGCGTCAACTTTTTTTATGTGCTCACACGGAATCAGACAAGAGATTTTGAATCAAGATGGAATACCCGCTAGTATCACAACTGTAAACTGAGTGTGCAAGGTTTCAAGCAATGTGTTTCTTTACTGTAGCAGACATTCCAACATGCTTGAATAGAATACGGTGGTTAAAAGAGTTCATAGTCGATGTTTTCAAATGTAAGTATATAACTATGTAAATAAAGCCTCATAAAATAGAACATTGAGTTTTTTAGTTTTCATAAGAAATAACATGCATGCAACATACTCAAGGATCAGAAAATGTTCAACGATGAGTAATACATAACTATATAACAAAAACATTCTGTTCATCACTCTCACTACAACAATAGCATGAAAACTTCTGATAGGTACGCGATTTCATCCTACATGTTTGCGCGACATTAGCTGACCATGCCTTACACTTGCCTAACCATGAAGCCGATCGTCATGAATGCTTGCCGAAGGGGAAACTATGCAAGACACTGACGTCTTCCATCTTTTGAATTCCAATAATATTTCGTCCATAGTTTGTTCAGATACTAGTTTTTTCGAAATTTCTCAAGGACCAGACTCAAAATTACTTCAGTTCCCGAAATGATCTGCACAGGCATAAGGAATATGTAAGCATCTGTTAGCCACAAACGTAAACTTTTGTAAAGTTTTTCAAAATTTTATGTACTGTATGCATGACCTATGAATTTCTCAAAGCAAAGTCGCTAACGAAAATTCCACGTTACAAACCACTTGTGTTTAACGACTTTTCAAGTCCACAAATTTTACTGTGAAGCAATTTATAAAGGCTAAAATAGAATGATCATACTTATCAGAAACCCTGTGTCAGGAAAAAACTATTTTTGATATGATTGTTTTTCTTCAATTGTTCACTTGTTCAAGTACCAAATTTGTTTAAGGGTTTCCCGGATGGCAGCGGAGCTGTCCCACATGACCAACGTCGGGGTAGGTGCGACCACCCCGACCAGGCCTCTTCAAAAATGGCCGTGTTCGGGACCTGTAGATTGGCTGAAACATCAATCCTACGGGTGGAATGTTGTATGTTGCCATACAACAAATTACTAACTTTAGTTAAACAAACATGAACTCAAAACAAGCTAAACCTTATCATTACCAAAACAGGCCAACACGAACCTTTTACAGAAAAATCATGCAACAAAACCAAAACAACCTCATCAACTTATCATGGCCTCGAATTCGTGAACAACTTCGGAAAACTTCTCATAAACCTGCATTCATTAACTCAGGGACACTTTTCCGATAGGATCGCGGATATTGAAATATTATTGTCTATCATCAGATTATTTTTATTATATTCCGTCATTGATTTATTTTATTCACACTTTACTCGGTCGCATTCAGAATGGTTCCTAACACATTTACGAATTCCAAACGTATCCCGAAGTTGTCAGGTCAAATCTTTTTATATTTGTATATTTTTTAAAATTAAACTTAACGCCAAAAACCTTTTTGGTCACTGTCTCGACGTTACACCAAGATGTGTGACATGTCCAATTTTTTCAGGCTCTTGCAGAGGTCCCCATAGCGAAGAATTTCGTTCCGCCGAACAATCTAGAACGAAGCTTCCCACTTTGCTGGAAAAATCAAATATTTTCCGGCTGCTCTCGAATGCAGAAGCAAAAAAGGATTGTGATTATTTTACGAATACACGACTACTGTAATTATTCGGATACCGAAAGCAAAAAGACTAAGCGTGAATTTTCGCAAAGTTTCCGTTTTTAAAAACACTTTCTGGGATTGTTCCTCTGTTTGAAATTTCCTATGAATTTTTGGATAAGATTTTATAAACATTTTATAAAACGGTCTTGAACAGTTTTCATGCCATACACGATGCAATTGAAGCATAATATTTTGTCATTTGTTCTTCTTTGTTTTTGTTCTCCTTTGCCAACAACAAACAATTCGATAGACTTCATTTATCTTCCTCACGCAACTCTAAAAACCGTGTTTTATTTGCACAATATAAATAAAGGTTTCATAGTTGCTTGATAAAGCATCGCACGATCACTTTTCGTAGATTTCTGATCATACTGGCGTCAACAGTCTGAGATTAAAAATCAGGCAATCACTTGCAATAACATTCGTATGCCCAAATCCACATGGCCGGCTCGTCAGAAAAATAACGCTCGGTGAGGGGCTCGAACCCTCGACCTTCTGCATACAAGGCAGACGCGCTATCCAACCGCGCTAACCGAGCCACATGGGTCGTTCGGAAATTGTGGTTGTAATGGTGGTGGTGAGTGCGGGACATGCCACGTAATGAATAGCCAGACGCCCCACTACAACAAACATTGGATTCAAAAATCAAAAATTGTTCAAAATTGAAATTGTTGCCGCATACGTCATGACATATGCTTTTCATTTTTCTATATTAGTCGTGTTGATTTGAGTTGAGTTGTACATTGAACTATTAAGTAGTCCAGAATAAAAATGATTAAAGACGCAAAGAAAGCGCAAATAAGGTGCAGAACAATAATTATTGAATATTTGAGAGCTTTTTTTCATAGCCCAAGATTTTTTACCATTTTTAGGATTTGATTAATCCTGACTTAGGCTATAAATGGTGTACATCTCATCCTCTTTTTTGGACTCATAAGTTTGGATCCAATGTGTCAGGAGTTTGTTCCTACTACATTGTAAATACGGTCTATTCCCATGTGAGCAATTCCCGATTCAGCAAATTCCCAAGTGAGCGAACTCTCAATTGAGCGATTCTCAATTGAGCGAATTCGCAAATGAACGAATTCTCAATTGGGATATTCCAAACGAGCAATAGAGAATGCAATAACATTTTCTTCACATTTTCCTTTTTTTACCTTATATTTTTCTTTCTATACATTTCTTTTTTATTTCGTTCTGTGTGCTGCAATTATGTTTTCGTTTATGTATGTTTTTGCATTTTTATCTTTTGTCTCTGCTTTCCTTCATTTTTTTCTTGTCATCTACTTTTTTCTTTTTTGCTCATGAAACAATACATGTAATTGTTATACAATTCGGCACGCTCTATTTCCTATTTAATTTTATCCTTTGAAATTTTTTCTTCATTCTTATGTAGTTTTCGTCTTAGTTTTTTGCTTTTACTTCTTTATCTTTATCTTTTTCTATTCTGCTGATTATTTTTTTTATACTTTTTCACATTATTTTTTCTTTCTTCCTTGCTGCTTTCTCTATCTTGCTTCTTCTTTCTTGTCACTTTTTCGTGTTTTTTCTTTTTCTTATGCTTTTTCCGCCTATTTTCGCATATTCTTAATGTATTCATTTTCGTTGATCTTTCCTTTCTCTTTATGTTTTCTTTCTTCCTGCATTCTTTTGTTTATATTGTTTATGAAGATTTTCAAACTTACAACGATGAAAGACTCAAGCACGCCGAATTCAAGAATTTTACGGGAGACTACGGTTATCTAACATGGTAACTATCATGAGCAAAAAAAGAAAAACTTAGATGACAAGAAGGAAGATGAAAGAAAGCACAGACAAAATATGAAAACTTAAAAACATACATAAACGAAAAAATGAGCAATACACAGAGAAAACGAAAGAAAAAACAAATACGTACGAAGAAAAATATAAGGTAAAGAAGAAAAATATAGAGAAAGTGTTATTACATTCTCGATCACTCGTTTGGAATCGCCCAATAGGGCATTCGCTCATTTGGGAATTCGCTCAATTGGGAATTCGCTCACTTGGGAATCGCTCAATGGGGAATCGCTCATATGGGAGTCGCTCAATTGTGAATTCGCTCATTTGGGAATTCGCTCGATTGGGAATCGCTCACATAGAAATCGTTCAATTGAGAATTCGCTCATTTGGGAATTCGCTCACTTGGGAATACTCACTTGGGAATCACTCACTTGGGAATCGCTCACATGAGAATATCCCGTAAATACAAACGGATATCCGAAAGGCTTGTCATATCGAATTATGTTCGTCACTTACTCTATGAAACTTTGTTTGACAGCGGCAATTAGAAATCCTTAGCGGAATCGCCAAAGGTTTTAAGCCGTTAGAATTTTTTCCTGTTCAAGTAGAAAGTCTTTTGGAGAACCAGTTCTTAGTCTTCCACAAAAAATTTTGCATGAATTTTGTTAACCCCATCCAAAAATCCATTTCCTGCAAATAATTCCTAAACTCCACTTCAGTCTTAGTTTGAGATGACAGATGCAGTGAAGACGCATAGAAGTTTCTATGCCAAATAGCGGGATTTATACCTCTGATAGTGATTTTTTTCAACGGCTCTGACGATGAGATCGCAGCAACTATTTTCTGATCGATTTTTCGAAATTTACTCTGGCTATATCTACCATTTAATCTTCTGTCGATTCCACATGAAAAAAGTTGTAAAATAAGCTTGCGTAGCTTCTGCCGACCTGGTGGTTTGTCGATCAGAATCCGAAGCGTGACTTCTCCAACAAAAAGTCTTATGTGCGCGCTGTAGGCAAACATGAACTCATTTTTTTCTGTGGACAACGTTCGAATACAAATGGCCTGATATGTTTCATATATTCGGTTGTGGCACAGCACGGCACTGAACACTCTTGTGTTTCGATTGCTGATCAAACAAATCAAACTATTTATGTTAACCAAACAAAAACTCAGTATTTTCTGATATATCATCAAGCCGTTTAAAGCACAGCAGTTCAGAGCATAACTCATATATTTCTTTGCCGCTTGAACGTTTTGCTAGAAATATTCTTTCTCTGCAAGATCAAGTTATAATCAATGCCATATTCTATGTGCAATGTGTACGATTCAAAGCTGGCAGCAAATCCCATCGTGTCACTGAAACGTTCGCCATATGGACTCATAATTAGAATAAAATTGAGCATAAACTTCATGACGAACAATGTTGATCATTAAAATTGTTGAAGAAGCGACATCGGCCTGAATACACCTCTATCTCTATGTTAAAGTATCTATGGACTATTTTTCTCCAAATGCTTACTGAAAAAAAAAATTTCATATTTTTACAATTTCCTACTGGCCCATGTGTTATGTAGGACTGGTTTATGAGCCTACTCAAATAACCTTTCACAACTTTTTGAGCATTAAGAAGCATATTGTTTTTCTAATGTTATAAGATGTGGTAATACGAATATGTAGTATAGTCATCAGTTCGATATCGTCGCTTCCTAGGAATTGGCCACAATTTGAGCTATATACAGGTATTTGATTTACAGAGTTTTGGATTACATAGTTTCATAATCTAAAATCTTGTCCAATGAATTACTTTTTCTACCATATCCACTCTATGAATGAAGCAAATAAATTTTTTTTCATAACGATCATTTTAGGCTCCTCTTCGAAATATACTTTATCCTAAGTGTTAAAAAATCGACTTATTCTTGAGTTATGGAAAGTAAAACCTGATAACTAAGTAACTCAACTTACAGTCTCATCTCCAAGAAGTGAATTTGATCATTTCTGCGTCGTTACGCCTGAAAACTGCCTGAAGAGTGCTTGAGCCTATTTTCAGAATTTTATTGTACAATAATTAGAGTAACATCGGAGCATTATTATGATTTCTTCAATATTATTTATTCTACCACTTTGCTTCATTTACGGTAAAACCACCATTGAATTCAAACTTAATTTTTTCTGAACCTGTCCGTTTTTTGTAGGTCATTTTCTGTCAGTCAGTCAACAATATAGAAGTAAAATCTGTGAAAGAAATGGCTTCATACTAACTTTATGCCAATTTTTCACGCAGAATCATGTTTCAATGTTTTCGATCGAGCGTGTGATAAGTTGAACATTCAAGGACAAAGTTTATCTTCAAGCGTCTGGGGTGGCAGGTTCAATTGGGAAAATTTGCCTGGTTCGTTGGGGTACGAGCTTGAAGATCAATATTACAAGGATCAGTTGGGTGAGCAGAGAATTTGAATCATTTGTTGCAAAATTTGACCCATAGTATGGTATAGAGTTACTGACGGACCAAAAGCACAAGCAAGAGCCGTACATGAATGATTTGCAAGATCTATATAAAAGCTGCTTCACCTATAGTAAGCTCAGTGTCACAAAACTTATTTTGCAGTTGATTTATGTCATGTACTACAGAAAAATCGGATTTTTACGAAAGTCCGTTGATCAAGAAAGTCTTCAGCACCTGTGGAGGGGACAGTATTTTCGAACCAGCGACAGAAATTAAGAAAGATATCGAACAAGTTTTGGCCGATTTGCAAACAAAGTTCGGCGTCAGCTCGGCTTTCTCTATTCCGTTTGACAATGACTTTCGAGTAAAGGATTTTCCTTCATCAGTTTGTGAAGAGAAAAGTTACGAAAATAAACTCTGATTTGTTATACTGAAGAATTGATTTTTTCAATCTTTGCAAGAAATTTTAGTTACAGGGCTCTTAGATGCTTCACTTCAAAGTGACATTTAGAATTTTCAACTCAAACTTTTTTATCAATTTTTAGAAGTTCATCCTTGTCAGCAGTATTGAAAAATATTACCATATAAAATTATCATGTGCTTTAGATCGATCCGATGTTCTACTACAAGTTTGACAAAGCATCAATGAATCAGATCTATAGAAATTTACACAATAATCGAGAACCGGATCAAGGATTTTCGAAAATAGCCGATGAAATAATACAACTACAGAGTGAGATCAATAGCCGACAAGATTTCACATACGGTCCAATAAGTTACACGAAATCTGAAATGAAAGCGAGACTACAAAATTCTACAGTGAGTTTATGTACAAGGATGTGAAACTAGATTATAGCTTCCGTAATCCTAGGTCGATTGGGTGAAATATATCGAATTATCTGTTACGAACAGCGATTTCAACGTCAGAATGAATTTACGTGACCTGAAAACTGTGGATAACGTTATTAAAAAATATGGCAAAAAGTGAGCGCTTTAAAAGCAACTCGGGGCTTCCTTTTCAATAAAAATTAGCTATATTCTATTAAGTGAAACAATTATTTTTTTTTGCTGAATATATTGGAACAATAGTAAATTGAAATCATTCGAATAGTCAAAACTTAAGACCTGAGAGCTTTATAAATTTGACATATTTTTTCACGACGTGATGATTACACGAGAAACAATCACGAAATCTTGTCCTATTTATGTTATGTCAAAAATGTGCTGTACGAACATTTCTGAATCTACGGTTTTTACGCCTTTCATGAGTAAACAACACGGAATCATAAGTTTTAGAATAGACGAGCGTTTCATTGCTTTTGTTCAAGTGATTATGCATAGAAAGAGGTATCATGTTCCATGCTATATCCGAAATCACAATAAATATATCCTATTTAATCTGAAATAGAAACTGCAGGAATCGACGAAAATAAGTTCAACATGGAAAAATTAGTAAGCTTGTATTTGTCTGGCATTTATGTGTATCAAATGCAATAAGTGGATAAGTGTAATGTTTTTACGATATAGTCCCCAAAAATTTGGTGTTTTTTCTAGAGTACAAAAATTTCATCCCAGAAATTTTTTTCTGTCAAGTTAAACCATACTTTTATAGTTGTAGACGCGACTGCGAACTCGAGGTAAGTTAATTATATTAGCGCATGGTAGCTTAATCTGAGCGATCATTCGCAGAACTCCTAGCTCGAATCAAATCCTTTATAACATACTAAACTGAAGATCACTCACCCCATTAAAGAATCTTCTTGGGCTACGTCTTTTTCGGCGCTTTGGAATATTTGGAAATCAAGTTGAACGTTAAAGTCTACGGAAAAGAGGGAAAGCAAGAAGTTGGCCACCGATTCACCGAAAAACAATGCTTCGAAATGACCACAATGGCCAGATTGTCCTTTTTTGCTCAATATTTCAAACGCCACGGTGACGTAGTGAAAGAAAGAGCTATAGAGCAATCTGGACAAGAATTGATAAAGAATATGGCCGAAATTGTTGACGAGTCGAAACAGATCACTGAAGAAGCGAAAAAGAATATTGTAGAAAAAGTAAATAAGTCAAAAAAGTTGGATTTCAAAGTCTGTTCCGTCGGTGATCGGAGCCAGATGAATGATCCTGATCAGGGGAAAATAAGATTATTAGATTTATTTAGAAAACAAGTTCTCTCATAACTTGAGTGTGCGATTCAGTAAGTTTTAGAGCTGGTGTACCGGAATAGAATTGCTAGTAAGGAAACCAGAGTCACTATGTATCTTTGAGACAGTTAGCTTCTTCCACAAGTTGAATATGCCACCAGTCTTGCAGTGGGTGGTAAAAAGAATGTAGTTAAGGATGTCTGTTGCAAGCTTCTCGTATATTGTATCATGACTACGGCTTTAAGTTCAAAAACTGATCTGTGATGCGTGTCTTCTAATTTCAGGTAGGCATGAAAGCAGCAAGCTTTTGTTCCTTCATGCAAGCTGCTGAGAGCTTCAGAAAAACACTATTATAAAATAGCTGAGTTGCACTGACAATAAATCGCTGATAAAATTCTTTTTTTTTGGTTTGCTTTGGTAGTTCTGGTGTTCAAAACTGATAGAATTTCAAAAAATTTATTTGATTCAATAAATTTATTTAATCATGGTAATTAACAATTACAATAAATAAACAATGATTAACTTTTCAGCTTAAGATGCTTTTTTGTGTTTATTTATGATGAAGGATGTGTTCAAAAAACACGGTCTCGTCGATCATACTGAAATTGACGATGTGTGTTTAGACATGTGGACTAAAAATGCTCAATTACACTGCTCAGTAGAATCTATGGGAAGAAACATATTCTGATACGGAATCAGTAGATCTACAAAGGAGTGTTTTTTCTCTAGTGCCCGAGTCAGACATGTTTGACTGCCCGACACTATCATGACAATGGGCGCTGAAATTTTAAGTTCAGCATTGGCAATCCCAGGAACTCGAAGTAATCTGAGTTTTTCTATTAAGCTCGAATCTTTGCAAATAATCGCCCAATATCCGTCGATTTTGAAAGACGAAAAAGTCATACAAACATACATCGGAGAAGTAAGTAAAAATCCATGGAGAAATCTTTTCATCAAAATTTTCACTTTTTTCTATGTCGATACCAGGTAAATCTTAGAAAATTTGACAACTTTTTCGAAAAGATGACATCTATTCTGGGGACGAATTTTCGATTCGCGACCAAATTTTATTTCGAAACTTCGAAAGCAAATTTCTTATGGTGGACGAAGTCCAGCGTAGATCACAAACTTGGTAGTATTTCGTATGATAGGAGCAGTCATGCGATAAGTGAGCGAATAATGTGTGACGATCCCATAAGATTGTACGGTGCATTTGTAGGTCAATGATCTAAACTATTTTAAATCGGCAGGTGCAGCGAGAGTACATTTGCTAGTTACAGAATTAGTAGAGATTAATGTCATTACTTTGATCCTAGAGTCATTGGGAAACGATGTCTCATGTCAATTCCTTTGACTACGTTTGAGGACTATAATCAGGAAAAAAGTTTCCGTTGATCCTTATGGCTTATCTTTCAACAGCTAGAGGTCTATGAGTAGAAGACCCGACTAATTCACATTTGAGTAAGTGAGTTTAGTCCTGTCCATATTTTTAGTCGAGCTTAGGAATCATTAGCGCCAAGCCGATTCTTCGAGGTGCTCGTCAATTTTTTATGGCGTTAGATTCTACAAATTCTACAAAATAAATCTCTTCAAAATTGATCTGTGGAAAATTCGGAGGAATTCCATTCTGTGACGAATCCGCTAAGGATACCTAAACACCGCAAATGAGCATAAAAGGGACTGTAGTCTCTTCTCTGCTTCTCTGCATGTGCCCTTGTTGCGCCAAAGAAAATAACCATTTTGGAGCTCCCAAGAATCGCATTCAGGTTGACCATGATGTGCGAGCCTTACCTATTGAAGCGAATCTCCAATCATCATTGTCAATATTCTCTTCGCTCCTCATGTTCTGAATTTCTCAAAATCATGCAAACAACTTTTCCGTCATCTTATAAATGAGTAAGTGACTAATCATATTTTCAGATATCAAAAATACCATGCAAGACGACGTCTTTTTCGTCACATCAAAGTAAAAAAGCGTCTACTGTATAAGATCGTTCAAAGTAATCCTTAATTTCAGAATTCAGTCATTCCAACTCCTCGACTGGTATATGGCAGCAGCAGTAGCTCAAGCAGTATCCGTTTACAGTAAGAAAAGCCTCCATCTATCTCAATTTTTGAAAATTCAATTTCATTTCTAGACTCTGAGAGTAAAATCACAAAAGACGCCAAGAATCGGGAGAACTTCGCCTCTTGCATGAATGTAAGGGCGATGTACAAAAGTTCATTCCTAATTTTTTTTTAAATTTCAGCTGATGAATGATGGAGACATATATCAAGAAGAAGTACAGAGTATTACTATACAATTAGCTCTGAGAGTAAATTCAATAATATTTTGAATCAGGATAAAGTTCACTAACAAAATTTCACAGGTATTTCACAAAAGAAAACAAATGAGTGGTCAAACGTTGCAGGCTTTCTTTGATATTTTGATCAAGGTAAGAAAGCTATCTGTGCTTCTGGAAATCCTCTAAAAAGTTATCACCTAGAACCAGCCAGGTATATCAAATAGTGTCTTCTGTGAGTTCCTAGCTTCATAAGGCTGAACCGAAAAACTGATCGGAAGATTTGTGTCCTCCTAACCTACAGGCCTAATTTGTCCTAAATTATTCATCTGACGGCTTTCTGCATGTACAGGAAACAGTTTTCAAGTGAGATTTTCTCGTCACTGCTTATGAATTGTGGTCAATAAAGTTTGATTAATTGGAAATGTACTTTGTGCGGGAAATCCATGCAACTAAAGCCATTATTAGTCCGTCTCTTTGTTCTTTTCCATACCTTTTTAATTTTACAGAATTCGTGCTCAAAAGTTTCTAAACCGTTGGAAGTTGCTGTTATAACAGAATAAAATTGATGAGATTTTAAAATTTCCGCATGTTGGATTAGAGCAATGTCAACAAAGTCTGACATCTCGGTGTAGAAATGCATTTTTAGATCAGCCATTTTTGACAATTTGAAAAGCATAAAAGTCTGGTAAACCAGAGGTTTTCAAAATCGTCTCATCGATGTACTCGCCTTAAATAAGTGTTTGAGGAAGATTGAAGTATGCTAAATTTTATGGAATATTTGGAATGGCGTACTATAGAATAGAGCCGAAATTACTCATTTTTGACATGAATTTTTTGAACACTAGATGAACGAGCCTTTATATCTGCTTTCGTTTACAGACACACTGTGGTATCACCAACTACCCTGACGATTTGTTCAAAATAATTGGAATAAAGTTCTTTTCGTCGCTCCAAAGATTTTTGGCTACGTTGCCAAGCTTTTCGACCGCGTACAAATGCAAGATGAATGAGAAGAAAACTTGTTCACTATTGTAATTTTACTTATAGTACAGTAAACTTTCCAGTCAGCAAACGTTGTTAAAAATATTCCTAATGAACAGACTTCTTCTTAACCGAAATATCCCATGGGATGATGGGATGACCTTTTGGGGACAGTGAAATGTAGGTTGTGTGTGATTGTGGATAATACGTACTGTGGGTAAAAATTAGTTTCGGTGATCTTACATGTTGTGGGAGAACTCATCATTACTTTCGATAGGATCACCTGTTGATGTTCTGTTTACTCCATGTTAATATAGAGATGTGATGTCATTCAGCTAATTTATTAGATTCATTCTATCTTTAGTATCCCATTTATCCGACTAGTAGATTGTCGTACAAGGCTGCGGTTTCAAATCAAATATAAAAATTCCTGTCCCCAGTGCCCACCCACCTTATAAATGCTCCAATGTTATAACGTAATACCCTTACTCCTACCGCATAGACTAGACATAAATCTAAGCATAAACCTAATGTTACTGTGTTATGGTATATTCCATAAGTTTAATTAGTATGTTCTTCTTGAAATGCATGTAATAACAAAGGAAGGCAAGCTTAATATTAGTTTTTCACTAAACCATGTCACATAGAATTATAAATTTTTGGGCACACTCAACTAACACTCGACAACTTCCTGAGTAAAAATTCTTACGATGTCTAAAACAGGGCTAATTTTTATCAATTTTCGATATTTACAAGCATTTTGTAAAAAAAGACTTCCGCCGAGCATAACCTTGACTGAGCTTGACTTACATTTATGACCATGTTGGAGTAGATTTCTATGTTATAAAATAGTTACGAAGCACAAGAATAAAAAAATCTTCAGAGTGTCATTCATGCGTATTGTCAATTGTCAATCGGTCAGAGCACACCCAAAGATCAATCCAAATTTTTAAAATATAACAATTTCTAGTCCTATATGATATATTCTTTATTAGAAAATCGTGAAAATCTAAAATACTACTTGCTTTCTACTTTCATTATTTAGAAGTATTTCAAGAAAAACAGTCTATATTTGCGGTAGGGAAAAGTTTTCACAAATTAATATGAAATGGTTCATCGCAAAATATGAATTTCAGACAGAGTGAGTTTTGAAAAAATTGGGTATCTAATCGATGACAGGATCATATTATTCTACTGTTTAGGATACTACTAAAACGCAGATCCACCCGCGGATCCGGATCTGACGATTTAAACACGGATCTGGATATGGACTGGCACAACCAAAGTAAGGTTTCTGAACTTGGTATTGCAACGACTTGAAACCGGACCCCCGCATATCTCATGGATCTCGATCGGGCGATCCGTATCCATGGCCAAACTGACTAAAATCCGGATTTTGTTAAAGTTCCCGATCACAGATTTCCTTGATAAGGTGTATTTTTGATCTAAATCAAAAATTTTTCGATCAGGATCAAAATTTTTGACGTGGGTCAAGAATATTCATTCAACTCAGAATTAATGAGATTCACACAGAACATATCTGATTTGTCTAAATTTATCATTTCCAGGCGAAAGTAGAAAAAATTTGGTTCAGGATCAAAAATTTTAATCTGAATCAAAAATTTGATGCGCAGCATGAAAGTACACACCAGGAGAAAGAAATTCAAAAAATTTTGATCTAGCTCAAAAAAGGTAGATTTGTATAAAAAATGAATTGGATCAAAAATGCTTCATATCAAGGCGAATCGTGGTCTGAATCCTGGAAAAAATCTTTGTTTAAGTCGTTTTGCGCATTGATCCACGATTTGTGGGTGGATGGGAGTTTTAGTAGTACCCTACTGTTCACATTCATTCTGGTATCTAGTGTTATTCAGCGCAGAATTGCATATACGGTATTGATTGCGGCTACCTGAACCACAAGAAGTACCCCACTCGAGAACTCATTCCTGGTCCATAAAGCACACTAAACTGCAATGCGGTTGCGGGTTGTGACCCGCAAAATTTTTTTCCGGTTGCGAGATACCTGCGGGCCGCATTTTTGAAAGCCGCGAAAAAGTGTGCGGGCCGCACTGTTTTTCGCCCGTTGTCTACGGCTTTAGACACGATTTCTGATAGATTCTACCTTCTGCTCCATTGACCTATAATGAGTTGAAAATTAATAATATCTGAAAATGAGATATTTTGAAAAGTTTTACACGCTGAGTATCGAAGCTGCATTCATTCCGCATAAAAGTCAAAATTCGCGTAGCTGCGGCACCCCAATACAGAAAACATTGAAAACGTTTAGATTAGATGAATATAGAGAAAAGATGTTAGTCGAATGACTGGTAAAATTTTATCAATCAAGTTACAATGGTTGCCCAACAGGATGGGATGTCTCAGAAGAGATGCAACAAAAATTTCTCTCTTCAGTAATTTGACTAGAAAAATATCGGAGCTGCGAGTTTAATGTTACAAAATAAATGTCGGCTGTCTGACTGGCCTAAGTTATAAGCTGTGTGAAAGTGCTCTACAGTTGAAAACACGCTGTTTCACACCATGTGGTATTAGCCAGAGGAAAACAGAGCAAATGATAGTAGATTGCAGTGCCGTTCCAATTGTAACAGTTCTCGAACACTGGGTGGTAGCTTCTCTACCACTGACTGCACAGCCCTGCATTGCCTGTGGCGACTGCAGCAGTGCCCGTCGCAAAAATCCAGGTCTGGGCCCGTGACTTGGATGAGCAACATCAAGTCTACGGGTTCAGAGGAAAATGCACGATGGCACCTTTTGCGCATCGTCACACAATAAAGCAAAGAGTATCCGAATACCTCTTGCCGCTTTTCTGTAATTTCAAACAATCACTCGATTTCTGAAATTTAATAAAAATTTTCGCAGTTTTCGATTTTTCGTTTGAAGCACTTCGCTTAAGCCCGGTTCATACTTCTGCTACTTTGCGAGTAAATTTTTTTCCTAAAATGCATCTTATGGATATTCCTTTCCATGTATGATCCATAAAATCAATATCTTGAATACTTAGTTCTTCTTGAATTTCTTTGAAAACATCTTGTTTTTTCCTAACATCCTTGTAATCAGGGGATTAAATGTTGCACAAGAACTCTTTTTCACGAACGAGTTCAATAAGTTCAAAATTTTTATCATCTGATAATTTTTTTCGAATAGACGTGGCGAAAACTTTAAAGCCCGGTTCATACTTCTGCTCGGTGAGCAAATTTATCCCGAGCATGCTCGCCGAGCATGTTTGGCAAGCATCTCCGAGCACAGCTCCGAGTTGGTTCATACTTCGCGACCAAATTTTCCCCTAAAATGTACACTTATTTCTTTCCATGTATGAATCGTAAAATCAGTACCTCGAATACTTTGTTCTTCCTGAATTTCTTTAGAGACACGGCGTTTTTTCCTAACGTCCTTGTAATCAGGGAAGTAAACGATAAACAGGAATTCTTTCTCACGAACAAGTTCAATAAGTTCAAATTTTTCATCATCTGATAATTTTTTCGAATAGATATGGCAAAAACTTTACAGAAAAAAATGAAATCCCATGCATAAATCTAGCGATTAAGGATGTATCGGACCTCTTGACCAGGTATGCTACCCAATCCTATCCGATATTTTCTGATCCGACCCGAAAGAGGAAACAAGACTCTTGACCTTACCCATTATCCGAGATACCTCGGTGCCTAGAAGGTCACGGGTCAAAAAATTAGTCAATCATTTTCACTGTTAGAAGAAAAATGGATAAAATTTTGTTCTACATGAGATTAATTTAGTCATTATTACATATATTTCAAGAATAAAATTTTCTCGGTAGTTCCCCAATGAAGGTAGGGAATGATCGAGGTATTGGCATTGGCTGATAATTGACTTTTTTAAATATCGGCTGATGGTTTTTTGGGCGAGCTCTGATCTATAATATCCTGTTTAAATAAATATTTAGTTAGATAAATAAATATTTAGTTAGAAAATTGTTTTATTTGTGTTCTAATGTGTGTTACCAAGTCTGGCTAGTTTTATTCAGGCTTTTCTTGAGCAGGTAGTATTCTGTTCTTGACTTCTCGCCCCTGAGTAGAGTCATTCCAGCTTTTGAAGCAGGCAATGAGGCAGGGAAGCATTGGCGTTAAGGCCGATCCCTGGCTATCTCTCCTGCACAACTACTACTACCAATTTTGCCTTCTTCCTCCGACCCCATGGATCAAGGAGGCAAGAAATCGGTCAGAGCACCCCAAAGGTCATCTCAAATTTTTCAAATATAACAGGGAATGATCGATGTATTGGCACCGGATGATAATTGACTTTTTGAAATATCGGCCGGTTGTTTTTTGGGCGAGCTATGATTGATAATATCCTGTTTTCGATTGCAATTCTTGCATTAATCAGCCCTGTATGCGATTGTTTACTGGGTAAGTGTAAATCATAGGTCACTTTTGGTTATTTGTGATAAGAAAAACGTTGAATGTTTATTTTTTCCTTCAGTGAATTATGACACAATGGTTGATGAATAATTTTTAGCCTTTGCCTTCTGAAAAAAGTATGCTTGAAAATCATATAATTTCGATAATTCACGAAGAATAATTCAACAATATCAAGTTAAATGCAATGATATGGTGTCCAGAACTTTTTGAGATAAAATACTGTTTCAAATTGAGTGTTCTATAATTTCTATTTTGTTCGAAAAGTTCTATAGTGAAACTTTCATGTGAACAGTGTGACACTGGGGCCGGTATTACTATAAAGTTGGAGTTTAAGTTTAACCTGGAGCTTAAGTCGGCATTACTAAAATTTAAGCTGGTGCTGAGCAAGAGAGACGAGTTAAGCTGCAGCTTAACTATATTTTTATATCTTTTGTGTGAAAATTGATAGGGAACTTGGTTAACGTCAGCTTAAGTCGGTATCACTAAGAAGTTAAGCTGCAGCTTAGCGGAGCTGTTGCTGAGCACCAGCTTAAGCTCCAGTTTAACTTTTTTCGCATGTTTTGCGTTGGAAGTTAAGCTGCAGCTTAGCTTAACTTTTCATGTCGAAATTTCTTTGTCTTTGTGTCTCTACAATGTTTCTTTTTTTCTGTGGGCCTAATCCAACAGTAATACCTTGTATCTATATATATTGAACATATTGAAAAAAACATGGACAGCATATATGCATAAATAAGGCGATAAGTCATTATCGATATTTTAGGGAAAGTTTTGTAACTTTTGTCGTCGTCTTTTTCTTTTAACTTTTTTGTCCTTGACCTTGCTGTTTGTCATCTTGAGTGGTATTGGTCATTTTTGTCATCAAAACTTTGTTAATTTATTCATTCATCGATCCTCTTCTGACCTTCTTAATGAAAACGAAAAATGAAAACGAAATTCACGAAAAATGTGATTTCTACGAATTCTATCTTGACGTTCAACTTCATCAAGCAATAAAACCAAACGACGAGCCATTATCCTATAACAACATAAAATACGAACTTAAGACAGCTAAAGGCCCATCTATACTTTTTTCGCTAAGAAACATATGCAAGCGATTTGCTCTCCAAGTATTGGACCAATTTCAGTGTATAATACATCGCAAGGTAGATATTGAAATTTCAGATTGAAAGATAAGCAACATGTTCAACAAGTATCTATGTGCGCTTTAAATCCAGCTTTGATGCAAGAAACGTAAGAAACGAAAGATGCTTACAAAATAACTGATTTCTGCAACACTATGCAAATTTTTTTTGCAAAATATACTTCACTGGATAGAACTCATCAAGATCTTTCTTGCGCACAGAGAAAATGTCGATTTTGATAGTTGCAATCACTTGCGGCAGATTTTCGAGAAAAAAGTATAGATGGGCCTTCCCCCAGTCTTAACTTTTTCACCTCAAGTTGCAGCTTATAACTTTCGTAATACTAGTCCGACTTAAGCCCCAGCTTAACGGTCGAACGGACTTAAGTCCGAGACTTAAGTTTGAATCTTAAGTCTCTTGCTCAGCTGCAGCTTAACAATTTTTTAGTAATACCGGCCAAGCTGGTGCTCAGCTGGAGCTAAACTTTTTTTATATGTTATAACGTTGTAGAGATTTAAATTGCATCTTAAGATCCAGCTTAAGTCGCAATAGTAATACCGGCCCCTGATGTTAGTCATTCTTGAATTTACAGGCATTTAATAAAAAAGAAACAAAAATAAGTCTTGTACGCGAGAGAAAGTTTTCAAGGAGCAGTTTTAGAGATAAAACAAAAATTAAATTCTAAACAAACATTTTTTCGGCAGACAAGATATGCCATTTTTGGCTATCATTTCAGATTATTTGATCTATTTCCAATAATATCGTAGATCGGATCGATTTTCATTTTTTGTCTTGAATAAGAGAAAGATTTTGTTTATTTCTCGTTTCCCTTGTCTCGTTTCATTTCTCGTTTCTCAACGCACAATTACTATTTGAAAGCATTCATTTCTCATTTTCAATGTTTAATTACACTAAATAAGAAACAAGCATGTAACATGGCGAGTTTGTGATTGTGTTATACTTTATGAACTCAACATATTTTTTTTACCCTTGACCTGGTTTGCTAGAGGTCTCTGACCCGACCCGTGACCCGACTTGGTATTTTTGCTGCCTGACCCGACCCGATATTCTCTGGCCCGATACATCCCTACTACCGACCGATCAGAGCATGCAAAATTTCGCATTGGTCGCGCGCATTGTTTTATTTTTCATAAATTATCTCGGTGTTCTGCTCGCCGAGCACAGCATAAAAATTCTGCTGGGGGTCAGCCAGGACAGGAGGTGGAATACAACATTTTTTCGTTCTTGATAACGAAAAAAGACCTTAGATAGGTCGCTTCTAACATCCAAGCAGCATATTCTTCATTTTATATCAGTCAGATATGTGAAATTATTTGCCTAGACTGCACTTTTTAAGGTTTTCATGTTACTTTTTTGGACTCCAAGTATGTTCTATTTAGAAAAATTGTTAAACTACAGCATCATTCCCTATTTTTTGACGACTTTCTCTTCTCTCTTGCTCATTTTCCTTCGTCATCTTCTCGACCATTGCTGGGGTAGTCAAATCTGCTGAGGGGTCAGCAAGAATCTGCTGGGAGTCAAAACTCCCCAACTCCCCCCCCCCGCGTGCATGTATATCGGCTGGCAGATTGCTCGGAGCTGTGCTGGCCGAGCATCTCCGAGCACAGCTTTGAGCACGCTGGCTGAGCAACGAACAGAAGTATGAACCGGGCTTTAGAAACCATCAAACCTAGATCAATGAAAACTCATGAGGACTTCGAGCCACATTTTTTCTTATAGTGTATTGGGTAAAGATGCATCCTGTGTTCCCAGAACTTTATCGGTTGGACATTTATCCAAATTTAAAAACACATTTGAATGACAGTACAGTGTATGCCAATGTCTACAGCTGCCAAAACGGAGCATGATGACGAGATGTTACCTTCGCAGCTACTGTAGTGGTGTATGAACTAAAGAATAAAAATATAAAATTCCTCGGCATCTTAGTTGAAGGTGCTCCGTAGTGCCCATAAACAGGATTTTTCTTTTTTTTTGTTTCTCATCGACAGTTTAAACTTCTTTGCCGAGTGTAAAATGTTTGTTCGCGGAACAATTAGTACATCAAACTATAGTCTATTAGTTATTTGATAATTCCATAGTACATGTAATAAACATATCACATGTGGTTAGACAAGAGCTACCTGGACAATGCAATGATTTCTGTGTGATTTCCATGCCTACTTCAGAGCCGTGCAGCTCCCCAAACGGTTCAAAAATTTTGACGAAAATTTTACCGATACAATAAGAATGCATTAGCTTTAAAATAAGAAAATAAAATTTTGATGGGAAGGTGCTCGGGAGTGCCCATTAACAAAATTTTTTGACGGCTCAATTTCGACACTTTGAACTCTCTTAAAAGGTGTAATGTGCAATAATTTACAGTAAATATTACATGAAAAGTTAGCTTATTCCCTTTTGTGTAAAATGAATTTTCATTTATCGAATAAGATCACCCTAACTAGGAAATATCGCTAGGCAAGCAAGACAACTGAAAAATACAAAAAAATCATCAATTTTCAAACTTTAGCATACTGTAGCGGTGTTAATTTTCGTTTTCAAACCAAACCAATGATACCATGAAACTCAGCGCAAGAAACTACCCAAATTTTCTCATTTTGAGGTATGATTAATTTTCAACCTATCATAGGTAAGGTAGAACCTCTCAGAAATCGTGTCTTAATACTAGTCAATATAATTCTCATAAATGTATCAAGTTTCAGCATCTTTGTACTCCGCTTGTTCCCCATTTCCTTTCGCCGACTTATTTTCTAATTTGTTGATCGTCGTCCTCTGAACTGGTTGATTCTTGGGAATGATCAAAAACATTTTTTTGCATGGTGCAAAACTCATTGATTACCTCATGCAATTGAACTCTCAATTGAGCTAAACGGTTCAAACTTTCGGCGTGATACATGCTGCTCTGAGAATATATTTTTATCATTGCACGAGAGCAGTGTTAAACCACAGCTAATTTTACTCACTTGCCTATGTGGCTTCAATATGGCGTCTAATTTCGATTGAACTTAAAAGATGTGAAATGAAAATCGGAATATGGCGCATCAGGAAGAAATAACAATTTTCATGATTAATACGATTATTGAACCATGCCTCACAGATCATTTAGAAATGAAATAGGACTCCTTTCACTCCTACTTTAGTGCATAAGATGTCTAGGAAACCAACGATATCTTACCAAGGCTTACAATCTGCCAATGCTTTTTAACAGAGTCAACTTCAGGAATTTCGGAAGAGTTGGGCTAAAGAAGCGCCAAATCAAATAATTATATATAAACGGTTAGAATATAAATTATTACCATCCTTTCTATTCTTTCGTACGCTACACGTAAATCCAAAGCCAAAGCTTCGGCTATCATATGCAAATTTTTTAGTTGATCGAAACTAGAAACTTCCGTGGTGGCTACTGTAAAAAAATTACTCCGATTAGACTGCAAGTGGACCAAATCAGTTTATACCTTGTTGGAGAGTGGATTTTGATTTAGTAACTTTGTCAACGGTTTTAGACTCTTCTGAAATAATACGAATCAACGATCACTTGACTATTTTGCAGTAATTGTTGTTACTTTTACGTTCACCGTTCCCGAAAACCACTAGTACTATATTTTTTCATTTCACTTCTTCCAATCACCTGTTTTTTTCTCGACTTTTTCCTCAATGGTCGAAGGCATTTTCGGCGACGAAAGTTGCGCATACAATAAAAAGTCTTGCCGATATAATCTGTGGACGCGTAAACGTTCTAAAAATTCGTCGAATTTCATCATGTCTTTAATCTGGAAACATGTTGTTAAATATTACACTCTCGATTCGAAAAGATTGACGCTATTAAGATAGATCCATCTCTGCTGACCTCAATATAGCAGATCTTTCAAATTTTCAATAAAAATTACCCTTATGTAATGAACATCCTGTTCAGTATTGATCGACAAATATTTTTTGTACGCATTGTAAGAAACGCAAGATATGGCCAAATCGATTTCGAACTTTTTCTGCATGAAAGGACAAATAAATGATGTGAATTTAAAACAATGAAAATATGTTATGTTCTCACTATATCAGTATTCGTCGTGGCGAATATAGACAAAATTCCGCTGGACAGAGAATATTTTTTCTGCAGGATGAAAAAATTGATCAAAATTAATATCACTTTTCCAATGTCAGCATAATCAGCAAAATTTTTTGAATAACTATAGAATCTAAAAATGATGGAGATGTCTGACTTATTAACTCAGATTCACTTCGACATGAAGTTCGTATCATGAATATTTTTTTAAACCCCAATTTCCATTCTAATAGATTTTCAGTTCGATTCACGCTCAGATCTTCATAAGAGCCACTTTGTAGCAGGGATGGTGAAAGGGTTTCACCCCTAATCAGCGAAGCACACAACAGCGAAACTCAAAATAGCGAGACTCAATACAGTGATTCTCAAAACAGCGATTCTCATTACAGCGATTCTCAATACAGCGAAGTCTCAGAACAGATTCTCAAGGTGACGAATTTTCAAAAAAGTTATCTTTAGAATGAAAGAATGGGGATTGGGCGAAGTAGACGTTTTGATGCATGGCCTATTTGGTCCTCCATTTCGATCTGGTGGATGCTGGTTGAGGCATTTTTCTGACATTATGGCTCTATAGCATGCTTTTTCACATTACAGCTTTGTATTCTGGTTTGTTTATTATTGTAAAGGATTGATATGGGGGTTGTTTATGGGTTTTGACTTGAGGCTTTTAAACGCGAGGATAACTTGTGCAAACCGGCACTGTGTTTCAGATTGTCTTCAAATGTGTTATGCAACCTGTTCTCTTTCAGTGCTGGCTGAAAGAAAATTGGCCCCAAGGGAAGGATGTCAAAAAGAAGAAAATACGAAAACGGAAAGGACGAGGGAAACCGACGAAGGAAACGTCAATTATGACGACGATTAAGATTTATACGAATGATGGATATTGCTGACGTCAATGGAAGGAGCAGCAGGTAAGCGTAGTAATGTGTAGTGTAGCTCAGTAGTCAATATCGACCATGTACTATATTTGAGAATATGTAAAACAAGAAACATAGACGATGAATATGCAAATTAATAATAATATGTAAATTAGGTGACGATGCTCACACACGCTTGTCGAGCTTGATGAAGACGACTAAACTGATGAGGGAGCTGGCGAGCAAACTGACGACGGAAGAACTGATTTTTCCCTGTTGAGTTGAGCTTTTTATACTGAGCTGAGCAGGCACATGAATCGATGAATAATTGATGACGTTGCCATGCTTCTCGGATAAAGTGGGCGGTCCTAAAGCTCCAATTCTCGGAATTGGGGCAAATTCTAAGAATTCTAATACTAATTTCAGGAAAAGGTTAATTCAGGTTATTTCTGGTTTTAACTGTCAAGAAATTTATTGTCCGTAAGAATGTAGATAAAAATTGATGACGTAGGAACAAAAGTAGAAAGGTGGGAATAATTGAAACAAAAATGAGAACGTGCATAAAAAGTTACCGTAAGAAAGGGAGGAGCTGCTACAGTAGGAACTACAGTAAGATTCTAAAACTTCACATTATTAACATATCTAGATCCATGTTTTTTGTTTCTTTTTCCTTTATTGACTTATTTCCTTTCATATTCTTCTTATTTTAAGCTACTTGTTTTCTTTGTTAAATTTTTTTAGGTTGTGTACTTTTGTTCTATTTTTTACTCTCTTTTTGTTACATTACTTTACTTTTCGTTTCCTTATTATTTGTTTTTTGTTCTGCCTTTACTGCTAATTATTTTATTCATTTAATTTTATTTGCTCGCTAGATTTTGTTCTATTTATTTCATTAATTTAATTTTTTTCCAATTAAGCTCCATACAAAACAATTTAATCGGTGATCCTTAGGATAATTTTTTGTTTTTGTTTTTTTCAAGAGTTGCAAAAATGTTTTTCTGACAGATATTTCTTGTTATTTTGGAATGGTCCGTTGGTGCAAACCACTACAGCACAAAGCATGTTAAACTCAGACGATGTGTGCGTTTACTCAAATGCATAGAACTTTTTACTATTCGCTGTATTGTGATTCGGTCTTTAGAGAATCGCTGTTTTGAGACTTCGCTGTTTTTGAGACTTCACCGTATTGAGAATCGCTGTTTTGAGACATGACCGTTTTGAGTATTGCTGTATCGAGTCTCGCTATTTTGAGTTTCGCTGTTGTGTGTTTCGCTGAATAGGGGTGAAACTTTTTTCCAGGTGTCAATAATTTTAGATGCAGTATACTACAATAAACTAAATCGACCTGTAACGCTGTACACAAAGAATGGATAAGAGCACCACGATTCAAGATACATAGCTAAAATAAACCAGGCTTTTTAAGTCATTTTAGGGGCCTGGACCCCTAAAAATTGGAAATAGCTCCTAAAAATGTAAGTCTAGGAGCCTCTTTGGCTCCTAAAAGTTTGATTTACATATTTATATTTAAGTGAATAATAATAATTTTCATTCAATTTTACACTTAAATTAAGTACGTGATATCCAATAAATTAAGCAATTTCTTAACGTTTGTGTAGCACCAGCACCGGCACCCGGTCCGGTGCTTAGGTACCTGCACCGGCACCGGTTAAAAATTCGGCACCGACACATCACTACTTTGTAGTACCCGGATTTCATACAAGCAGTAGTTACACAGAAACGTTCGAGGAGTATGCATTTTGAGTAATCCACCTTTTTCCTTTTTTTTTGTGTTAATTTTTACATTATGTGCACATTTGGTGATCAACGAAATCCTCACAATTACAAGCGCATAAGTCTTGCTGTACAAATGCATATTCAATCGGCAAAACTACAGTAAAGTTCCTTTTCTAAAAAGACTTTTCTTCAAATTAATGGCTTTTCGACTTCAGACTCTGTTGAATCAATTCAAAAGCTGTTCATTCAGAACAATCTTGAAAAAACAATGAGTGAAAAAGTGAACTTTACGTCCAAAATCGATACTGCCTTGCTTACTGTGGTACTAACATTGACTACAAGACAAACCTTTCTGTATCGCAAAAACCCGCCTTGAACCAAAACGACGCCTTCGAAGTCGTCCGGTTTTGTCTCGTAACGTTCGCCTTTCTTCAAGCCGGCCAAAACTTTGAGACGATTCAAATCGGATCTTCTGGCGTTTTCGTTCGTTTCTGATGGGATGCAGAAATAAAAAAGGCGAAAATACAAACAGCAATGAAATAAAGAAGGAATAGTGACGCTTACCGCCGAAACGTTCAGACTTAGATTTTTCTTCTTTTGCTGAGGGCATGGTTATTATAAGGCAAGAATAAAAGTTGAAAACTGAGTAAGTGTAGAAATTAATCAAGTGTAAACCTAAACTGTATCACTGATTTTACATAATAAAGATTCGTAAAATGCCTATTCAAAAGTGAAATTATCAACTGTCGCCGATTGTCGCCGATTAAATCCAATTGTTCATTCCTTAACGACTGTCGCCGATTTTTAAGAGCGAATTTGTGGATTAGGCAGATTATTAAGAGCGAATTTGTGGATTGGGCGTTGCAGACTCATTGTTGCTTATTTAGTGGCTTTTATTTTTTTAATGATAGGAAACAAATTAAAGTTTATTCTGACCTTGTGATGCCGTGGGCAATCTTGGCTGCCTATGCTTAGCATGTAAAAAGTCGGCGACAGTCCTTAAAGTAGAACAGTGTTCTATTTCTCGGATTCCCGGATGTTCGGCGACTATCGCCGATTGTCAACGACTTTCGCCGACGAAAATTATAGGATTTTTTTTTCTGAATCGGTATAAAAATCGGGAGAATCGCCGATAAAAACCTAGGAATCGACGACTGTTCCCGATTTTACCAATTCAGAAGTAAAAAAATACTAGGATTTTTGTCGCTGCCAAGATTCCTCATGGCATCACAAGGTCATTTTTAGCTTTGCCTAAACAATATAAAACCTCAAAAACATTCAGTGTGAATGTGTATACAATCCACATGTATGGATCTCCAAGTCACGGGATATTTGTGACGGGCACTGCTGCAGTCGCAATAGGCGATGCAGGGCTGTCCAGTCGGTGGTAGAGTAGCTACCACCCGGTGTGCGAGAACTGTTACAATCTTTATTCCCCCTAACAACGACTTCCCCGAAATGTCCCGATTCCTTGAAAGTCCTCATTTTCTGAATAATGAATAAAATTCCCGTTTCCCCCAAAAATGCATTAGTCCCTGTTGCCCGAACGTCCCGATTCCCCTGAATACTGAATAAAATAACATTCTCGATTTCCCAAATGATTAATAAAATTTGTTGCCGACTGTCGCTGTCGGCGGCCGTTGCCGATTGTTGCCGACTGTCGCCGATTGAATCCTAACAAGCACCCGTTTAAAAACGATTTTCGAAGGAGTGACATGCTGGTCAATTACGCCGCTTGGAGTGTTTCGAAGAGGGGTTCATGTCTTACTTATAATACGACGGGCAAATTGTTAAAGTAAAGGTTCAGAATCGTTCGCCAGGAATGTTTGCAGACCAAGCTACAATTTTCGGATACACATGTGACTTTGCTGCTTCTTGATATGAGTAAAAAGTGTTTCTTTTGTGACAGAGCCCAGTTTTCACCGATATGTAAATCAAATCGCTTATTTCCAGCAAGATCGACATCCTACAACAGAAAAAATTATCACACAAAGAGGTTGTGTCAATTTCATCCATCAAAACTTTACTCCATTCATTTTCAATGAGTCTCGGAATACAAAAATCCAAAAAAACCGTAAGCAGAAGATGACCACGCATCGCAAGTCAATATTTTATTTTTTTAACAGGCTCAACTGCTCAATCTGAGAAAAAAGACGGCCACATACATACGTAGATTGTTCGTTATTGACTACATATTCTTTTCAGGCTCGTTTGGAAAAATAGACTACAAAGCTGATAACATTGATAATGAAGGAATAATATTTTTCGTGTTTCTTCTTTGTCTGGAAAGGTTCGAAATTTCTTGGTTGAATTCCGATGCAAAGAACTTGCCTAGTGTGCACTAATGTCGAGGTTATAAAATTCTTTTGTTTTACAAGTTTCGGACAATAAACGAGAGGGGGAGAAAAAACTGATAAAAATTAGTATCAAAAATAATTGCATACATGGTAACTAACACCCGGAGAAAATCCAATTTTATTGAATCAACAATACACAATATGTATTACATACTATATCTATACAGCGAGTGCTCTAGAGCAATTACACGTTACTCTTGCATGCTTCCAATTGCCGATTAAACTACTCATCTTCTGCAAAAAAATCAAACGAAAATCCTGAAAATTAGAAAAAATAATTTTATTTACTTTACTTCGAAGGGTGACTATTCGATTCGTCTAAAAAATGTCACCTGATCGTGGCAAACAAACCGTTTTTTCATGGACTTAATTCAAATATGGTCTGATAGTTTCAAATATTGGACATGGAAAGGCTAGAATTTTTTTTCGTGTGTACCCCACCAGGCTTTTATGTTAGAGTGGGTGATGGATGATAGAGTGTTGTTAAACAAGCAAAAAATCATTTTTTTCTGTCATGGCGTGATTTTTCTCATATTTTCTGGCTTGACAGAAGCCGTATAAAAATTACGATTTTGAGCGAAAATTCATGTTATTATCGTTGCCAGTGATTTTTTCAGTGTATCATTCTTTCTATATAATTATTTTTCAGCTGCTAGCTATAGCCGACTAGAAATCTATAATAGTAACTCTGAATTCCAATGGTGTTGCAATTTAGAAACATTCTTTATTTTGAACCATTCTGATTTGAATTTTTGTTTTTTATGCTTCTGTATCTTGAATAAGTTTTGAATACATAATTGTGATCCAAGTTTGACCTGTCGCAGCTATCAAAAATGAAGGATGAACAAAATTCAAATTTTATTGTATAAATTCCGATGGATCCATTTATCTTGACTTAAATCGGCGGATCGAATACTTGAGACAGAGCTCTGATTGAAGGAACGACTGAACGCATGCAGTGAATTCATAAAGACAATAAGGAATTTCTTATCTTGAAGTGCAATGCTTCTTGTAGGATTTTAAATTTTTTGGTTGTCTGCCCAAAATGTGTGTCAAAGAATATATTATATATATATATCGCAGGCATTATTATCTTATCAAATTATTTATTCACTGATTTCCAGTGAGACTGCGAAATTCAGACTGTTGCATCGATCATTTAAAATAAATGGAGTATAGTATTCACAAACTTCCGCTCTAGTTTTTTGATTCATAGATTATATGTGATCTAATATTTTGAAGTTGAATTTCAAAGTCTGAATGTTACTATCGCTGGCAGGGAAACATGTAGTACTGCTCGAGTCGTTGCACTATAAAAACATTACATCTGATTCGTAAGTACGTTTGTAATAAACTACCACTCATCTAGACCCGTTAGGTCAAGGTGGCCACTTCTGTATGCGAAATTATGTTTTTGTATAGATTCGTAATATTTGAGGTATCGCTTCAAAAATTTCCCAAAACGAGCTTTATTTATCCGAATTTTCAGTCACAAAACTTGATGATGGCACCACTATACATTGTCCGTTAGATACACGCACGCGGATCTTTGCGAAACGAACTTGCACAGGATACAAATTTCCAGTAGAATTTACTGGTCGACTCCTCTTTATTAACTCTGCCCATATGCAAGATCCAATCACGAAAATTCAATGGATAAAAACAATAACCAATCACGTTCTGTGAAACTTTTGTTCATGTTAATACAAAAAGTCTGTGTTTTGCAGCCAATCAAGATTGCGCTCAGATAGTTGGAGTTTCATATACCGCATTAGGGTCCTGCAATACTTTGACGGTCGGCGCCGGTTGTCAATTTCGCTTGAATCAAAATTTCTGGACCGGCGTTAGCCGGCGCTTATGTTATAACATGATGCAAAAAAATGCATCTTGGTGTTTTATCGTTTTTCCGTAGGTTTGCGGTAGGTATCTCACTTTTGGGGATCACCCCTCCTCGTCCACATATGGCTTACTGCATTGTCGGAATGGTTAGGAGAGATTTTACAAATGTTCCATCAGATAATAGTTTAAATTTAATCCTAAATTTTAGCTGAAGAGGTGAAATAGCATAAGTTCCGAATTTGAATGCGTATTTATCTGAATAATAATAATAATCATAATCATAAAAATCGAAGAAAATAAACAAACAGATTATTCAGTTTCAAACTATTACCCAGACGGCACCGGATGAAGTATAGCAGCGAAAATTCGCAACGGGCGCCGGCCATTCACCGGCCGTCGCCGGCCGATGGCGGCCGGCGCCGGTTTAGAAATATTTCATTCGGCACCGTAGGGGCCCGACTGGCGCCGGCCGGCGATGTATAGCGAGAGCCTTAATTTTAACGTCTGTAAAGTTGACACTTTGTTCTATGAGTGCAAAAATGCATTGATTTTAAGGAGCGTGTTTAAAGTAATCAAGCTTCTTTATACTTCAATAAGAATTTATTTAGCAGGTTGGTACGCAGGCGGATTGTAGATTTATCGTCAATATCAAACTATGTCCATATTATTGCTGTTACCATTTAGTTTGGTTTATGGTGAGATTCGTAGACTCAGTGCAGCTAATCTACATAATTTAAAAACCTTGTCTTTTTTAAGGTAATTCGTTGCCATTCAATCAACAAAGTAAGACTAGGATGTTTACATAAAACCAGTCTCATCATGTCAATTTTATGCAAATTTCTACACTCTCGTATAGACTTATGTTCTAACGTTCTGGACGATACTTGCCGCAAACTCAACGTTCAAGGCCAAAGTTTATCGGACAGCATGTGGGCTGGTTTGTTTGACCTAGAACTCCAAAGCGGTTCTCTGGGAAAAAAGATTGAAGAGAAATACTACCAGGATCAGTTGGGTGATTAAGACATCTGAGAGTTGACGTATAACCAAAGCTGAGCGTTTGTTTTTTGCAGAACTACTAACAAATGAAATGTATCAAACGTTGCCTCACATGAAGGACTTGCAAAATTTGTACAAAAATTGTTTGAACTATAGTAAGCCACGTAGAACGTCATATTAATCAGCGTTGATTCCGTATCATTCACTTTAGAAAAATCTGACTTGTACAGCAGCCCTTTGGTGGAAAAAATTTTTCGCGCGTGTGGTGGCGACGCCATTTTCAACCCAGATGTCGAAGTCGAAAAAGACATCGAGCAAGTCATGGCCGACGTGCATAGGAATTTCGGCTCTGATTCGGTTTTCAGCTTTCCGGTCGGAAATAGCCTTCAAGTAATGTCCCAGTTTTATTCGCAAATCTTGAAGGGTTCCGACATTCAGAGTTTACTCCTATTCACAAAATTATATGTCTCAGAAATCATGGATGTCAATTTTTCGGTTTTGGTTTTTAACTCTTATTAAAATTCACAAAAATTGCATTATATTTTTGTAAAAATCGAGATTTTTTTGACCCATTCTAACCCAGACAATATCATAAGGTAAGTTTTTCTCGAGCATTTCTATAAGGTTTTGTCACTATCTGCTTCAGGCAACTTGGTTCAGAACTAAGATAATTGTACTACAGTAAACTGGAAAAGATACTCTACTATCTCACCCAAACGTTTATGCTTCAGTTGTGGGAAAAGGACTAGAGCATATTAATTTGATTGAACTTTCATGGCATTATGTTTACGGTCATTATTTGTTCAAAGATGGACGCATTGTTTTTCGACGAATTCAACGCGATGAATCGAGTTTACAGGAAGTTGTACAATGGTAGTGAACCCGACTCGAAAATTTCAAACATTTTCGAACAAATTTCTAAAGTTCAATACGACATCAATCACGGCGGTTATCGGTATGGTCCGACCAGTTATACAAAATCTCAGCTGAAAACTAGATTGAAAAACCATACGGTAATAATATATACTGCACTATGAATTCCATAAAATTATAAGCTATCAACGTTTGCAGGTCGATTGGGTGAAATACGTCGAATTGTCCGTAATGACCAAAGAGTCCGATATCATAGTGAATATGGATGATTTAAAAACCAAAGATGAGATCGTGAAAAAATATGGCAAAAGGTACATAATTTTTTCGTGACTCCATAAATTGTTTACATTTTGCAATCAAGGCCCTTAAAATTTTATGACCACAAAGCACACCTGTGGCGAACAATGGTGGTGTCTGGTTCTTCAGAGGGAGCTTTCTGTCAAGATCTTATTTTGGAACCAACTGAAGTTTCGAAAACTATGCCTGAATATTTGGCATGCTCTCTGACGTCTGCCTATCGTTAAGTTTTGCTATTGAAAGTTGCCCTTCAAAAAAAAGATGGTCACTGCAGCGCAGCGGCATGAGGACTTAGGAATTCTACCTCAAATATAGTCTGTCTTGCACAAAACGCTTATAAAATTTAATATTTACAAAATTGAATATCGTCTTGTAAGTTGGTTTAGCAAAATCTCTTACGATAGAATTTATCACTAAAAATTGCTTTGGTTAGTTCAATGGTCTCTGACATTTCGATTTGACCCGTGACCCAGCAGACAGCAGAGGTATGAAGCAGCGCATAATTTTCAGTTAGAAGATTACAAGTATTAGGTAACGGAAGGTTTAGGCCATCAGTTGATGATTTAAAAAAAGGGTGCTAGAAAAGTTATAGCATGCTTTTTATAAATGCTTATAATTAGGGAAATGATAAAGTTTAGTATTTTATCGTCGAAATCATTCAGGAAGGGTTTTTGCTATAGAATTTTTTACTAGAAAAATGTAAGCAGTAGGTTGAGCATGCTAAGTAACAAATTTTCAGTCATGGTTCGGTAGGAAGTCGTAAAAATACGAAGTATTTTTGGTTTGGAAATTTTAGAAACATTTCGAAAAAACGGCCTATAATTTTTTTCTTCTTGAAATGCTTCAAATAATGAAACTGGACAGCATTTACTATTTCATTCTCTTGCGATTTGTTGGTAAACCATAGGTCACATAGCACTAGAACTTTATGAGCTTGCTTAACTGACTTGAGCAAAAACTTTACAGGAAAAGCCTTGTGGAAGCTAGTTTGACGACAGTAATTAAAAAGAATTTCATTAAAAAAGACTACAATCGTAAGTTCAATATTTCAGAAACTTCCTTCTCTTTAAATGTTCTTTCCGAAATGTCAAGGCATTTTCTCATGTATACTCTCGAGAGAACTGAAAAACTTCTCCCGTTGGAACACGATGAATCGGACATCACTCGATTGATCTTACATAACCTATTCAAAAACATCACTTTTAAATTATTTTAAGGGCTCTAATCCATTCAGCATTGTTTAATGTTTTATACAATTTATTTTGTAATGATAGATGTACAAATCACATGAAATTAGCTCCAACATAGGAAAAAATAGTAAGATTATAACTGTAATCAATGAAAAAAATTTCTCGTCTATGAGGGAAAAAGAACAATTGGAAATCTCCTCCAATAGAATGGTTAAATGGTCAAAATTTCTCGAATTGCACTCAGGTGTCGACACAGTTTAACCAAATCAAAGGTTGATAAGCATAATGTTTTTTCTATGATTTTTGCCTCCATTGTCATGATGAAATTCATCCTTTTTCTACAGTATAAAAACTTTGAGTATGTGAAACTTGCGCCTCAAGTTGGTTGTTGCTGCTCCAATCATTTCAACGTAAATGGATTTGTTTTTTACAAAATGCCTGTACATTGAAAAAAGGGAAAAAAGTATTGTCCTCAATGTCGTTTACACAAAGCTTCTACTGAAAGATTTTTTGCTTAAAAATTTTTCTAGGGTTAGTTCAGCAAGCTCACAAATTTCTTATCCTATGGGACACATGTTTCAGCAGGAAAGCGCAAAAATATAAAATAGTACATGCCTCCCACTTCATTGTGTACACGCATTTCAAAAACAACAGACTATAGTTGACCTCATCCAAGCTTTCTTAGCCACCGATACACGGTCACCATTACGCGTTTTTAGTTGAATTATAGCTTCTTAGTGATAGACTAGAGTAAATCCTGACAATAAGAACTGATCGTCTTCTAATCTACTGTTCAATGTTCAGAAAATCTTCTATCTGTTGAAGGGCTTCCTGGGTGGCGCCGGAGCTGTCCCACCACTGGCCAATGTCGGGGTAGGTGCGACCTTCCCGACCAGGGCTCAACAACAAAATTGGCCGGGTTCGGAACCCGCGGATTGGGAGAAACATCAATCTTACGGGTGGAATGTTGTATGTCACCAAACAACATATCAGGATATTTTCAGTTCAGAATTCTTATGTTTCAGAAATTAGGTTTATTGTAATCTAGTTCGGAGTATGCCTACTGTTTTCAAAAACTCGAGGTGAAAATTTCAAATTTTATATTCTTGCTGAAGGATATTCCTTGGATACGTATTTTTTGCCGCTCTAAAAGTCTTGGAATACAAATTTGGTGACTACAACTACGACAAGAAAGAACATCAGTTCACCCAGCCAGAGTGCATGAAAATGATCAGGTCCGCTCAATTGCCATTCTTCGCTCAATACTATAAAATTCACGGTGACAAACAAAAAGAAGAATCTATCGAGCGATCGGCGGAAGAATTGCGTAGTCAGATGATCGAAATGGTTGGCGATTCGAAACGGATCAGTGAAAAGACAAAAAAAGATATATTAGGAAAAGTAAGCTCAAAATTGGACATAGAGTTTCATTTTATTACCCCAATTTCACATCTGGCCACTATAGTTTCTCTATAGTCATGTTCGAATGGCAATATATTATTGTATTTTCGATTACGGTATTCAGCGCCTGGTCAATGATAAATTTTTTGGAAAAGTTTAATACGAATCGAGAACAATGGACCTAAAGAGTAAAATTGCATAATTCTTTGACTTGATCTCGATTAAAATTTCGCAAAATCTAAAGCTATTACATTGATGCGAAGTTGTGAATTCGAGAAATACAAATTTTATCGACAAAAACACCGATTGTGCCAATGAGTAACAGATAAGACATTTCGCTCGGGAAATAAAAAGCTTCCTGCTCGGCTCGTGGCATTAGGACAAAAGCTTCTGTAAGACAAATCATCACAAAAATTTTCAGTAGAAAAGTCATATGACAAAAAATAATAATCTGTCTTCTTGAATGCTTAGAAAAAATGACAAAAATAAATAATGTTTTCAGAATCGTTTACACGAAGCATTTAGTGTAGAATTTTTTGCATAAAAATTACGGGTTCGCTGCGTTAGCTTCCAAATTTGCAGTTGCGGTGGGTAGTTCAACAGAAATTTACAAAATTATAACATAGTATTAGCTTCTCGTTTTGTATTTATAAGCGTTTCAAGTAAATTTTTTGGTCCTATCCCGCGTGACATTCCTCGGTCCTGCTCTGGCACGATATAATTCAAAGACAACTATTCATTTTAGCTCAACTCTCTGAAGATCTTCGCCCAATACCCGGCGACTTTGAAAGACGAGAAAATGATTGATGGTTACATGAAAGAAGTAAAAATATCCAAACAGCACTCATTTCTTTGCAAAAATTCCTTTTCGTGTTCTTTAAAGGTCAACTTCGAAATGAACAAAAATTTCTTTGAAAAGATGGCGTCGATTTTCGGAGCGAATTTCCGCTATGCTTACAAATTTTACGCCGAAAATTCGATAGAATATTTCATCTGGTCGGCACGATCGAACGTAGACCACAAACTGAATAGGATTGTCTACGATGCCGAGACCAATTCCGTTGGTGAGCTAAGCATGATTTAATTAGTATTTTGTTTCGTCATGTTATGTGGTGTTCAAATCGCTATACACTGAAGATTTTATCTTTCAGTTGTCAAAAAAATCATGCAAGACAACATTTTCTACGATATGTCCAAGTAAGTTTCATTCTGATGAATGACTTGTATAATACGTTTATATCAAATACTTTCAGGATTCCGTCTTTCCAAATCCTCGACTGGTATTTGGCCAAAGCTCTGGCATATGCTGTGGCTAAAAACAGTGAGATATTTTTTTGACTAGGAACCGTACTACGTAACGTGGTCATTTGTCCTAGATGCTGGAAGTAAAATTTTAGAAGATGTCAAAAACCGCCACAGTTTCGTATCCTGCATGCAGGTAAGATTTCATTCCTTAATTTCTCATATAATCAAGGAAAGATTTTAAATTGCAGATCAAGACGCAGGATCCATTCGAAACACAAAATATTTATATCGAATTAGCTTTGACTGTAAGCCGAATATTAGCTCAACTTGACTCTTGTGATTCAAACGGGGCCCATTTTAGGTTTTCCATAAAAGACAACACAAAAGTGGTCAGACTCTTCGAAAATTTTTCGACGCACTCATCGAGGTAAGAAGTAGTGCCGTGACAGGAAATGAACACATTTGACAGTACGTTTCCAATTAGCAAATTCTTATCTTTAAGTTCTCGATTTAACAATACTTGTTTCTTTTTAATCATTGAAAATGCTCTCACATGTGAAGCACATCGACTACTAACTCCCACTGATCTTTCTTTCATCTACCAGACTGAATGTGGTGTCATCGACCGTCGCGATTGGTTTGTTTATCATCGACAAAAGCACTATCCATCGTTACAAAAATCCTTAGCGAATTCAATCGATTTTTCGGCCGCTTACCAATGCGATAGAAATCAAACCGCAGTTTGCTCTTTATTGTAATTGTGACGGAATACTTGATGTTTTTGTGATCAGAGAGTATATAATAAACAACCGAACCTAGAGGGGTTGAAAAAAGATTTGATTGAGGTTGCATTCGACTCAAAGAATGGGCTTGAGCTTATATTTTCTGGGAACAAAAGGATGCGCTGGATAGGAATTGAATGGGGAATTGTCGATCGTGAAAGATCCCAATGGAACGGTTAATGTAGTCAAAGGAGCAGACAGCCACCTGTTCCAAATCTGGCAGTTTGCAACATCTAAAAGTTTATGCCGCTCGCAGCCCCATATTTTGATGTTCACAAAAAAACGTTCATGTATCCCGTCAATTCCTACACCTCGGTGACGCAAATCCGCTGCATACGTGGATTTATGCAGACTACAAACTATCATTAGTTTAAAAATGGCCTCCACTTGTTCATTTTATTTTTGGCACTGAAGTAGTTTAAACGTTACTAACACTGCTTATTTACTGTAATGAGTCTACGGTATATCTGTAGCAGCGCGGACCCAAATTTTTAATAATATGAGAATCATGCACTCCAATCCCGATGTAGAATGTTGCCAAGGTCACGAAACAAAATTTTATTTTCACCAGTCTGTATTTCTTGAGATACTTATAGTGAATGAAAGTGAAAAGCAATTACTGTTTTCCTACTCCTAGGATTTTTTGCACAGATCGTGCAGTGCGAAACATTTCAAACTAGCATTCTGAAAAAAAAACAATTTTTTCCATTTATTTGCTCAGTTCTTTGATCACAAGCTCGAAACGTGACCAATCGATTCGTCGAAAAAAATTCTTTGATAACAATCAAACAAATTCTTTTTCTCCCAAATGAAGTTCAAGAGTGACGGATGATGGAGCTTTGTTGGAAAACAAGAATCAGCTTTTATGTGGCGTGATTTTTCTGGTGCCTTCTGGCTTGGCAGGAGCCGTATAAAAATGATGCCGTTTCGCTAAATCACATTGTTATCACCGCTAGTGACTTTTTCAGTGTAATCATTCCTTCTAAAGTACAGTTATTTTGAAATGAGCTTTCGAATTCAAAATCACGTGTAGAAATCCGCCCCTATGCTGAAATCTAGTTAAATAAAGAAAAAAGCTCCAGATTAGTGTGAGTGGAAAAAACCCGAAAGTTGGAAAGCGTTGGAGGTGTAAGCACAAAGACACAGAGAAGTCAATCAATGTGGGAACTACATTAGTGTTGCTAACGACGGGCATCTATTTGTGTCTTGTCTTCGATTTTTGTAAAATTGGCGACTTTAAACATGGAAGGAGCAGCAGATAATTCGGTGGGAAAATTTCTAAGACTCAACGTTTCGTTCGCCGGCAGGCAAATTCGAATTGGATAGCCTCTAATGCAAAGCTCAAGTAGTTGTATAATACAATTGCATTTGATCATCCTCTAAACATGTTTCTGGTTCACTCCCACACATCTTGATATTATGTTCGCGTATCATAGCTGGCGCGTTAGCGTCAATCTATAATATACTTGGCCCTCAAGTTTCATGTCCCCCCTATAGAGCCAAAACGTTAAGAGTTAGAACCTTGTAGTTTCTTCCATAATTTCGGGCATAGGGGAAATTATGGGGTGCCCATTGTCATTTTGCCTCTATCTGCGAGTGGTGCTCGCTGGGGCCCCAAAACCATGTATAAAACGCAGTTTCTAAAAGCCTCCAGTTCCACCTGTCCCGAAATGGGTGAGCCATATCCAAGCTCTATACTTCGGCCTAAGCATCATGGGGGTGCAGTCTCAAATGCGATTTTTCATTTTTTTTAAAACATGGCTTCAATTCAATTATATGATGGTCCAAAGTGTCGGGAAACGCGAAATTCGGCAATTTTGTTACTTTTGAAATTCGGCAATTTTGTTTATTCGAAAAAGCCCCGATAGGGCAGGAAAAAGAAGAATATAATTTCTTGGATAGTTGCCACGCTAGAAACAGAAGTGAACTAGATTTTTGAGAATGCGCTTTCGTTATACTGGATTTTCATTCTTTTTCAAAAAAATTTCCCTGGATGTGAAAAAGTTCCCCTGACATTAACTACAGTAAAATTTTTTTGTATGAAACTTATAGGCACAAGACTTCAAATGTAAAGAAATGGTAAACCAATAGCATTCTAATTCCCGACCGATTCTAAACTCCTTCAAAAAACCGCGGGCTTACTCCGAACTTTGGAGTATGCCCACGGTTTTCAAAAATTCAAACCTCAATTCGTCTTTAAGGACATTCCTGGGGTACATCTTCTTCTCGGCTCTAAAGCTCCTCCAATACGACTTGGGTGACGTTAATTATCCCATAGAAGAACACAAATTCACCGAGCCAGAGTGCATGAAAATGATCAAATCCGCACAAATACCATTTTTTGCTCGATTCTACAAAGTTCACGTTGACAAACAAAAGGGGGAATCTATCGAGCGATCTGCAGAAGAACTGCAGTATCAGATGATCCAAATGGTCGGCAATTCGAAACGGATCAGTGAAAAAACAAAACAGGACATATTAGAAAAAGTGAGCCGTGTGAACACAAAGAGGAATCTAGAAATTGAAAACAGAAAATTATTGCTTCAATAAATCGGGCTGCAAGAATCGCCGATCACTGCAGCCTGTTTTTAGTGATTCTGAACCAAAAGTTAACAAATATTAATACTATCTTCAATTTAGCTCCCATGAAACGTTTTGTAGAGCCTTTTGACGCAGAAAATTATAAGGGTTAGTTGGGTTGGCTCACAAATGCGTGCTCTTAAAATGCAAGTGCTAACAAACGCGTAACGTTTAAGACAAAAGCTACAGTAGATAAATTTTATAACATTCTGTCTTAGCTGATTTTTTCATCTTGTCCCTGTTTAAATCGGTCAAATTTTCTGGCAACGTTGACGCCATCCGCATCAAAGGTATAGAAAACAAATTTTCCCTCATTTTGAACTACCGGTATTTGAATAACATTATTTTTTTTAGCTCAACTCTCTGAGGACCTACGTCCAAGGGTCGGTGCCAGATCCGCTACCAAGTGCACATCCGCTACCTAGTGCACAACCGCTACCTAGTGCCCATCCGCTACCATAGTCAGATCCGCTACCTTGCACATCCCCTACTTTCTGCTGAGATAAGTAACACGCTACATTTTCTTTTTGCGTTGAATAACCTAGGCAGTATTTCATTATGGAAGAATGTACAGCATACATTTACAAATTATTGGGCTCATTTAACTTTTTTACCAATTATATGGCGCATGTATCGCGAAAACTAAAAAAATCATTCGTTAAAAATTGGGAAATATGCGGTTGCAACCGATGCGACTCAAAATTTTCAATTTGCCCCGTATTTTCAGAAGTAAATGCAAGAAATTGTGTTCTGCCAAATGTGTGCCACAAATCCCGGTGAGATGCAGGGGTTTGTTGTTCTAAACGCAGGGTTATCCCAATAATTTTCGATAGAAATGGGACACGTTTTCTGAAAATAATCAGTCCTTGGTCTACTCGGGAGGCATATTCAACAATAGATTTTTTAAATTTTGAACTCAAAATGATAAAATATTTGAAAATAATTAAAAAACTATTTGAAAAAAATTAAAAAACAAAACGAAAACGATATTTTCATCACCCGGATTGGTACAGCTAAAGAATGAAAAAGTCCGTCTAGGCTGATTGTTCTGTCACTCGAGGTGCTTGTTTGGTCACTTTATTATGTAAATAAGAATTTTTCACGCGTTAGAATGTGGTTGCGTGGACATTTTTATGATTTTATTACGTATCTTTACTCATTAGTGACTTATCTTTAGGTAGACTCTCTGTAGTATTGCGTTTTTAACCATTCTTGCGGTTCCATAAAAGTGGCAAACAAAATATTTTTTTACCACGCAGAACGCCTACCGTATTCCATTTTCTTTTATTCTTTTGTCTTCGGAAAACCCTTATGAAAACAATAGCAAAACCTTTTTCACATTTTTTGCTGTCTAGTAGGGGATCTGACTATGGTAGCGGATGTGCACTAGGTAGCGGTCGTGCACTAGGTAGCGGATGTGCACTAGATAGCTGATGTGTAGTAGGTAGCGCATCTGCTACCCAATCTACGTCCAATACCCGACGGCCTTGAAACACGAATTGAAACACGAAGAAATGATTGAAAGTTATATGAAAGAAGTAAAAATGTCCGAAAATTATTTACTGAAATGCTTGAAACGAGTTTAACGTTTAAGCTCGACCTCGAAACGCACGAAACTTTTTTCGAAAAGGTGACGTCGATTCTCGGAGCAAATTTCCGCTATGAATCCAAATTTTATTTCGAAAATTCTAGAGAAAATTTCATTTGGTGGACGCAATTGGGTGTGGACCACATATTGAACACCATTTTCTACGATGCCAAGAGCAATTCCATTCGTGAGAATAACAGCATCAATATAATATACTTAATATTCTGTTTTGTCATGTTTCACGGGATTTCCAAATTATCGTACCTTGAAGAATTTATCTTTCAGTTGTCAAGAAAATCATGCAAGACGGCATTTTCTACGATATGTCCAAGTAAGTTGATATAAAAATATGAGGAATGCCATTTTATCAGAATGGCGTTCCTTATATTTTTATATCAGCAATTTATCTTAGAAACCCATCTTTCCAAATCCTTGACTGGTACGTGGCCAAAGCTCTGGCTTATGTTGTAGCTTTATACAGGAAGATAGTTCATCAAGTAGAATCCGTATTTGATAATGTGACGTTTGACGATTTTTCCTAGATTTGGACGGTTAAATTTTAGAAGACGACAAAAACCGCCAAAATTTCGCATCCTGCATGCATGTAAGAGTCCATTATTTTAATTTTATACACAATCAAGAAAAAAATCGATAATTACAGATAAATGCGCAAGATCCATTCGAAATACAAAATATTTATATTCAATTAGCTTTGAATGTAATCCCAATGTTGAATGAACATAACTCATGTGATTCTTGAGCGTTTCTCTAGGTTTTCTATAAAAGGCGAAACGAAAGTGGTCAGACCCTTCGAAAATTCTTCGACGCATTTATGGAGGTAAAAAATACTACCGTAACAAAACATGGACACATTTTAGTGTATTTTTTCATGAACAAAATTTTTATGCTAAAGTTTTTGAGTAAAACAACGAATGCAAAATCATTAAAAATACTCTCATACACATTTTTGTAGAATGAATCTACAATATGACTTACTGTGAAATATTTCTAGCATAATGATTTTATCTAGAGCTCACTAATTACTAAGTCTATACTGACCCTTTCTCACCTACCAGACTGCATGTGGTGTCATCGATCGCCGCAAATTATTCGTCCGGTACCGAGAAAGGCATTATTCATCATTGCAAAAATCCTTTGCTAATTTTATCGATTTTTCGACTAATTATCAGTGCGATAGAAATCAAACAGAAGTTTGCTCTTTATTGTAATTGTGATCGAATACTGTATGCTTTTGTGGTCAGAAAGTATATAATTAACAGACGAATCTAGTGGGGTTGAAAAATAACTTGATTGCGAGTAAATTCGACTCAAGTGTTTATAGAAGAGTGAGCGTTATGCCGCCAGAACTGTACCACACTAAACTGTATTCAAATCAAAGGAACACATGGCTGGTGAAAAACTCGAGCACATGTTTTGCAGGAGCGAAGATTACGTAAAGAAAATGAAAATTCAGAATTGTGAATCAAAATCTAACAAAATATTGTTGATATGGTATGCTTCTTTCACTTTTAACAACAGTCGAAGAAAACTCTGATCCGGAAACTCTTCCTTTGTGGATACGATCAGCCTATCACCAAATTTATTGAGTTTCAAACCGTCCAATAATTGAGCGATGCCGGTTTTGATATTGTACAGCAAAATTCAGTCAACAAACAAAGTCCCAAATGTCTGATCACGATTGGAAATGAAAAAATTGCATCAGCAAAAAGCAGACTAGCTCCATTCTAGATTCTGCATACTTTTGACAACATAAACTGTAACTTGGTGAAAATGGAATTGATTTAATCGAAAATATTACACAACAAGTATTCCATATTTTATTCATTTTCAAATGAGCCCCGAATCATTAAAAAACCTGAAAAAACCGTAAGGCGGAAGATGAACATGCCTCGCAAGCTAACATTTTCTTTTCCAAGTGGTAATCCCAAGTGCTACAGTCAATCTGAGAAAATGGGCAGCAGCGTACGTAAGCTGTTTATGAGATTGTGTCCTTATTCTCCGAACGTTCCAATTCCCAGAATAATGAATAAAATTCTCGTTGCATTAGTCCCTATTCCCAGAACATCCCGATTCCACGAATACTAGGGATGGGACGGATCTACTTCTGATCCGGATCTATAGTTTGTTTTTTATGAAATGCTTTCAATTAGAAAAATGACACAAATCAGTACTGTCGTCAGAATCGTTTACATAGAGCTGTTACTGTAGAACTTTTCACTTGAAAAATTGTTAAAGGTTAGGTCAGTATGCCGACAAATTCTCACTCCTATATGATAGTGACAAATTCCCACTCCTATATGATCAGTAAATCGTGAAAATCTGAAATAATACTTGCTTTCCACTTTCATTATTTAGAAGCATTCCAAGAAAAACAGACTATAGATCTAGAAAAAAGCAATCGTCGGATCGGATCCGGATCAAATACAGCAGATCCGAGCGCATCCGGAGTATATATGTTAATGAATATTCGTGTGTATATGTTTAACTAGTTTTTTTAGAAAATGCTCTGATGAAGCAGAAAAAAGGAGAATATACTTGCTTGGATAGTTGCCAAGCTATAAAAAGTAGTGGACTAGATTTTTGACAACTTGGGTTAAAGTTAGAAAAAATTCGCTTTTGTAATATTGAATTTTCATTCTGTCTCATTAAAAAATTTTCCATGTCTGTGAAAAAGTATATTCTGCAGCTGAGTGCATTTTGTCCTTCCCCTGGCATCAACTACAGTAGAATTTTTTTACATAAAAATTATACGCAGATGGTTGACTACTCAAATATATGGAAATGGTAAACCAATCGCACTCTCAATCCCGACCGATTCAAAACTCCTGAATCTCACTCTAGCTAAAAAATAGTGATTGAGGCATATTATATTATTTTCAGAACTATATAGAAACCTGAGGTTGGTTGCCCTAACCCAACATGGTGATAATCTTCATAAATAAATTGCTCATCCTCAGTTTGCACTGATCGCAATGTCGAGATTCTTTTCTTACACTGCACAAACAACGCTCACTTCAGGATTAACTAATACTGAGGTTTAAGTTCGAGTTTAAGAGTTGCAGACATTTTCATATTTATTTGCTTTAGAGATAAGAAAATTATGCGAAATTGTTAATGCAAGCCAAAAGATCGAACTGAGGATAATCGCGACATTGGGCTTGTTAGAATCCTGATGACATTGAGATTATACCAAACTTCAGATCAAACCAAGTCGCCTTTTTGTTCGAAATTATCTTGAGCTCGAGCTTAGACCCTTTTAGTGCAACTGGGTCTTGGTTACAGTAATTGGGCATCATCTGTATATGGGACAACAGGGTAAAGCATACAAAAATGCCATTAAAAAGCTTCTGATTCTGCCATGCCTATATTAAGGGTGTGCAGCAAGTCCGCTTCTCCCCCACTCCCACGGCAATAGTACGACTTTTTTGAAAGCAGGACGGGAGCTACCAGCATCGGTGAAATTGCTTCCTGTCTGCTATCCAACAAAAAGCGCTCTTTCTGCTTCACTTTAAAATGAAAAACTGTGAATGATGCTATTTTGTTGAATAGTTTCAACAAACGCTTTGTGATAACTTGATTTTGAGTACATTGGATTAAATACATCCTTCACATCAATTCTGCTCTGAGAAGAATTTGTGCTGTTGCTTTTTTGTAAAAAACCACGCAGTTGGAAGCACACCTGTGTTAGGGGGACATGTGGGGTACAAACTACACCAAGAGTTTTGAAACTGGAAAATTTGTTATGAAAAAAATTTTTTGGTCAACTCCTTTTGAATTTTTTGTCTTTAAAAACGCCAAAAAACAAAGATACACCCCTGTACCCTCCTCAAAATTTCGGAGATGCACATGTTTGGTTAGAAAGTGTGTTGATGCACTCAACTGCAGAATATACTTTTTCACAGACATGGAAAATTTTTCAATGAGAAAGAATGAAAATTCAATATTACAAAAGCAAATTTTCTCTAACCTTAACCCAAGTTGTCAAAAATCTAGTCCACTCCTTTTTACAGCTTGGCAACTATTCAAGCAAGTATATTCTTCTTTTTTCTGCTCCTTCGTGGCATTTTCTAATAAACTATTCCACCTCTTTTTAGTGGACCTTCATAGAAGCACATTCAAGTTTTGAATTTGGTCATCTTCACATTGATGAAACAATAAAAAACAATCTTAAACCTATGAGTTCCCACTTTTAGTAAAATTAAAAGATGTGTAAACCACATAGTACTTGAAGCACGTTGTAAACAGAGTGTAAAGTGACCGTTTCCATTGAATTTCCCATAATAATAACCCCCGACCAAAAAATCGTAGAAATACCATTGTTTACAGACAGGACAATATTTTGTGTAAAGTGACTGTGTCCATTGAATACCCCATTTCCGAAAATTTCTTCCAGCCAAAAATCGTGGATATACATTCGTTTACACTCAGGATAAATTTTTATGCAAAGTTACCATATCCATTGAGAATTCCCCATGATCAGAAACCCCTTTTCTCCAAAAAATTCCCAATGATCGAAAATCCCTTCCTTAAAAAAATCTGAGAAATACAAATGTTTGCACTTATGCCGGTTTGTAACTGGGATAATTTTTTGTGTAAAGTGACAGCATCCACTAAATTTCCCGCAGTCGAAAAGCCCTTCCACCAAAAAATCGCAGAAATACATTTGGTTACACTCAGGATGATTTTTTGTGTAAAGTGACCACAACCATTGAATCTCCCCCCTCCCCCGTCGAAAACTCGTGCACCCCGAAATCCTCAACAACACTACTGGTTCAATTAAAACTGCAAAAAATTTTGGCACCGTAGTGCAAGTGCATCATGCGGCAACAAATTATTTTTTTGAAGCCATAAGTATTACACAGGGTGAGCAAAAAAATAGGCAACCAGTACTGACTTACTAAGCATTCAAATGGGCGAAGCTTTTTTAATGCAGTTTCTGTCATCGATAGATAAAATATCTGGCTTAAAAACTGCAAAGTTTCAGCCTGTTATATTTGAAAATATTGTCGAGGCGTTGAAGGTTTTGGCAGCAGGCAGGAGAAATAGCCAGGGATCGACCTTAATGCACATGTTTCCAACACCCACCTTACTCCAGAGACTACAACTCTTAAAGTACTTGAACCCCAGAATAATATAATTCAAATTAGAAAACCTTCGGTTCTCTAATTTGAATTCCCAAGGCTTAGCCAAGAAGAGGTATGAAATGGGTGGAGCTATACAATAAAGGTCCCGCGTGCTGAGGAAAACTAAAGGCACGGGGGACAGTGACTAATACAAAATATATGACGAGAATAATAAAAGAGAGCTCACCCCACTCACATACCAAATCCACACTACAGTAAGATGCTTCGAGGTCATCCGCTTTGCCCGATCTGAATCGTCTTCTTAAAAACGAGAAACTATGGCAAAAATCCTAAAAATCGGCGGAAACACACTACAACAAGTCAGATTGCTCGAATGTTGACTGACTAGAATCAAAAATACTAAACGTCAATTTTTTTGAAAATAAATTTTGAAAAATTGACCATAATGAAAAAATCAACATGTTTTACAACAGAAAAAGTAAAATTGATCCAATCATGAAAACCATATAACAGCTTGAAACCCCACAAGAGAGCCGTTTTGGTGTGTCCTACTGTTTCACCAATAATTTTAATGGTTTTTAGATCTGGTCAATGACAGGATTGATTTTGCTTTGATTTTGCTTTTTTTCCAATTTCAAAACAAAAGCTCTTAATTTTGTCGAAATGTTGCCCATATTGAAGCAAAAAGTTGATGACTTGAAACTACGTGTAACTTGCAAATCTGGGTGATTTTTAAAGCATTATTGTGTGTAAATAACTTTACAAAACTTTTCATACAGTAAGACAACTTTTAGGGGCCAACCATGCTTCGCCGTGCGGCGCCTTAAGTAGACGTATGGTGCCGTACTGTGCCGTGCAGCACGTAAGTATAGCAGCTACTTATCATGCATTGTACGGCACAGCGCAGTGCTGCACGGCATCGTACGGCAGTAAGTATAGCAGCTACAGCTACTTATCATTTTCATTTACTTGTTATCATTTACCACTGTACGGCGTGAAGTATAGCAGCCACTCATCAGGCGCCATACGGCATGGCACGGCGCCGTAGGGTGCCTGTGGCAAAGTTTAGCAGCTCAGTGTGGTGCCATATGGCACCGTATGACGAAGTATAGTTGGCCCCTTAACAACTTTTACTTTTTGAAAAATGACTCTTTTTACTAAATTTCTGTTTTTACAGTAACCGTAAGCGCTAGGAGCATAAAATTTGCTCCTTGTAATAAAGACAAACAGGGCATTTTAATACAATCCGTATTGAAAAAGCTTCATCCATTCGGAAGTTATAAGAGTCAACATCGGCCGCCTTTTTTTGGCTCACCATGTATAAGAAAATTGCCGAATTTCGCGGTTCCCGGGACTTTGGACCACCATATCATTGAATTGAGACCATATTTTTAAAAAATGAAAAATCGCATTTGCGATTGCACCCCCGAGATGCGTAGGCCGAAGTATGGAGCTTGGATAAGGCACACCCATTGCAGAGCATGGTGGAACTGGAGGCCCTTAAAGTGCGTTTTTCGCATGTTTTTGGACCCCACTGAGTGCCACTTGCAAATAGAGACAAAATGACAACAGGCACCCGACACTTTTCCCCTATGCCCGAAATTAATAAAAAATTCCCAAGGTTCTTGCTCTTACCATTATTGCTCTGGAGGAGAGGACATGAAATTTGGGGGCTAAGTACCTATATTATAGGTTGAAGCTATCGCACCACCAATGATTTTTCAAAATCGAGTTGTATGAATTCATACTTCTCAGCAGTTCGAGCGGTATTATCACTGAAATGAGAAGCAGAGAGCTCAAGGGGGCTTTTTTGCGAGCTCCTATTTTCACTGTATATAAGTTTTTAATACTTACGGTTCGGATTTTCAGTCCGCAAATGATTGTCTAAAATAAGTGAAGTAAGAGTGTGAGAAAAATTAATTATTTCGAGTAGTACCTCTGGCGCCTTCAGACCGCCACCCACGCATTTTCTAAAAACTGGATGTTTACTTTTCAGCTTGCGTGCCTTGTTTCTTAATGCATATCAAACTGGTTCTTGTATATAAAACTCACATAGACAAACTGATAAAGTATAGCCTCTACCTCTTGCATGTTCTAAAAATAGATTTCTTGGAAAACTTGATATTTACTTTTCAGCTCGCATCAATGTGTGCCTTGTTTTTTCTTAATGCACTGTAAACTGGTTCTTGTATATAAATCTCACATGGACAAATCAATGAAACTCACTTCTTCCTTTTCCAAACTCTCTTAATACGCAACTGGTTATTTGAAACAAAGTAATGATGCAGCTTTTCCCATCGTACTGAAAAACTGGTTCATATTTTCAAAATTGATGCATTTTGGAAGGGAATGGTACAAAAATAACAATTTTGCTTGGATCAGAAACCTACAGTAATGAATGTAAATTATGATTCACAAGTGTTGCTAATTTTTTATGACAAAATATCAACATACTGATTATTTTAGGGTGTACAAGTCTCGTCAACAAAGATTTTTTCATTTATGCTCCTCCTTTTTTCAAAATGCAGTTGTGTCTCGGCTCTGATATTTATTTGTTGATATCGGCTCACAAAAACTATGTCAACTTTGGCTTTAGGAGATGCTTTATCGAGAACAATCAAGTCATACCCACAAAAAATGGTATGAATTTGATCATCCCGCAATATAAAAAGCTTGTTCAAGTCTCGGAGGATTTACTTTCTAAAGCCAAAAGTGGAAGGCAGACCGAGTATGATTTGGGTTATAATTTGACTGTGCGAATGAAACAAAATGCCAATACAGCGCCGCCTCATTATATTTTAGTTTTTGACAATACATATACTAAAAAGTCGTTTACGATTGCTTTTGAGCAATTTGAGGCTTGGACTTCAGTTGCAAAACAAATTGATTACGTCATGGATGCCATTTGGAAAGTGTACGGAATTGGAAATCAAAGCCGAGGAAATGAAACTTTGGATGAAAAGACACACTTGAAGAAATTGATCAAAATTCAGCAGCTATTCCTCATGTGTTCAGCATTAGTTGCCAGACAAAGAGTCAGCGATATCTATCCATGCTTTGGCTGCTTTTATAACCATGGATTTGTGCAGCCATATCATACATGTTTCAATGTTTTTGAGGAACACAATTTACTAGACAAACTGAGTGATGTCTTCTCTTCATTGAACAAAGATTCTTTAGAAGTGAAACAAGCTTTCAAGAAAATGTGTACAAAGAAGTATGCCGATTGTGAAGATTACAGCGACGACTTTGCCAAGGTTTTGGATGAAATTTTCCTCCGTACAAGTATCAGCCAAAAATGCATAAGTGACATTGTTTTTCAATGTATCAAAGAACCAGAATGTGAAACAGCAAAGATGATGGATGATATTGTTTCTAATATTGTATGTGCTGATATTGTCTAAATATCCTAATAAAGATGAGAATGACACAATATTGATTTTATTTATCAATCAAAACAACATACAAATGACATTTATCAAACTGTGTAATCCATATAAGCTTGACGAGTATGATCAATCATCAATAGAGAATCAAACTCTGCATATACAATACATTCAATTCCACCAGCAGGTAAATTTCTACCAAATAACATTTCTAGAGTTGTTGTTCCTTCATGCACCAATTCCCATGTGGATGAGTCTGAACCATCACTTCCTAGCTCAAAAACGAAGAAGCTAGACCCATTTTTGAAACGATTCATACTAATCATATTTCCTTTGTCATCCCCAGCAATGTTCAGGCCTTCAAACACCTGTGTGTAGGCTTTTACGAAGCTATTTTGTTCAAAATCCAATTTGTACGGAACAGATGGAACTACTGTAGTACCACAAGTAATTTTGATTTCTGATAAATCAAAATCTTGAAAACTGAATGGATTAGTTTTGTAAGTACCCCTTACAGCTTCAGCCAAAACTAGGCCGATAACTAATCGTCTGGGTAAAATACCATTAAATAGAGAGTTTAGAGGCATTGAGCATCTATTCTCCGTAATTAACAAGCTCGTTATTTGGGTTCTTCTAATGGGATACTTTACGCTTGTTTTCTGAAGCATTGATTCAATCGCCATGATGATGCTTTCAGATACTTCTACTTTACGCACAAAGAGGGACATCTGCTTAACTTGTATTTGATATTTAGGAGTGATAATTTCATTTCCATTGTCGATAATGCAAAATGTATCACTGTTGCGGTGAAGCTCAACACGCAATTCACATTGATTAATTAAAAACCGATCTTGCATAAACAAGTCAACATGGAGTGGTGCCATAACTTCAACCCATGCACTGTTTTTGAAGATGTGCATTCGTGTTGCCATACCATCCAGGTTGTTTTCAGGATCTTTATCTGCATAGTACATGCCGGCTTGCAGTTGGCTACGCTTTGCATCAGTACTAAAGTTTAGTTCCGTCTCCATCAATGCTCTATAGGCATATTTATCGCCACTAAAATTAAAAAAATCAATGCATAACACAACTACAAAATGAAAAACAAATTTACCTGTCAGATAATAATTTTCCATTGAGAAACACTTTGATTTGGCGAAAGAATGTCTTTCCTATCAGATTAACTGGTAAAACTAAATCTCCATCATATGCATTAGTATCAGCATTTTGGGTGACTTTACAGTCACTGCCATCGGGTTTTGTTATGCGTAACACAAAGTATACATAATTCTTTGATAAATCCAACATGTACAAATCCGGGGACAGTTTGAATTCATATGGTCCTTCATTAGTACATGGATTTTGGAGTTGCACTTCCGACCAGAATGATCTTTTTATAGCCACTTGTGTTGGTGGTACTGTGAACAAGTCAAGCTCCCTTTTTGTACTTGGTAGTGAGCCTTCATCTAATAGTTTGCTCATATTCACTTGGTAAAAATATCTCTCAAACCAATCACCTTACGCAAGCTTTTCTTTTTATGAACTGGAGTAAGAGAATGCATCCTCTTCCTTTTATATGTTTTCTGCTTTGGAGTATGCCCTAAGCCACTACCCTTTTGTACAATTTTATCTGCAGCTTGATGTAATAAGTTACTCGCTGCTTTTCGGCCATGTTCTCTCATGCTGTCTGATAAGGGTCTACCATCAGCCAGATCTGCAGCTATTCTCGATCCAGTTGTCAATGCTTGCTTCCCTGCTGACTTTAGTAAGGGCATAGCCATTCTGAACAGACTTTTGAAGAAAGTACCTAATCCCGCACCTCTGTGATAGGCGGCATAAGCTCGGAAAGCAGGTAATTCACCTCCTAGCTGATACCGTTGTTGACTTCCCAATGAACTTTCATAAAATGACAGCCAGTATGCAGTACTTTCTGGTAGATATACTGAATGCATTCTAATCGAATATGTAAGAGCTTTTCCGAAAGTGCAGCTTCACGACAACTTTACCAAATTCAAATGATAAGAATTCTCCTGTATCTGTCCTTATATTGATTTCAATATGACTAACATCTTTGAGGAGTACAGGTATGTAATGAGGATTGTCATATGTTCTATTTATAACACTGCCATGCTTTCCGTGCACATCTATGATGCGTAATAATGGAGCCATTGTGTTTCCAACAATTTGGTTTTCAACAATGTTACAGTAAACATAAAAGGTTTCAAAATGAGCAGATAGATCTGGCTTGAATCTGCCGAGTCGGGAAGCTCTACGATCATCTATTGTTGTATATTCCTCTCCTCCAACCAGATATTTGTTAAAAATTATTCTATCATCAAAACCTAATAGATCCATCAGTCTTCTAGATAGAGTAATAACAGATACATTCCAGTAATCTGAAGTTACTTTGATTCGTCTCTGTTTGTCATCATATTCAAACAAACAATACAAATCTCTATATTCAGGTCGTTTTTTTTCTAAAACAACAGCTCTGTTTAGTGCATTTGTTAGATGATAGATTGTTTCATAGTTTCCTGGTGGAATAGTCACACGAATTTCAGTATTCTGCAACTCTATATTGACCACATTTGCATCATTTGCACTGCCAAGAATATACAAACTTACAGGATAGATAATTTCTGCTAAGCCAACTTCCCAATGACCTGATAATTTCAGCCGCTGTGGTAAAGTAACCCTGAAATTTGATGCTGAATCACCCTCCTCAGTATTGCTTGGTAGAGTAACATAAAATTGTGTCATCTTCTGATCTAAACTGCAAACTTATTAATGAGTCAAGTGAAGAATGTAAGCATTTATATACCATTTTTATTTTTGAAGTAACGCATAGATGTACAACTCTGACGGTTTTTACAACATATACGATGATGAAACTTAAAGTATTTGTACAAAAAACTGCAAACTAGTTTATCATTAAAAGTTGATTCTTCCGGACGAAAGTGTTTCAATATAAACGGAAGTTTCATTCTACGAACCCAGTGATATAAAAAGTACAAGCAATAAACACCACAAACTGAACTATCCCAACCCTGCAAGCGCACAGAGTTATAATTTTGCACTTTACTATTTCGATTCATGAAATCAATATATTCTTGTATATACGGGTACATACCATAAGAGTCAAAATAATCAACGTGTCCATTCTGATCAAAATACATTGCGATCCAATGCTGCCCTGGTTCATTTGACGTATCTGTATTTGCGATAATTGCTGCTGGATATCTAGTTATCGTCCAATTTAGCTGATCTCTAGCAAATACACCATGGAAAACCTTCTTCAGAGATGCATCTCTCTGAATTAGTTGAACAAGCTCATATGAGTTCATTTCAAGTCGTTTTCATTAATCCATTCATTAAACTTATCAGGGTAACCACTCCATTTGACAAAAAGCTTCACAGATCCATCAATGAGCCTTTTTCGTTTTAAAACTTTTTCAATTTTGAAGGTTTTTGTGTTATCAAAGATAACTCTTTGCAATTCTTTTGCATAAAATGTACCCTGTATTTCTTCTCCTTGTAGATCTTTGATTTTATATAATGGCTCAGTAGTACGATTCAATACTTTATATACACAAAAAATTTCTTCTGTCCACTGTGGTAGATAATGTTTATCAAAGTGCTGATGAAATTTAGAAATTTGTACATAGTCATTTATTTGTAGAGTTGGATGTTGTGAGCTCTTTCTTGGGTACAGGAGATTTCTAATTTCTGATTCATTTTCATAAGTGAAATTCACAGGCTTTTCACCAATTGAACGATGAGTAGAATTGTTGTATGCTCCAACCAGTTGTTGAAGTATATCTATCCATTTGAATGTCTTTCTGTCAGTGAAGTATCTCCACATTTTTGATTTTAAGGTACGATTGAACCGTTCCACTATTGAACATTTCACATCCTCATTTTGAGAGGTAAAAAACTGTATCCCCTCTAGGTTTAAGAGCTTTTGAAATTTGTAATTGACAAACTCTTTGCCCTTATCTGTGCGAATACACCAAGGCTTCCTTCTGCTTGATATAATGTCTTTAAAAGCTGTACATACAGATAAGGCACCTTTATTTCTTAGTGGTCTTACCCACGCAAATTTGCTAAAAACATCAATACAGCATATCATATACTTTTGTCCCTTGTTGTACTCGCTATATGCTTGCATATCAACCAAGTCAGCCTCCCATTGAGCATCAATACCACTGACGTAAATTCTATTACGTTTAAACTTTTTATAGGCCTGCTTATGTAATGTGTAAGGATCCTGTTTTTCTAGCCAATTTTTCACATCATTTAGAGTTATACTTCTGTCATACTGCTTTGCATGCTTGTACAGCTTGCGAACACCACCGTAAGATCCAGAAGCCCCTATGTCTGTATACAATGTTTTCAGGACCGCTTCTTTAGAATTCTTCATACTTCAACTTTTTCTTTTTCCCAGACTTTTTATCATTAGAAAAACTTAATCGCTTTTTAACATCAACATTATGGAATGGAGAATTGTTGACTGTCTCGTCAGTTTTATAGTGATTAATGAGCTTTAAGCGATTTGGATTTCCAATATAGGCTTTGGGTACATTAAGCTTTACCAAATGTTGCGCAAATTCTTGATAACCTTCTGGAGGTGGAGCTGTAGGTCTGTCTCTTATAAAATCATGTAATAAATCTATGATATTGCTGTTGGGTACTCTAACACCATTTAAAATAACTTCACTTTGCTTGTTTACATCAAAATCACTTTTATTGAGCACTTCTAGAAGCATTTCAGCTTGCTTGACTTTAGCTCTAGGTAAGCCTCTCAACCAATCTCTACCATCATCTGAAGATTGCTGTTCATTTTTTAGCCCTCTCTGATTAGGTGTAGATGATTGTTCTTCATTTTTCATTTATTTTTGATGTAGGTTATCAATATCTACCGATTGTTGATATATATCATTCAGCTTACCAGCTTTTAATTTAACCTCAATCGGCTTTTTACTCTCTTCATCGAGCTTCAAGTATCTGTGGAATAGTTGTCCATATAGCTTATATTGAAGTTCTGCAGACACATCATTATTCTTCAATATGCATTCAAGCTCCATTTTGAAATCAGACATTTGCTTTCTCAAACTGTTATCAGAATTTTGGTCACTTTTCTTGTCAAACATGTCTTGCGGAACAAGAACCATTTTACTAGTGTATTTCATGTTTTGATAACTTTGGGTAAAATTTCAGCAGCTAGTGCTAGCAGAGAGGGTAGAAGTATAGGTAAAAATCCACCACTTTGTATAATTTGCTGCTTTTTTGCTCTCAAGTTGATCTTTTGCTTTGATGCTAAATGTCTTATAATCTTGCTATATTTAGCAAGCTTTTTCTTCTTTAGGGTACTTATAGGAATATTTCCTTTCAGCAGGTTGTGACAAATTTCACATAAACAATGCACAAATTCATCCGGCAAAGTTTTTAATAGTGCACTTATTTGTTTCATATGATTACTGCAGCAATTTAAGACATGTAGATGGTGAATGTACTTTCGCAGCAACTTTGACATGGCATTCTATTAGAAATTCAAAATGAATAATGAGACATTTCAAATAGCAACAGGTATATATATATACATTTCAAGCTGGGGGTCGTCTATCATAGAGTGCATCTATCAGAACTGATATTTCATTGTTATCGTACAGATTCAAACCATTTAACATTACACTCTGTAAAGTTTCCCGTGTACAACACACGTGTGTTTGATGATCTCCAATCAAAGTTGGACAATATTGCGCATTTGTAAATTGTCCTTGTCCGGGCCTACACCATATGGCATTTCTAAGAAAGTTTCTTAAATGTACCGCCTCATGTTTGTTATATGAAGTAATAAAACCAGCTCCTGTGAAACTTTTGTAATTTATGATTACAAGTTGACGATTCTTTATATTCTTGTCATCCTCAAGATCAACACTCTCAATTTTTGTATTGAGTACATTGAGTAATGAGGGTACCATATGTTTGCTAATGTTGAATGTAGGTGCCCTAATACTATCAAAATTATTGCTCATGTCACAGCAGGCATAGAGATTGCCATTGTGGGGTATTTTTGTTGAACATCTTTCAGAATCAGGATCAAATAAGCTGCCCGTTTTGTTGCAAGCCAAAGCTCTCAATAGGAAATTTCGGAAAGATACTTGTGCAGCCAGGGTTATGTTGTAAAAATCTACTCCAGGAGCAGATCCATAGGACCTCATCAAAACGAGATGACTGTAAGAAAGATCATCTGCACTTTTGAGGCTTGAGCAGACAGCTAATATCGCAGCTGCAAGAAAAGTGAAACACATTGTTTTATTATAAGCCATCACCTGAGAAACAACTGTTCACCACCAAAATACAAACACAAAACTGAATATTATAATACGCACATTGCTTATATACAATAAATGGTTCACGAAAAACTGGAAATTTCATTTTGTAGTATCGATAAATAGAAAACGTTTCTATCATATACACTGCTTTGATTGATCAACATGAAGTAGAACTTGTCTTCTTGGCTCAACCCGGCAAACAGGTCATCGATATACTGCCCATCTATGCATCTTTTTCTTAGTTCTCCAAAGAGCTCCAAGGTGAAGAACCAAAATCCCGTAATTTTATTTTTCCTTCGTTTAATTTGATGAAATTCATTATATTGTACAGCTTTTAACTTGTAATCTTCTTTCCGATTTTGGCTGAATCTTGACCATAAAACATCAGCATATTGAGCTTGCATGCGCTTAATGATGGGTACTCCTTAAAATTACATATACAACATATTTAATTATAAATAGGTGCACATTATATTACCTCTAATTTTTGCCATAAGTCGTATTAAAAATAATTCAAATGATGCTGGAGACATTGGAAATAGGACTGCTTGTCTACAAGTACTGATGAGTGAATAAGAGCTGGCAGATTATTCTTTCAAGAGTTTGAGAAAGGAATTTACAGTTTGTTTATTCAGCTCAATTGTTGCTAAATTTAGGCTCTTGAATTGACCATCTTCATCGCAGCATGCACGTATGTCAGCATTTAATGGTACTGATTTCTGACATAGGGGCCGATATTCATGCATTTCATGTAGAGGGCATAATAAGTATTTTTCAATAAAGTGTGCAACATTCTGTCTACTACTGGCATTGACTGAATACATTGCGATTTCATCATTCTTTATTTGCATTAAAATGAATGATTTTTCCTTCTGAATAGAGAAATTGCTTGTTAAAGCGGGTGCCCTGGTGTCATGTAGAATTGACCAGAAGAATCCTCCGAGGAACAGCATAAAACATATACTGGATGCTATTTTTCCATATGTCTTGTTGTCAAACATTCGGATTAAAAGACATTGCGGAGGCGGACGTGGGGGCATACCATTTAATGCATTATATACCCTTTCCGTTGTTGTATCAAACTCCATTTCCTCAACAGTGCGGGAGTTATCCATAATAGAAGCAACTTATCAGTAGATGTTTATAAAAGAAAATGATCCAAGCTGACAAGTCCATGGCCTATATATCTTTCATCGTGGTACATATATAATCATACCCGCATCAGTTGGGAAGATATTTGTCCTGAGTCTAAATTTATCTGGTGTGTCTTGAGTCAAATCAATAATCAAATAGCCATAAGATGACCCAGTTGCATCTTCAAAGGCTTCTATAAAGTGTTTAGAACCTGGAAAAATTTGCCTTCCCAATGTCTGTATCTGTAGTCTATCTGCTGGATTTTTCATTAGCACCAAATATTGAGCATTTATTCTGCTTGTCCTCATTCCTTCAAAAAAAGCATTTTGGACAATGTGTATAACTGATAAATTCCAGTGATGAGAGCCTCTTGTAAACAACTCATTGAGCCTCTTGTCAGTTTTCATTTCCTGCATCATGTCATCAAGAACTAATAATTGAGGCTGTTGTTTGAAGCTTTTCAGAACCTCGATAGATGGTAATCCTTCGAAGAAAGAAACATTGCTACATTTGTTTTGCAAATCAGTGTAAGTATTCTGCCATTCAGTATAACACCATATGATCCTCATTGGTACTGGTTCAATCATTTGTTTGGCGAACAAGATTAGTTTTTTCACAAACTCAGTTTTTCCCGATTTGGTAGGAGCTGAGACAATACAATTGAAAGGGTGCTTCCAAGCAAAGTTGAAAGTAGCCATTTTATTAAGCATATAAAACAAATGAATAAGCAAATTAATACATCAATATTTATACTTTCCATCCATAAGGTACAGTTGTAAAATCTTTCACAATAACGCGTTTATCATATACAACTCTAAATTTTTTTTGTACAGGTCTAGTTACTACAGTATGGTCCTGTTTTCTATCAATTCTTTCAGTTACAACATTAATTTCTTCTGTATCATTAGATATAATGAACGATTTTACCATTTGTTTAAAACTTTCAAAGTTTACTTGTTTCGCTACTTTGTGGTTTAATGTAATACCACGAACTTTTGTTACGTAATGCAGTTTCTCGTCCTTTGTACTATATACACAGTAGGAGTAGTTCTTTGGACCACCACTGATAAATTCCGTAATGTAAGATCCCTGGCCGTAATCCTTTAACTCATCCGTCATTTCACCCAAAGACCATCCAATTGGTACTTTATATTCATTGGTATCGCTAATGTTTGATAAATAAATGACACTATCTGTGTCAAAATATAAAACACGTGGCTCCAACTTTTCGATATAAGAGTAAAGCGTTAGCCGGGCTTGAGTTGTCGTATAAGCTGCTATCACAGGGTTGACGTAAGGCAATGTTAAGACAAATTCTTCTTTCTCTGTGTAGCTGACAGCAATGAGGGTTTCACTAATGATTGTCACACTCTGAATAATTGCTGATGAATCAAATATAAGGTCGAAATATTGCTGCGGATTTGTAAAATAAACTGTCTTTGTCAAATTATTTCGTTGACCAAACTGAAAATGGTATGACAGATTATAAAAACCGTGTTTACAGTTTTAAAAATTCTTACTTTGCCCCAAAACGAATTTAGCATCAGCTTCGCCAAAGCCCGTTTGCCTGAATTTTTTTCAATTTCTGTTCTGTCCAGCATTATTCCTTCACGCTCCTCTATATCACTCAAGTATGCCTGCCTAGAGGCATCATTGTTACAATGCACCAGCCAGCCTTCCGCTTCCTACAAATCACAATAATATATATAAAATATGACTTAATGTTTGTTTTACCATTTTCATTTTCATAAAAGTGTTCACATAGCTGGTGAATAAACCGCCATCTGGATTGGAAATTTGATCGTATCTATCCACAGCTTCATAATGCCAAACTTCAAAGACTTTCAAAACCTGAAATTGGTTCTTGGTTAAACAGAGCTAATATCAGCTTATCAAATATTACCTTGTAGCCTTTATCTAGAGCTTTGTAAAGTTCCATTGTTACCCACGTTCCCAGCAAGGCTCGATCCTCTTCATTGGAATGTGTACACTTGGGTTGTTGTAAGTCGGTGCATTGTCGACATAATGGAAATGTTAATTTACCATTTGAACGATAGGGTAAAATGGGGTGATAGAGATCTTGCGGAGGTAAAACGAGGCACTTGATCAAGCCTTCGTATGGTTTTTCATTGATGTCTTTGAAGTTTTCCGTAATTAGCAATGGATGTCCGATTGGATATACACCATACTTGTTTGTGTATGGGTACAAACTACAGACATCCATGTAATTTATCCTTTCTGTTTCCTCAATCTTGTGGTACAGCTTTATGGCATTTGTATGACCACCGTAGAAAGCTACAAGAGGGAAACTTAAAAAAAAGAAACACATGACACAAAAAGATCTTACCATCTCTTGGATTCAAGGGTTCTACCGGTGCTGATTTCTTGAAAAATTCAGCCATCTCAAGATTGTTTGCGAGCAAGATGTCAAGCTCGCACTCCCAAAGCTCAATGAGCTGATATCCTAGTTGTTTTAGATGTTGTCGACGTGCCATTGTTCTCATGTAGGCATCCCGGGCAGTTGAAACTTGATCGGCTGTGAGATGGTTCCTCTGCTTCATGCATTTAGGAAAGCCGTGCCAGTAGCATCCATAAAACTCGTAAATTGTACTTCCATCGATTCCATCTACCTTGTAAGAACTGACCCAGACTTCCTTACCATTAAAAGCGTGCTGGATACGCAGGTTGTTTTTGACATTCAACCACTGAAGCCACATAATGGCCTTTACGGATTGTTTGTCTTTGCCCCGGTATCTATTATGTGGTACTAAACCTATCGTATCTTTCTTTAAAAAGAGCTTACGATACACTCTATTGCATGCTCCAGCAATGGTGAGTGATTTTTCGAATGGATCCACAGTTGTTTCACGCATGAATATGTTTCGAAACTTGAGGCAGGCTTTGACGAGCACATCTACATCATTTTCGCAATATTTGATAAGCTCTTCTTGGAAATTGAACACCTAAAGATGGTGATAATGTCAATTTATTGTACAAATATAATTTTATATCAACTAACCTTTTCTGTTTGGTGATAATACCATCGCATAAATTTGTCGTGGCTTTCCCCCTTCATGGTGTCTGGTGAATAAAAATGCACATCTGGCCATTTTCCAACGTAATTCCAGTTTTCCTGTCTGTTGAACATGTGTGGAAAGTAGCCTTTACAGAGTTCATCAATTCCAAATGCTTTTGGTAAAGTGCTGAGTGGCATAGGCAGAAAATTGAAGGAATCGATAACTTTGATGCTGTCGACTGTCAGGGAAATGATGTTCAACCCTGAAAAAGCAATGTATTTAGTCATTTATATAATCAATATCTAATCTCACCTTTTGTGACAACTTTGGGAGCAATGCCTTCTTTATACAAATATCGTAAAAGGAATTGTGAATCAAAGCCCTTGGCGTTATGAGCTATTGCAGTTGTATTTTTCATGGATGAGTTGAACAGAAATCTACAAAATTTGTCCAAGCAGTCCTCTCCGATGAATGTTCGTTTTCTCGGTCCACATCGATGACACACAGTATCAGAAGCCTGATTTTGACATGTATCACATATTACATGTGCAATACATAAATTTGGCACATGCTCCAGCTCTTCACCAAGCTGAGTCTTCCTTAATACACGCTCTTGAGTGGTCTCAAAATCAAAGAAAACAAAACGTGGTATGATTTCCAGCTTTTCCCGTTTTGATTTTGATTTAACACATGCAGACTGATCATCCAGCAGACTGTCTCCATTGCAGGAGTCTAAGTCTACCAACTGCTCTTCTTCAGTCTCAGAATCATCTTCAACATTAATCCTTTGCATGTAGCATTGGTGACCTATAAGCAAAAGATTAATGAAATGCTTATCTGATGATAAATTGCCAATTCTTACCTTTTATCAAGACTTCCTGCTTACAAATCCGGCATTTGATGTAACCACACTTGTGTTTTGATAAACTACTTTTACGCATGTGTCTCTTGCATGACTTGCATCGGTGAATCTTGTCACAAATAGAACCAGTCTTTGTACGATTTGTTTTGGTCCCAGTTGAAGTGACATCATACTCCCGTAAATGGTTGTTGTAGCAAAATACGCTGTTGAAGTAGCGGTTGCATTCTTCGCAAATTATAATTTCGACCTGCTTGCAAGGCGGACGATGGTAACAGGAAGTGCACTTGTTGATACATTGATGATCATATTCAGAGTTGTAGGCGATATTGCAGAGTTCACACCAATATGATCGAGAGAAAAATCCAGGCATAGAACTAATGACCGTGTAGTGCTGGTCATGATAATACAAGTGGATAACTTTTTCAGCATCATTATTCCCTAAATGATTCAAAAGTTGCATTATGACAAAGAAGCAAAATACAAACTCACCTTCAAAAATGATGGCGCAATAGTGCTCCTTGCTAAACAGCTTAATTTTGTGGTCTGGCAAAACATCTTGAATCTTTTTGAGCTCCTCGATGCCACATGGGCCATGGTGGTTGGATAAACCAGCTTCATCCATCAGCTCCATAGCTTTTTGTTTTTGCAAGGTATGACGGTCAGAATCTCCTTTACGAATACTGTTCCATAAGTATGTTGGATCCTCCTTGTTGAGTCGGGCTATGGCTGTGACAATGGCTCGCGGGAGGCATAGGTTATCTCGATTGTTTATATGTACAAAGCATCCACTTTTTCCGCGATATAAAAACTCGTCCTGAGTAAAAAATCTCCATTTATTGTGGGAACTGGCACCTCGTAATTTCTTTACTGTCACCAACTTTATTGCTGCTGCCGGATCTTCCAAAGTTATTTGCTGATTTGATTGGATGACGCGCTCGAATAAATCGACCATGATGCTTCCCTTGAAATTGATGCGAGGCCGAAAATGTACGAGAATAGGATTGTCGAGGTTAGGGTGGTAAAAAGCTGCTCCGACCAAATCGTCCTCCTGTATATCAGTCGTCATTTGATCAATTGCGTGATCAAAAATTATAGGTAGCTGTTGGTATAAATTGTTGCATTGTTCGAGGTTCCTCAAGAAGAACTGTCGCGTCTGCCCACTCGTTTGGAATAACCGTACTCTTTGTTCTGCACTTTCGCCGAGGTAGTAAAAGTTTTCGGGTGGAAATTCAACATTACCACCCTGCTGATTCAATTCATCTTCATCAGATGCAATATATTCATCCACAGTTGTAATTTCCCAGTCTGACGAATTGTTACTATTGTCAAGTAATGCCGCTGAAGCATCAGCACTGGGTAGAGTCCCCTGTCGATCTTCTTTTTCTGCCTCTTCTAATGGTCCCCACGTATTGTCAGCTGGATCAAGAATCCAATCCAAAAATGAATCGTCCACGTTTAAGTCAAATATATAGGAATCACTAATATCCGAATCATTGGAGTCACCCATTTTCAAAATAGACACTTGGAGAAAAATGATTCTCTGACAGTGTTTAAGAACTTTTATAGTCCTTTTTGTCTATGTGTTAGCTGTCTGCTTGAGCAAATTTACTTAGAGCAGTTTCTTTTTTTATCATTCTATTTATACACTGTCTGGCCAATCTACACGTAGAAAAGTTTGGATTTCACTGAACTAGTTTCTTCATCTCCTAGAAAAATCTCATCATTGCAAAACAACATTTGTTTACTATTTTATTTTATCATCTTGTCTACGTGCATTGATACTACCATTGGCACTGTAGCAAGCTAGTTTTCATGCACACCGGGATAGTTTCAAAGAAAGTACGTTGTCAGTATTTCATCAATTGCCTATGTGAGATTTATATACGAGAACTAGTTTACAGTGCATTAAGAAAAAACAAAGCACACATTGATGCGAGCTGAAAAGTAAATATGAAGTTTTCCGAGAAATCTATTATTAGAACAGGCAAGAGGTAGAGGTTATACTTTATCAGTTTGTCTATGTGAATTTTATATACAAGAACCAGTTTGATATGCATTAAGAAACAAGGCACGCAAGCTGAAAAGTAAACATCCAGTTTTTAGAAAATGCGTGGGTTGAATCTGAAGGCGCCAGAGGTACTACTATTTCGTATTCATCGCAAAAGGAGAATTTCATTAAGATAAAAAAGGTGAGATTAGCCTCACTTTTAAATTTCATCACTTGCGATTTCCGATGCTTCATAAAATAAATGTTGCTTGACAATAACTTTACATCGATTATCAAAGTTGAGAACAAGATCTTAGTAATTTATTTTTTGACAATAATTCAAACTTCTAGGACATTCAGATTATACTCTATTCATTCCGAAATGATCAATGCAGCAAGGTCCCAGCCAAACTTTTATACAAAATTATGAAAGGCTCGTTGATTGTATGCAATAAACTTTTCCTTCATGATACAGATTCCTTGATGATCACCTTTTTCAGTCATTTCAAGATTATCGAAATTGATTTCCTGATTTCTGGTAAGGCTGCGGTAGCCGAAACTCCGACCAATGCATCGATCATTCAGAAATAGTATAATTTCTATTACGGTGCGAATGTATTGCGAAGTTTCGTGAGAAAATTTTTTTTGAACTGGGGAACTTAAAATTTACTTTGCTTCCAAAAAAACTTGACAATTTGAAAAATTCCGTCTAAATACAGCCTTTGTCTATTTTCGGGGAAACGGTATTCGACAATTTCGGGGAATAGGGACTTTCGGGGAAAAGGGAAGATGAACGTTTTATTTAAAGCATTCTCCGGGGAAACGGTGTTTCGGGGAATCGGGACATTCACGGAGAAGGGACATTAGGGGAATGGGGATACACCCAAATGAACTATAGAAACACTCACACCAAGTTCGTGGAAAAAGATGGTGTACCTCCATTCCCCGAATGTCTCGTTTCTCCAAAAGTCCCGTTTCCCCGGAGAATTCTTTAAATAAAAAACATTGATTTTGCCTTTCCCGCGAAAGTCCCTATTCCCCGAAATTGTCAAATCCCATTTTCCCGAAAATAGGCAAAGTCTATTTTTAGATTTCATTTTGTAAATTGCTAATTTTCCCTGAAACAATGTAAATTGTAAGTTACGCCGGTTCAAAAAAAATTTCCAACGAAACTTCGCACTGTAATGGAAATTACACTAAATTAATCTTGAAATGATAGATGCAGCGGGCGGAGTTCTAGCAAGTGCAGCCACTGGAGATCACGAAATCAAATTTTATAATCTTGAATTAATTGAAGAGAATGACCATCCAGAACCCTGCGCTGTGAGGGAAAAGTTTATCGATTAGAGTCAACGAGCCTTCCATAATTTTAAATTAAAGTTTGGCTGCTACCTCGCTGCGTCGATCATTTCAAAATGAATGGAGTTTATAGTGTATTTAAACGACGTTGAAGTTTGAATTAGTGTCAGAAAATAAACTACTAAAATCTTGTCAAATTTGTTATTAGATGAAAGACTGTGTTCAAGCGGCATTTATTCTCATGAAGAATCGGAAGTGGCAATTACTGAAATGTGAAAGTGAGGCGAATACCCACACATTTTTATTTTTTTAAGATAATCTGTATTTGAGGAAAACACCATATTTCGCTACATTTCAGTGCCTGGGAATTATACCAAACCATTCTTCGTATTATGGGATATTTTTTCAGCGCAGTTCTGACTTCGAAAAAAATCGACTTGCTTCTGAAATTCAGAAAACAGACTCCCAGAAGGGTTAAATACTTGATCGTTTTTGGGGAATCGGAAATAAAACTTTATTAATCATTCGGGAAATCGAGAATGTTATTTTATTCAGTATTCGGGGAATGGGGACCTTCAGGGAATAGGGACTTTTGAGGAGTTGGGACATCCATGGAAAAAGGATGTTCGGGGAATAAAGACACAATCGAAAAATCAACTTTCGGTTCTATCAGTTTTGGGAGACTGACAAGAAACAAGATGGCGTTAATAGATCTAAAAGCTGCAAGATCAGCTTACAAGTCTATATGTTACTACAAGTTTCTATATATTGTAGGCAAAAGTTTACAACAAACCGAGTGAAGGTCCTGTTTTTCAATACTATGTAATGTTCACCATGTAGAATTCCTCTATCACTTGTAGAAACTTGTTGCGGCAAGTTGCCTTGTATGCTCATCGTGTAACTTGTAGACCTTTTAACACCACCTTGTAGCTTGTAGTTCTGCTAGTGTTTTATGCATCCCTTTTCTTTTCTTCCTAAGAAATGCTTTTCAAACATTTTGTTGTTTTAATCTTTGCAAAAGCGAACGATTTCGTTCACTTCGCTTAATTTTTGTGCGAAGCTCGAAGCACAGATTTGTTCTCAAGAAAAAGCTTATCGCATACAAATGGGTGTATCCCCATTCCCCGAATGTCCCTTTTCCCCGAATGTCCCGATTCCCTGAAAATCCCTCTTCCCCGAAATTCTCGTTTCTCCGTAGAACGCTATAAATCAAACACTGATTTTCACTTTTCCCCCAACGTCCCTATTCCCCGAAAGTGTCGAACCCCGTTTCCCCGAAAACAGAAGAGGTCTATTTTTAGATTGCACTTTGTAAATTGAAAATTTTTCCATAGAAAACATTGTAAATTGTAGGTATAAAAAATTAAAATTAAAAGTTGCTGACTTTAGATTACGTGCAACTTTAAAATATGGATGATTTTTAAAGTATTGTTGTGTGTAAACAGCTTTACAAAACTTTTTTCACAATAAGACAACCTTTACTTTGATTTCGCAACTATTATTTTGATTTCACAACTTTTACCTTGATTTCACAACTTCTACTTTATTTCACAACTTTGACTTTTTGAAAAGTGACCACTTTTACTGACTTTCTGTTTGTACAGTAATCATAAATGCTAGGGGCATAAAATTTGGCCCTTGTAACTAAGACAAGCAGGGCATTCTAATGCAGTAATCCGCATTATAAAAGTTCCATCCGTTCAAAATTTATGAAAGTCAGCACCGTGTTGTGCAGGTCTTTCCTTAAGAGGCGTAAGAAAAGATATATGGTTCTGGTCTGAACTGACCTGTTAGAACTGATCCCTTGGCTAAGCCTCGGTGATAGTGCAACAGTCCGGTTCCCCAGACCTACAACAACAAAGATACTTTAACCTCAAATGCGGGGCCTCAGCAAGGAGCTCCACAGTCTCCTAGCTGAGACAAGGAATCCCCTCAGGGATAAACTTACTTGGGTATAACCCTTCAAGGGATTCCCGAAGCTTACCGGATGCAAGCTGGCGCCTGGGCCACTGGCCCTCCGCCTTCCTCGATCGGAATAATCTAAATAAATAAACAAATGTATTAAACAATAAATCCGACGAAATATATAAAAGAATGTGGATAAACCACAATGTATATTATGTAAAAATAAGACGAAATGCTGGGAAGTTTTAATATACGCCAGCAAAAATTATATCAAGAATATTATAAAAAGACGATAATAGTGAACAATGATTTCACTATCATTTTTTGGTCTTTCTTTGGCGCTCCACTTCTATGCAAATGTCTGCACCGCTGGTCGTCCATTTCTTCGATTTGCATGGCGATTTCCCCACGCGAATTGACGTCAACAGGGTGCCCAACATCCCTCGTGCGTCGAAACCGACCTACGGGAGGTAGAAAAAAAACTTTCGGCCGGGTTACCCCGGCATTAAAAAGAATTAATCAAAAGAAAAATCTACTACTCCAGCTGACTCCTGATATTACAGTTTGTCTCACTCGGACTCCCGTTTCACAGTCTGTCCTAATCGGACTCCTGTGCTGGTTGTTGGACACAATGAATACCAAGGGCTTCGTCGCAATGGCTGGCAAGTGACGCCCATTTTGACCTTGGCGTTGATGGAATAACCTCCTGCCCTAAGGAGTATGATGGTGATGTCGGTGCCGAATGTGGTCGATTTCGGGCTCGGCTGCTCGGTCTGCATGCTGTGGCAATTCGTTGGCCGTGGGTCTAACCGCATGCAAATCGTTTTCCCACGTCTCTATTTTTTCTAAATTAAACTAAAATACGAGATTACATTACGATACAATAAAGACGACGCGGGAATGTACGAGTATCACAAAATTTAAAATGCGCTGAAAATTGAGCAAAAATTGTGGCCAAAAATTTAAAATGTTTTTGCGGTTGCGTTTTGCACCGGTTTTGTCAAAAAGAAAATTTTAGTTGGCCAGCAGCACCGAAATTTAAATAATATTTTTGGATTTTGTAATTTTTGGATTTTTGTTGGATTTTTGTAATTTTATTAGTGTTTTTGGATTTTGTATTTTATGAAATTAATAAAAATATGATTGCGAAAAGATGATTTTTGGGCCAAAATTTGTTTCGGCTAATTACTGCTGCTGCCTGCCGCCTCGGTAACCTCCTCGAGGTCTACCTCGATAGTATCCCCTCTGTCCGGGTTGGCCTCGGGTCTGACCTCCATCCTGGCCTTGATTTTGGCCTTGTTGGCTTCCGCCGCGTCTACCAAGCGGCTGAAAGTTGGGATTGTAGAACTGAGCATCCGGGTCTTGACCTTGGTACTGCCAGGTTCCTCGGCCTCTGTAGGGTTGCTGAGGGTGCCCTCTGAAGCCTCCTCTGACTTGGCCTCTGTCATACCCTGGTCTAGCCCTGTACGGGGCCCGGTTTGAGAACATATCGTCTCTCCCCTGCTGCCTTTGTGTTGGACCACTGCTAGTGGAGCTACTGCGTTGAGGTTTTTGAGTCCGGAAAGTTGAATTAAGAGATTTGGATGATATTGATTTTGATCGAGAAAGCGGACTTTTATAAGAAGTGCTAGCAGCCTCACTATACGACCTCTGGCTGGTCGCAGTAGACGATTGTTGTATCGTCGGCAGTTGTTTCTTAGCCGGAGGGAGTCTAGGCACCTTAAACTTACTTGGGCTCTTGGCAGCCGTTCGCTGATATTTATCAGCTTGCGATCTGTCATAGCCTGGTGCCTTTCTCTTAACACCCATCTGGTTTAACCTTTGCGAGCCCATAAAGATGTACTGATTAAAGGCTGCAATGTAGACATTGTCTACGCAGTTTCCCTGGGCCTCAGCGACCAGTTGTCTGTTCGCAAACAAACACGCCTGGGCATACCACCTACCAATTGCCGTTGGCGTGATCGGAGCAAAATCCAACTGTAAAAAGATCATTAGGGTCACATACCTAATGGCCATAAAGACGTCTGAAGCGTCGTAGTCCTGAAGCCATCTGGGAATAAGAATTAAAATTATCCACTCCCAAATTTCCTCAGGGACGCATTCTCCCTCAAACATGAATCTGCCCTGCATTTCGAACTGTTGGCGGTAATTTTCATGGATCTCGGCCATAGCATCATTGACCATTCTATAAATGATCGGCCGTTCCTGGTGGTCAAAAGCGAAATAATTGGTGACCTCTGGATTTTCGAATGAGATCGGCCCAATTAGGTGCCTTTGCTCTCTCTGCCACTCCCAATAATCAATCAGAGTTTCAGCTAATTGACCAGGAGTGACAAACTGCTGTAGCTCCCTTTCGGGTCTCTTAACCACCACATTCAGTTTGACCTTCTTGATCAACTTTTCCTCCGATTCAAGATCGGGCTTCACCAATACGCTTCCGGCAGGGTACTTCTTGCGGTATAGCTGGAGGGCACGGATTTACTCTTGCCAGATGAAGTACTAACCTATCCGCCGGTTTTCGATACCATTCGCGTCTGAGTGTATGAAGCAGTTGCAGTGGACGCTGTTGTCCTATCCGATTTCATCTGGCCTTTGGAGGTCTCCGTTCGCGTCTGACTCTTGGCAGTCTCCGTCCTCATTTGACTTCGAGTAGTCTCCGTTTTCAACCTTTGACTTGTCGAAATTTCTGGGGTCGTAGTCTCTTCGGCGGTATCATAGGCATCGTTTTCAGAACCGGTGGCGGCCGCTCCTTGTTGCTGCTGACCTTGAGCTGCAAGTCTGCGTTGTCTGGCCTTACCTATCCTTTTCCTACCCCTTACCTTTTCTCTGGCCAAATGTCGAATAAACTTTTCCGACATACCTTCAGCTAACATCTGCCAAACTTTATTTGGGGAATAAACTCCAGGGATTCCTTCCTCAGTAATTTTTCCCCTCTTCATCAGCTCTGTCGCTGCAATGGCTGAATCTGAGCTGTCATTGGCTAAAGCCTACTCCTTCAGCTTTCTCTGAATTGCCCTCTGACGCAGGAATTCCTGCTGCGTCAGCCTTCTTTGCTCTTAGATTTTGGCCTGTAGGGCGTCATGCTTCGCTTGTCTATCATGATCCTTAGGATCTTTAGCTTTCACTGGTATCTCCTGGGATGCGTCTTGCATCTTTTCCAGTCTGACATCAATTCCCGACATTTTGATTACTGCCTCATCTATTTGAGTCTGGATCTTTTCCTCCTCAACAGCCTGTTTCTGAGTCTTGACCTCCATCGCATCCTTGTTCTCCGATGTCTGGCCCTCAGACTCCAGAATCTCACCTTCTTCTTCTTCTTCATCAACATCCTCCTCTGAACTGGACTCAGAGTCTGAATTTCGTATCTTTGGCAAAAGCTGCTTTACTTTAGCTGGCAAAACAGCTGGTGCCAGAGGTACGGATTGCATAATAGTGACGACTTCTGGCTCAGGCTCAGCCGGCTGCTGTACCTGAGTAACCTGAGTCGGCTGTGCCACCGCTGGTTGCATTGGCGGCGGCACCACGACTACAACTGCAGCTGCTTGCGTAGTATCGGTGTCCAAAGCTGGTTGTTTAGCTTTGACCACCGGCACTGGCGCTTGCGGCTGGGTTTTAACTTGTCCCGACCCTCCGGCTTGCACCGTTTGGGAAGTAGAGGGACGATTTAATGGTACTTTAGATACCAACTCACCGGCTGGGGTATAAGTTAGTGTATACCCAGGCATCTCCGAAGCAATTGTTCTCTCCCGGAAGCTTTTGCTGACAAAGTCCGGTCTGAGCTCGAGTGGATTTCGCGGTGCGTAAGTTATCGGATAATCAGTCGGTGATGCGTCTTCCGTCATCGGATACTGCAGTCCCCGTGTCAAAGTCTCGAAACCTACATAGTAAAAGGTTACATAATAGTAAGGATTTACCTTGTAAGCTGCATCCTTCAATAACGATTTGTCGTCGCCGATTTGCAAAATTTCTTCGGCTTCTCGAAATCGTAGCGGGACCAATCCAAACCGATTCTGCCATGCGTATACCCCTTTTTTGGATGGAAAACGGGGTTCCGAGGGCGGTAGCATCGCTGCTAGCTCTAAATAATAAGCCAGGCAGTCGCCTGACTTCCAGGACATGCGTTTTATCATCTCCTGGCCTTCTTTAGTATAACTATTTAAAAAGTTATAATTTAGCAGAGCGCTAGTTTCATAGTCGCACTCTGCTCTTGAGTGAGGCCATGCCAAGTGATAGGCCAATGGCATGAACTTACAGATGACCTCTAACTCCGCAAAGTTTCGCTCATCTAGCATGCCTAAAATTTTGGCCAAATTTGGCGTATAAAAGTTGGTCTTATAGGCCTGTCTGTGACCTTCAATACCCACTGGGTAGTGGTTGTTGGCTGAAAACACTTCTTCTGGGATTTCATTGGGCTTCCTCCCCTGTTGCCAGTATAGCTTAGCATTTTCATATAACGTCAAAGAAATCTTACCATCTAAATCCCGATAGGTTCCACCTGACTTGAGTTTTTTAAGATATCCTTTGAGATGTTAACCCAGTCTGGTATTTGAACGTCCTGGATTTCATCCGGATCACTATCTTCAGTGTACCCGTCGTCCTTCATCGGCTTACTATCTCTGGGGAGCAGTGGATAAAAACCACTCGGCAATTGAACTCCCTGAGGACGGATGGGATTACACTCCGGAGGTGCGGTATAATAACCTGTGTTATTTCCCTGCATTTGTACAGCCCAACGGTTGTACATTTCACATTTCATCATGTGATAAACCATGTTAGGCTGTACCTGATCGGTTTCCATTACTGGGGTGCCTAGCCCCATCTCTCTATTTATGTTGCCTGGAATCATTAAATACTGTTGGTAAAAGTGTAAGGCAACGGTATTGATCTGTTTGGGATCAACCTTGTCATGATCGAAAATCTGCATTTGCATGAGCAGTTGATCGGCCATGTCATAGTGAATCACAGCAAACATAACCAATAAAGAATAATAGGCGTCTAGAGCTGCGTATCTAAGCTCTTCCGGCAATATTCCTCTTTTGGCAAATCGATCACGGTTCGCCTTTTGTGAAAAGTCATATTGGTAAGGGCCCACGTCTATCAAATAAAATTCCGTGAACAGTCCCTTTAACCGGAAGGTTTCGGGACAAATACCTGTTTGAAAACACTTTTTCTTCAGGTTAACCCCTACCATGGTTAAGGCGAAACGGTCTAAATCAAAGTACCGACCTTTGGTCTTCCTAACATGTTCCCTTAAGGGCACAGTTTTATCCCTGTCATTATTATCTCGCCCTGCACCACATACGTTATAAATACTCACCAAGTCCATCAATAGGGAATATCCGGCGAACAGCATGTCCGAATTTAGGAAGTCGTGGAGGCTTGTCCATTCTCTGTGTATCATGGTCGTGGTATCGATAACGTAAGTTTGACTGTTGGTTAGTGCGAAGCTCACGTAGTGGGCAAATTGTTTTCCCATCGGATTGTCGACCTCTCTCGTTTTGAACAAGGCAGCGACTTTATCCTGGTGGACTTTTTCAACGTCAAATCCACAAACTGGTTGTCCTCTGAAGATTGAAACTTCTCGGATAAAGTGGAGTACCTGGCTGACTTTCCCAATGTCTACCATTCTAGGTTCCTTGGGATTAGCCGGCCAGTATCCAAAAGTGGCTTTGAACCACTGGTCCAGTTCGTGGATTCGCACGACCCTTTTGACGTTGTAATCTAAACATTATAAGATACTATTAATTTTAGTGCTTATTCCCCTTTTTTCAGCGTATTTTTGGGTCTATACTACACCAGCACCACAACACCAAGTGGGTTAAGTTTCGCAGAAAATAAATTTAGTGCAGGTTGTTAGGTGAGCCACTGATATACAAACATTGAGCTGGTAGGCAACTAACACCTTACCAAATCTTACCCTTGCTACCTCTATATGTTGGGGAGGGTAGACCTGATCCGATTGTCCACCACTTGATCAGACACCAATCTCTGACCAGCTGCTTGAGCGACCAACTACGCTCCAATTATGGCGCTGTATTTACAATTTTTATAGCGCTCAAGATTGATAATTTTTAAATGATTTTGATATCAAAAAAGTGATATAATTTGATTTGATTTGAAAATAATTAATTTTTGATAAAGTTTTAATGATAAAACTTTAAACAGGCTGAAGCCAAGGTTCTAGGTTTCCCTTGAATCGTATAGCTCTCGGTGGTATCAGGTATTTTTCCAAGTTTGGAAATTCCCTGCTTGGCTTTGAGCTTCAGCTTCTCAGTACTCCCATTTTTCGTTCCCTCTAAGTTCTAACCTCGTCTGCCCCTTGGGGCGCCGAGCTGGTCTTCCAGTGACTTCTGGGCATTACCTGCGATTTCCAAAAGTTTGATAAAAATAAGTTCAAAACTTACCGTCAATAAAGAAAAACCGGTTATCTTGCCGGTGTTGGGGCCTTCCGAATTCTATGTGGCGCTCTGTGTGCGACCACTCGCGCGTCGGAGCTTGTTGGCAGTTCCACGCGCCTTTTCCCATTCCTTTTCGCTTCGAAATGTTTTTCTTTTTCGAATAATAAATTTGTAAAAATTTAAAATTTTTCAAATGCTGAAAAAGTTTAATATAGCAGTTCTGCTAATTTCCTTTCTATCGCGATTCGGGGAATGTTTTACTTCTTCCTTCCGATGGAAGTTTAGAATTCAGATAAGCGGGACAGCTATAATTTGAATTTGGAAAAAATGAAAAATTTGAAAATTAGATTTTTTGGAAAAATGTCAAAAAATATTTTGGGTTGACACTTTGGTCTAAAATTCCGAAGAATTTTTCCCAAAGTCTGAGATAAATATGAAAAATTTACAAAATAAATACGAACAATACTTAAACGCGATAAATATTACAAAATAATACACATTTAATTTAAAATTAGTACCTACACGCGCGAGATATGTACATAATTAAAAAAAAATCAGTGGGAGATCGCGCATAGATTCACCTTGAGCGAATTTCCAAATGATTCCATTTGGTTTGGCGCTCCAAATGTAACTGTTTGCGCCATTTTGGAAAGTGACATATTTTCGTCACGTGGCGCGTCCTGATTGGCTCGGGCTATTCGTGGCAAGACCCTAGTGGTCTCCTAACGAAAATGTTTCAACCTGCTGATTGAAACAATTTGGCGATTTAGCGGGTTGTCCCAATGTACAATGGTGACAATGTTCTCCGCTTCTCGGGAAATGTCCGTAACTATGAACGGACCGGACCATGGTAGTCCTAATTTTTTCTGCTTATCTACTTTGAGCAGAACCCAGTCCTTCTCTTTGAACCCATTCTGTTTGGACTTTTTATCGAAGTATTTCTTCGATTTTTCGGCAGCACTCTGGATATTTTTGGCAATATCCTCGTAAAGGTTGACTAAATGATTGGTCAACACAAATTTGTATGCCTCTGCATTGCTGTCCGGCATTACAATATCATATGCTTTCGATAAGTTTAACCCGAAGGTTGCCTCGTGACCTCTAAGCAATGAAAATGGGGATTGCCCCGTGGCTGCATGTGGTGTGGCATTGTAAGCAAACACCACGGCTCTCAAGTATCTTGGCCAATTATCTTTTTCCTCAATGGCCACCTTTCTGAGCTGTTTTATGAGTGTCTGATTGAATCTCTCCACCATGCCATTACCTTGTGGATGGTAGGCTGTTGTATAAATTTTTTGACACTCCAATAACTTGCAGATCTCTTTCATCAGATCTGAGGTAAAACAACCTCCTCTATCACTGAGTAATCTCTATGGAGTCCCGTGTCTAAATACAATGGATTGTAGAAAGGTATCTACAACGGTGCTAGCTGACTGATCCGGGATCAGTTCAGCTTCAACCCACTTTGTAAAATAGTCCTGAAAGACTATGACATACGGTCTCTTCTCACTAAGTGGAGAAATACTCACGATATCCACTGATACTATGTCAAAAGGACTTTGTGGAATAACTGGTATCAGTGGAGGAATCTCCGTTTTTCCCTGATTAGCCATTTGACATACTGGACAAAATTTTATCCAGTGCCTGACATCCTTTTCTATTCCAGGCCACCAGAACCGTTTCTTAATCATAGCAAGGGTCCTTTTGAGCCCCTGATGAGTCATCATTACGGCACCGTGGTACTGGTGCAAAGTATTGTCCCTTAGGCAGGATGGGACGACCACTTGATCATCCGACCCCTGTCCGGCTTCGCGGTATAACACTTCATTTTGGATATAAAATCCACTGTGATACTTGGTTGTCCCATTCGGACCCAATCTATCAAGGTATGGTCGTAATACCTCATCCTTTCTCTGCAAGAGGGCCATGAGATCATCTCTAATTAACCCTTTTGGCAATTCATTTTCTTTGGGGTCTGCCAAAGTAAACTCTGGTTCTTTTTCTGGGTATAACCAGGTAACTCTTTTTTCCTTACCTTTTTCCTGGTTTCCCCTACTTACCTTTTCTTTACCCTGATTGCCGCCAGGCTGGACCTGAGCCTGATTATCTTTTTCTGCTTCCTTCGCCATGCTCCTCATAGTTACGGCATTTACCAAGTCTGCAGGCGAGGTTGATTCTGGATCACCCTCAGAATCTTCTGGATATATTTGGGTGAATCTCGGACTTATTTCAGTCCTCTGATTTTTCTTACCTTTCGGCTCCGGATATAATGGAGTACCGTCTTCAGGATTCCGATCTGTCAGAATTCTGAATCTCTTTACCAAATTGAGATGCTTTTTCTCAATAAGCTGTGCTTCAAGATCTTTCAGATTTCCAGACTCTCGTTTATCCTCTGAGAACATATGTTCCCACTTTGGCGGTATCTTTTCCGCTTGATCATCTGGTTCATCCATTCTAGACAAAAAGTCTGCCATGGCATTTTGTTTTCCAGGCACATACTCTAGCTTATGGTTGAACTGAGAGATGAACAAATACCATCTCTTTAATTTACCATTGGTCATTGCGTTGACCTTCATTGACAACAACGGTTTGTGATCCGTTCTTATGATCACTCTATGACCTACTAGGTAGTGCTTGTATAACTTTAAGCCATACACTATTGCCAAGCACTCCCTTTCCGTGGCTGACCACTTCTTTTCATCCGCTTTTAAAATTCTGCTATTATAAGCAATTACCCAGCGGTCCGACTTGGTCTCCTGGTAAAGGACTGCTCCTAGTGCGGTTCCGCTGGCATCTGTCTGAAGGACAAAGTCCGCAGACCTGTCCAAAACCAGATACCTTAGAAAAGGCACTGACAATAGTGCTTCTTTCAGGCTCCTAAAAGCCTGATGGTGAACCTCCGTGATTTCCCAAACACAGTTCTTCCCAGTTAATTTATACAATGGTTCGGCATGTTTAGCCAACCCTGGTATGAACTTTTTACACCACTGCAACATTCCTAAAAACCTTTGCAGTTTACGTTTAGACTCTGGGAATGGGAAATCATTAATAGCTTTGACCTTTTTCGGATCTGGGGAAACTCCATCCGAATTTAAGATATGTCCTAAAAAATGAACTCTCTCTGGCAGGAATTCACACTTCTCCGGTTTTAAGGTCAAATGAGCCTTCCTTAGAGCTTGCAGGACTAGCTCTAAATTAACTAGGTGTTCCTCAAACGTATTTGAGAACACTATTATATCATCTATATATACTAGACAGATTTTCCATACATATGGATGCAAAACTCTTTCCATCATATGCTGGAACTCTGCTGGCGCATTCTTTAGGCCAAAAGGCATGACTTTAAATTGATAAAGCCCTTCTTGGCATATGAAAGCAGTTTTTTCTTTGCTTTCTTCGTCCATTGGCACTTGCCAATACCCTGACTTAAGATCAAAGGTGGTATAAAACTTTGCTTTACCTAAACAGTCTAGATAGTCATCCATTCTAGGAATGGGATACTTATCATCCTTGGTAACATCATTTATACCCCTAAAGTCCACTACTGGTCGCTTGGTACCATCCTTTTTACCTAAAAGGAATAATGGAGCTGCCCAAGGCGACTTTGATGGCTCAATTACACCCTTTTTGAGCATATCTTGCACATGCTCACGAACATGTGGCCGTAAATTTATAGCAGTCCTGTGGTACCTTTTTGCCACAGGTGCAGCATCGCCTGTATTTATTTTACTGGTCAAATAGGGTGTAGTAGTTGGAGGATCATGTCAGAGGGTCAATTCCTCTGACCTTTGGTCCTCTATTTATTATATTTTTATTTTCTAGAGCTCTTTGTTGTCAAAGTAGCTCCAATTTTTATTAAGTTAACAAACCGACAAAACGGTTTGTGCCACACATTTTTGGTCCAAAAACAAATAAATGGTGGGCGCGAATGTTTTGCATAATACATGCAAGTTGATGTTAGGCGCATTGCAGTGTATTTTTTCATTCTTAATTCGTTTATTATTTTCGTCCGGCCGTTTTTATTATTGTGTCTTCGGAGAAGACTTGCGGCGACTGAGGAAGGATTGAGGACGCATTCGCCGTTCACATTATTGTTTGTTTTGATTTTCGCGTCGCGGATTCATCTTGAGGACTCCCGCGGCCTGAGGAGCTTTTCCAAGTTCAATCTTGATCAAGGAGATTAGTGAGTGGTTTTTCAGGAGTTAGGTAGACTGTTTTGTCTTTGGGCAAGCTTTCAGCTTAGGTCGTGGATTAAGATACCCGAAAGTCCCTGGGGCTCTGTGCACAGGGACAGAAAGAAGGGTCAGCAACTTAGGGAGGAAATCAGCGTCGTGTTCATACTTTGACATTTTGTATTCCGTTTATCACTTGCTCACAGTTGTATTTACACTTTTGTCAGTTCCAAAATAAATATCCTTGTTCCTCAAGTCTCTGTGACCTGCAGTAGGATTGTATCTAGTACCGGGTTAGCGTCAGGGGCCGTACCAGATTGGATCTCCCGAGAACCGCAGCTAGGTAGCCGAGGGCATACGACCCCATATACGACATTGGTGACCTGTACAGCTACAAAGGTAAATTATGAAGAAATTATTGAAACCGAAATTAATGGTGCGGAAACAACCTGGAAGACGACCGAAGGTAACATTATCACAAACCGAAGTGACTAAAGAAGACCATGCCGAACGAATGGCAAATATGGAAGCAACCATCGAGCAAGTAGCAAAGAAATTTGCAAATTTACCCGATGATAGCGATAGAGATCAAACTATTGATGCAGAGAAATATGATGATGCGGATAGGGGGATACAAATGTCCTCAGATTCAGGATCATCGTTGGAAAAAATCAATGTATCTCCAGAAACGAATGTGGTATCGTTCTATAATTCAAGATATACGCCGACAATACCGAAAATTGATGCAAAAATCGATATCGAAACAAAACTGAAGAATGAAACCGAAAGGGTAACGAACGGAAATATACAGGATGTGGCCACTTTAGCCATCCTGGAATCAATGCAAAGAGCTGTTGACAAATCGACGAATGCCGTTAATGTAGAAAGAACGAAAGCGGCACTTCGGGAACAAGAAATACTCGAACAACTTATGCGAGAAAGAGCGGAACGAAAATTATTGGAAGAAAGATTACGAGAACAGGATCAACAAAATGTGAAAAAGATCATGGAAGAAGTTGAGAAACAAATGTGAGAATTGATGAAGAAAATGGATAAGAAACCCGACAAAAGAATATCAAATCCTGGAGATATGGAAATACTTCCGTCTGAACTGGTCAAGGACCATTTAGACAGGAGTTTGGAAAGAAAAGTAAATTGGTTTGAAAACCATTTCCCTCAGGCCCAGGCTCAAAGTGCCCAACATCGAAATATTGAAGATGATATACCAACGACATCATGGAATTCTGGAATGGAGCAAGCTACGGTAGCAGGAATTCCTCGAAGTCGGCAAGAGTATGGACGATATTACGAAGATCCCGAAAAAAGAATGAAGATAATTTTAAATCGAATGAAAAATAAGGAAATATCGGACAAAATGGAAGCCGCAGAGATACTTAATTTTTTCGCATGTTTGGAAGGCACATTCAAGCCTGAAGACACGGAGGACTTAAGAATTGAAGTACTCTGGCGTTGCTGCGATTTTGAAACCTCGATGTATGTGGATAAAAACAGTACCTACGAAGAAGGGAAGGCCAGTGTCATCCGAATGGTTGCCCCTTAAATGGACACTCCTGCACTCAGAAGGGAGCTACACAATATGAAGAAACGAAAAGGGGAAAGTACGAAAGACTTTTTGCGACGGATAAAAATGTATGTTCATTTATTGAATTATGAAAAGACAGAAAACGAAAGAAACCAAATAGTTATTGAAACATATTTTCACAAAGCTCCCATATACGTTCAAACTCGAATGGAAGGTCGGCTTCACCAATTCAAAAATATCGCCTCGTTGGCAGAATTTGTAAACAAATTGAAAGCCGATACGACAGCCTGGAAAGAGTTCAGCGAAGACCAAGAAGACGGCGAAGACGATCGGTTGAATCGAGTCTATGAAAATAGAAGATTTAATAATTTACAAATTCATCAGCAAGATAGCAGTACCGGTCAACAACAACAAATTTCACGGCCTCAGCAAATTTTTCCACCGCCACCAGCATTTCAGGCCCCCGTATTTCAACAGGATATTATGAAGATGGTCAATGATGCAATTAGGAATCAGGGCCCTCCAGCTCTTAATCGTTGGGGAGTCAATAGTAATCTTAATAATGTACCATACAATAATTTACCTGATAGAACTTTGGGAAATCCGTATCGTCGACCATATTGATCATATCATAAATCGAATAGCCACTCGTCAGAAAATTGTTTCATTCTTCACCCTGAATTGATTCAACCAACGGATCAGGGGAGATCGTGGAATCGTGGCAACAATTTTTACAATCCAAATTTTGATCATCACCGTGGCTTTGTAAATCACGGACGAGCTGGATTCACTAATTTCGGCCAACGGATGCCATATCATAATAATAATACAGAGCAAAATCCAAATGTGGGCTATTATTATCAACAAAATAATGTTCCACAGGCACCGCCAAATGTTCCACCGCCAGTGACAGCCCCACCGGCAAATAATCCTCCAAATAACTCGGTAAATGTAATCAATTCCCAAGAAGCTAAAAAAGAAAATCAACCAGAAGTTATAGCCTTGGATGGAGTTCTAATCGAGAACTATGAGCTAAATTTGGCGAATGTTATCAATTCTACTTCAGAAGCGAAACCTAGACTTGCCAATGATAACGAACATCTATTTTTGGAAAATTTTCGTAAATGCCAACCATTACTAATACCCGTTAAAATACGTGGAGAAGAATTCAAAGCCCTAATCGATACGGGAGCACAATCTAGCTTTATGAGGACAGATACAGCGTCGAGACTACTGAATATACCAAAGACAAAATTCCCTATCTTAAATTCAGTAGTAACAGCAGTTGGAAAACGCGTAACAACATACGGCCCTACATTTATCTACGTCTGAACCAGTTTTGGAAATTTTCTTGCTAGATTCGCATTACTAGATAACCTAAATGAAGGTATTATATTGGGTCTAGATTTTCTAACCCATCCTAGTATACAGGCGGCTATCGATTTTGGAAAAGGCCACATACGCCTAGCGAACATAGAAAGACAAGTTATTAGTGAAACACTATTCGACGATGCGCAAATACCACCGAGGCTGCCAATTCCAAATAATCCAGTCGTTTTGGACGATGTACCTCTACAGGAGGAAGTTAAGGATGAAGAACCACCTGAACTAGAAAGCGACAATGAACAGGAACAAGTCATGCGACTAACTGAAATGGATGAGGAAACTTTTATATGGACAAAATCCAGGACATATATACCTCGGAATACCACTTCTTTTGTGCAAGCTGTGGTTTGGCCACAGAAAGATTGGACAAAGGGTCCTATAGTGGTAGAAGAAACGGGGAAGGATACTTTATTCGACGTCGACGCTTCGATTGTGGACGGAAAAGATAACAATTTTCAAATCCTACTTATAAATGAAACAAATAAGGGGATAAAGTTGCGTAGTAACGAACTAATAGCGAAATCGAAAACAAAATTTCTGGGACCCGAGTTTGATGAAAAAATCCACCAACTTCAGACAGAGCCTCAGCTGCAACAACAAAGCGAGCCGGAGTTCATCAAAAGTGTGACGCAGTCGGTAAAGGAGTCAAGTATCGACAGAGAAGGTCAACAAAAACTTACGAATGTCCTACTCAAACATAGGCATGCATTCAGTATGAAAAATGACCCTTTAACATTGACCCACGAAGCTGAACACAAAATTGATACAGGAAATGCATTGCCAGTTCAAAAGCACTACTGGAGAGCTCCAATAATGCAAAGAGACATCATCCGGGAACATGTGAAAGATATGATGGAAAAAGGTGTCATTGAGCCCTCTAGAAACCCTTGGGCTGCACCATTGTTTTTAGTAGGCAAGAAAGATGGCACGTGGAGACCAGTAGTCGACTATAGAGGAATCAACCAAGTGACAAAAGATGATAAGTTCCCGATACCACGAATTGACGACTATTTAGATGCGTTGGGAGGCGCAAGATACTTCTCGACTTTGGATTTAAAGTCCGGATATTGGCAGGTGCCAATGCATTCAGAATCGAAGGAGAAGACAGCATTTATATGCCAAGACGGTCTTTTCCAATTCAAAGTAATGCCATTCGGGCTTAAAAATGCTCCCGCAGAATTTCAGCATCTCATGGAGCGAATTCTGTATCCATATGTATGGAAAATATGCTTAGTATATATCGACGATGTAATAATTTTTTCCAAAACTGTCGAGGAGCATTTAGAAAATATAGAGACTATTTTTCGATGCCTGACAAACGCAAATCTTACATTGAAACCTGACAAATGTTCCTTTATGCCAGCCAGTGTAAAATTTTTAGGCCACATATTGGATAAAAACGGAATGTCGGTTGATCCACAGAAAATAGAAAAGGTTAAAAATTTTGAAGTACCTAAATCCATCAAGCAACTACAAAAATTTTTGGGATTAGTACAATGGTCCAAACGGTTTATACATAATTTAGCCTTCATTGCCCAGCCTTTATTTAAAGCCCTTGTAAAGAAAAATCGGAAGGAGAAGTTTGAACTTTCGGAAGAACAGTTAACGGCTTTTAAAGGTGTAAAAAACGCCCTAATGACGGCACTCTTCCTTCGATATCCAGTATTTGATGGATCGGCGAAATTTGTAATCCAAACTGATGCCTCAGGAACAGCAGTATCTGCGATTTTGTACCAGGAAACAGAAAATGATCGCTGGACAATAGCCTATTCCAGTAGGGTTCTAAACGATGCCGAAACAAGATATTCCACAACGGAGAGAGAGTGTCTAGCTGTAGTCTATGGGTTCAAGCAATACCGACATTACGTCATGGGGTTTAGGGTCACAATCAGAACAGATCATAAACCACTTACGTGGCTCTCCGCAGAGAAACAACAAAATCAAAGGTTATTGAAATGGGCTTTATATCTTGGACAGTTTAACTACACATTCGAATATGTAGCTGGACGCGAAAATGCCTTCGCAGATTTTTTATCAAGATCCGAGGAGAAAGAGAAGATTCGAAACAAAAAACAAGAAAGTAACGAAAGGATTGAGGACGAAAAATTGAATGCGGAAGCCGAATGCATGGCAGTAACGCGAGCCATGACAAAACAAATGCTTGAACCCGAGACTCATGAAACATTCATTGATCCCCCACCACCGACACAAAAGGAAATAGATCAAATACCGGAGGAAGCGAAAAGAGAATCGGAACTATTTTCCCTCGACCTGGTAAGAAAGCAACAACGAATGGATTCAAAATTAGCCGATATTTTCAAGAATATTGTGGAAAATAGCTCAAGAAAGTACTTCAACAGTTTTCATCTGGAAAATGATATATTGTATCGGGAGAATATCCATGGAAAAAACCAACTAGTAATTCCATCAAGACTTAGACACCTCATTCTACATCAATATCACGGCGATACCTTAATGGGACACCAAGGAATAGACAGAATCATCGCCGTAATAGGAAACAAATTCTGGTGGTCGAATATGGAAGACGACATTATCAAGTGGATAAAATCCTGCGTTGTATGCCAATTATGTCGCCCCATATCAAACCCGATTCAACCACTTAACCCGATACCCGTTTCGTATCCTTGGGAAATAGTAGCTACCGATGTGGTTAGTATTTCGCCTCTACGAGAAAAGAGACCGTACGTTATCGTATTTATGGATTATTTTACTAAGTGGGTCGAAGCCAAATGTATACCAGACCAAAAGGCTGACACAATAGTGAAAGCGTTCATGGAAAAAGTCATCTATACCCACGGGACACTGAAACATTTGCTGAGTGATCAGGGCTCAGCATATATGTCTCAATTAATGACGGACGTTTGCAACCTCCTAAAAATCAAGAAAATAAACACGACACCATACCACCCGCAATGCAATGGTATGGTGGAAAGATTTAACCGAACCTTAATCGAACAGATTAGGAGGGTGGCGATAACCGATCCAGATGATTGGCCTCATTATCTGGAGCAAATTTTATTTGCCTATCGAGTTACGCCCCATAAAACCACGAAAAATTCGCCACACAGTTTGTTGTATGGCCATGAGGCAAGATTTCAATTTGACAACGAAATTGCGCGGCCGATAATTATGCAGAACAATTATGACACATATAAATACATGTTAACGGAACACCTCCTTAACACGTACAAATCCATAAACGAAAATCATAAAAAAGCGGCGGCCGAACGAAAATTACAGTATGATAAGAAGGCTCGCGAGAAAACCTTTCAAGTTGGTGAACTTGTGCTCTATCAAAAGGGAATTATAAAAGGGAAAGTGGATACAACAAATGACAGACCTTACGAGGTGATAGAGATAAAGAATTTAGATAAAAATGTCATAAAAATACGCCGCGCCAGAAAACTAGATTCACGTGTACAGTTAGTCTCAATTAATCGCGTAATGCCTTTTGTTACGCGAACACCTGAATTTTATTGTAGCTCATAATTCGTTTTTATCATTGTATTTTTGTGTTTTGTTCGAATTTTGTTTTACATTCTGTTCCTTTTTACCAATGTCTTATGTATTATATGTTTTCCCTTTTCTTGCAATTTCTTCGTACTAACTTATTTTTGGTAATTTTTATGGTAGTTTTAGGCGCAGATCAAAAGATAAGCCCAATTTTCAGAACTTATTGTAAAAACAATATCTTTTCACATGCTTGGTGTGATAGATAGAAAATGTTCATTAATCCGTATGTTGGTAATAATTTTATTGCAAAAGTTTCACCCGGTGATGGAACCAATTTTTGAAGTATTCATTTGGTATGGAATCCCATGACGTCCAAGATGGCAAAAATCTCATCCAGTTGCAAGAATGGGGATATAATATTAATTTCGTATTGAGTGGACAAAGAATTCAAAGAGAACGTAATTATTAAAAATGTGACTCTAAATTGGCTGGCCAGCAATTTATTCGCCGAGGATTTTGGATGTTCGAGAGCCTGATCAACTCCCTTATAGCCAAATTTATTCTTGTGCGTCGGAGTCGTTTCATGTGTATTATTGGAAATTATTAGTTTTGGAATTATTGATGGGTGTTCTTTGGCCGACCTTGAATGGTTACCGAGGAGCATTATGTTATGGATAAAAACGTTTTGCCATTTCGTCAAAATTTTGTCGATGCCCATTGTTGCAGCTAAGAATGTAGTATTTGCCATCCAATTATTGTGGACTCGAGAAGGTAAGCATTGATAATTTAAACCGCATTCTTTTTTCAGAGATGACGTATCACTTCAAAAAGTTTCTCCACAGAGTCAGTTTTGAAAAAATTGGTTTCCTGGTTCAACAATAGTCCTCAAAGTATGAAAATTCGAACAATATTTGCTCCATGGAACTGGAAGGAAGAATTAAATCGTCCATGGCGTGGCCATTACGTGCAACGGTGGAAGTAAATATATCTTTGTAAATTCTTGACCTTGCTCTTTGTGAGGCCAGGGTAACTATGTTGTGTGCAAAAATCCTTTTTCAATGTAATTTTTCTACATTCTGATTTAAAGTTTTTCTACGTCTATGCCTTGCAATATTATATCTCCGGGATCTGTGCCTTAAAGATTGCCTCGTTCTGTTAATCTCATAAATTCGTTTTATTCATTTCCTCATTTGCGTTTCGTTTTATTTGCACCTGTGTGAATTTACGTTTGTTCTTTTTCTTCTCATCTTTAGTAATTATTGTAGAAATTTTCGTAAAATTTTTGGATTTTTTCTTTTCCTTTCCGAAATTAGTCACCAACTATCATCACGCATGCGCTAGGCAGCTTCGCGCTACCATTTCTAAACCTTTTTTTTTCTCATCCTTTTTTCCAAATTTACATACATTTTCATTCAAAACTTTTTTCGTGGCACAGACTGTGTTGTGGGTTTAAGTTTACATTTTAATAACGCAGACCTACTTTAACAACAAATACCATATACATTTTGGTTCAAAATCTAGACAGCCAAAGGCCCAGAAGATTTGGTTTTTGGGCATCCTTTCTCCCTGGGGGCAGATAATACCAAAGGCGTTGGGGGGCCAGTGTCCGGCCAAGGGGCCAGTGGAAGTAGCGGCAGCGAAAAATTCGAAAGTCTTGCGGGCTCTCCACAGTTAACAACCCCCCCTCCGGAGAGGACAGAGACGTATGCCACAATCGGTGATGGAGGAGCCGCCGATACCAAACACATCGACGGCAGTGGGGAGCGGCCCACAACCTAAAAACAGGCACCGCGGGGGTCGCCGCCAGTCAATCGATTTTTATTTTCATTTTTGTCAAATTCAGCCCAAGTGCCGCGAATGCTATTTGTTCAAACTCTTTATTCCTTCTATTCCGGTCAACGGGCCCACTGGGCATTTTATTGGGGAATTTTTTCGCGCCGGGGTAGCATCCGGCGCCATTGGTCCCATTAGTGTAATGATACCCTTCGATACGGACATTTTATTTTTATTTGTATTATTGCGTCAACAGCGCGTAGCGTCGTTCTGGAATGAATGGAGTCGCTGGTCGTCGGCATCGATGGTCTGGGGCCCTTGGGGGACCTCCTGACTTTTCCCTTCGCTGGCGGGAAAAGTCTTGCCTTTGGGGGGGAGGGATGTCAGAGGGTCAATTCCTCTGACCTTTGGTCCTCTATTTATTATATTTTTATTTTCTAGAGCTCTTTGTTGTCAAAGTAGCTCCAATTTTTATTAAGTAAACAAACCGACAAAACGGTTTGTGCCACACATTTTTGGTCCAAAAACAAATAAATGGTGGGCGCGAATGTTTTGCATAATACATGCAAGTTGATGTTAGGCGCATTGCAGTGTATTTTTTCATTCTTAATTCGTTTATTATTTTCGTCCGGCCGTTTTTATTATTGTGTCTTCGGAGAAGACTTGCGGCGACTGAGGAAGGATTGAGGACGCATTCGCCGTTCACATTATTGTTTGTTTTGATTTTCGCGTCGCGGATTCACCTTGAGGACTCCCGCGGCCTGAGGAGCTTTTCGAAGTTCAATCTTGATCAAGGAGATTAGTGAGTGGTTTTTCAGGAGTTAGGTAGACTGTTTTGTCTTTGGGCAAGCTTTCAGCTTAGGTCGTGGATTAAGATACCCGAAAGTCCCTGGGGCTCTGTGCACAGGGACAGAAAGAAGGGTCAGCGACTTAGGGAGGAAATCAGCGTCGTGTTCATACTTTGACATTTTGTATTCCGTTTATCACTTGCTCACAGTTGTATTTACACTTTTGTCAGTTCCAAAATAAATATCCTTGTTCCTCAAGTCTCTGTGACCTGCAGTAGGATTGTATCTAGTACCCGGTTAGCGTCAGGGGCCGTACCAGATTGGATCTCCCGAGAACCGCAGCTAGGTAGCCGAGGGCATACGACCCCATATACGACAATCATTGGGCAAGCTGAACACGTCTCTATATTTTGCGAGACATCCTAGAGCTTGTTCCAATTGTTCAGATGGCATGTTGGATTTAGCCAGCATATTGTACAAAGCTTCCTTGAATGCTTTCTCATCCGATTGAGGAGCCTCAAGTCTAGCTTGAACTGCACAAGTTTGCAGCTTCTCCAAATCCTCAACTATCTTCCCCTTTAGTTGATCTTGGTTATCAGTATCAAAAAACACTGAATTAGTATGGCCAATTATTTGATTTCTTTTCAAATGGCATCCTGACCCTGTGTTGTTGGATACCATAACTACAAAATCATCTTTTGTACCATCCACTATAGTACTGTCAATGTGGAACCTTTCCTCATTCTCTTCAGACTCTATTATGATTCCATTTAGGCGATTTTCGCCTACCTTATCCCAAAGTTTTGCTCTCAGAAGTATATCAGTACCACTAGGTAAGTAGATGGGATTCACACTCACCACTGGCACTGAAACCTTTAGCAGACAAATCTTTGGCTGATACTGGTCGGCGGCGCTCATCATGGATTCCGTGGCGCTCGTGGTCATGACCTCTCCACAAATCGATTGGGGCTGGTCCGGCATCACGTATATCCGTTGCTGCCGGTTGTTGAGCGTCATCGTCCTATTCCTGAAATCTATTATGGCTCCTACCTGAGGATGAGCCAAAAAGTCTGTTCCTACAATTACATTTTCACCTGCTTCAGGTATAACAATTGCTTTTACGGGGAACTGTCCACACAATGTATCCATCCTAAATTGGATATACCCATGGGCTTGGACTGTTTTACCGTTGGCTACAGTAACATTTAATATCCTCGGATATTCAGTGTAATCCGGGCCCAAAGTTTCTTTCAGAAACTTAGCCGACATTACAGTACACTGAGCTCCTGTGTCAATTAAAGCCAGTGTCTTACGACCTCCTATAACAACCTCAATATGGAATTGGGCTGTTCGGGGATATGTATCCAGCAAATGTTGTTCCTGAGGACTAGCTGGTCTGCCCCTCTTTACTACCTGTACCGATGGTACTACACATTGTGGCGCAATTGCGTTCATTTGAACGATGCTACCTAACACAACATTTGGGCAGTTCACTCTCTGATTTACTTCACCTGAAGAACTCATTTGTGATTCTCTTGCAACCATTACACTCGAATAATCCTTTTGGGGTGGCTGATTTGTGAATTGACCCTGTTGAAGAGTCTGAGTTGGACCCATAATAGCCTGAGGTGGCTGAGGATGCTGTAATGCAGGTTGCTGTTTGTATTGCTGCATCTGTTGGAACTGCTTCTGCAGCTCCTTTTGCTTTTTGAATTCCAGAAATTCATTGTAATCGGAATTCTGTAAGTAACTCTCATGGCTATCTTGATAACCCGAATAGCCTATGTTATATGCACCTCTACCCCTACTATTAAAGTTGGCATTAGGGTAACCTCCTCTACCTCTATAGTTACCTCTAGCAAAATTGTTGAAGCCTCCCCTGTTGAAGCTAGGGAAGCTGGCTCTGCCTCTGCTCCTGCGCTCGGACAACACTCTCAATGTCCTACAGTCTGCAGTATTATGTGGTATGTTCTTATGGAACTCACACCATGGCTTTGTCGGATCTCGGGAAACTTGACCTCCCTGACTGGTACTGGGTATGGCCACATCAGACCGATTTACCATTTGCTTATTATCAACCTTTTGCTGAAGCTGGTCGAACTTTTCAACCAGTTGTACCATCTCTTTAGAAATTTTCAATAGAAGGGATTCCTTCTTACCTTTTTCGGTCTGAGCCCTAGGGGCTTCCCGAATTGGAATCTCTTCTATTTCAGGAGAATCACTCCTTGACCTTTGGGTTTGGGCCGGTACCTGATTACCTACAGTTTGATATGGTTGCCGAAACCTTTGTCTCTGGCCTAGTTGATATCCCTCTGACTGATTCCTAGCAACTACGGCAATTTCAGGATCATGCCCACTAGGCATACCTACTTCATTAATAACAATAGGATCCTGTTGTGTACCCTTGGGTCCGTATCTTTGAAAGGCATTCTTGTACCTACGTTCAATGTCATGAACCTCTACTGCTAGATCATACCAGGTTCTAAAGGTATGCTTTGAATTCTTAAGTTCAGACTGGAACGTGGGATCACTCTTGTATATAGAGGTGTCAATAATCAGCCTCTGTTTGGACTGATAGTCTAAATCACCCTTTACTAGTTCCACTAATATACTGACCCTTTTCAAAAACTCTACGGCCTGTTCATTGGGTCTTTGTTGGATCTCAAACAACTCCCTGGTTAACATTTCCAGGTTACACTCAGGTGCAAAAACATTTATAATGGCTCTCCTGGCCTCCCTATAGGTCATGTTGTCTCCTGCAACAGCCTTCGGTCTACCTTTAGAAAGCCTCAGCAGTGCTTCATACTTAGCTGATTCGGGTGTATCCCTACCGAATTCCCCTTCAAGTGCTGTTAAGAAGCTAAGCACCTGCTGATTTACCATACCCTCATCTAAAAGTTTGGGTAACACACCTTTAAGGATATTCCTAACTACAATCTCTTGTGCCAAATTATTTGATGGCACTTCCCTCTGATCATAAGCTGCTGTTGATACTGGATCAAGATCAGAGTTGAGGGATTGCAGCATAACTCGATTTGGATCTCGTTGAGGTGGTACACCTCCTTGATATGATGGCATATTGTCTTTGTCAAACCTGTAATCCCTATATGGGAAACATGCCAATTGATCTGGTCTAAGGGTATTTGGATCAACTATGTTTCCTCTACCATCATAGACCACTCTTGTTAAAGCTGGATGCTGCGAAGCTATCTGATTTTGATTCCTGAAGTCTGCTGATTGCTCAGCTCCCTCGAATCGAAGATCTCTAGCTGGACCTCTCCAACTTTTGGGCTCAAAGTTAAGGCTTTGCCCTTCATCAATATCAGGCCTATTGCTAGGCCCTGCGCCTGCATTCATTTCAGCAGCAAGACAGTTGTCTCTTTCTGCACCCCTAACACATGGTCTAACCTGTCTATCCGGCTCCTGTCGGCGCCTGTCGGCTTCCCTTTTGTTGTCCTCAGTGGCGGCATTCGCGATGATGTCGAATAAGGCTTCGACGGTCCCTTTCAATTCGCGTAACTGCGTCGCCAACTCTTGATTGGACATTTCGGGAGCTCTTTCCTGCGGCTGGAATCGCTCTTGATCCTGGGGAATCCTCTCTAATCGTCGATCGATTTCGGGGTCCCTTTCTTCCAAATTCGGTCGAATTTCGGGCGTAATAACGTCCCTTTTTGGTCCTGCTAATTCGACCTTTGGCAGCGGTGACCTTTTCAAATTTCGCGGTGGGGGTCCATCGGCGTCTGGGTTCGGATTCACCAGGCCTGCCTCTTGCGGATCGATGGCAATCGCTGGTGGGCGGTCAATTGGTAAGCCTGCATCTTGCGGCGTAAAATGCATTGCATTTTGTTGCAATGGTTGAACCCTCGCGGGAGTTTGATCCGGGATCACTGGGTCCGGAGCAGCATGCCGTTGCTGATCTCCGTCTCCCAAATTCACTAGATTCCCAGCACTCGCCACTCTGGGTGGTGATCTATGTAAAGTATTACCTCTTGGTATCCTTTCGTTAGGCATTTTAAAACCTGCTATCTTTCTGTAGAAACCCGGAGGATTTTCTTTTCTCCTAGTCTGACTAGGAAGTTCTGTGATAAGGAGTTAAAAGCCACCACTTGTTGTGCAGGTCTTTCCTTAAGAGGCGTAAGAAAAGATATATGGTTCTGGTCTGAACTGACCTGTTAGAACTGATCCCTTGGCTAAGCCTCGGTGATAGTGCAACAGTCGGGTTCCCCAGACCTACAACAACAAAGATACTTTAACCTCAAATGTGGGGCCTCACCAAGGAGCTCCGCAGTCTCCTAGCTGAGACAAGGAATCCCCTCAGGGATAAACTTACTTGGGTATAACCCTTCAAGGGTTTCCCAAAGCTTACCGGATGCAAGCTGGCGCCTGGGCCTCTGGCCCTCCGCGTTCGTCGATCGGAATAATCTAAATAAATAAACAAATGTATTAAACAATAAATCCGACGAAATATGTAAAAGAATGTGGATAAACCACAGTGTATATTATGTAAAAATAAGACGAAATGCTGGGAAGTTTTAATAGACGCCAGCAAAAATTATATCAAGAATATTATAAAAAGACGATAATAGTGAACGATGATTTCACTATCATTTTTTGGTCTTTCTTTGGTGCTCCACTTCTATGCAAATGTCTGCGCCACTGGTCGTCCATTTCTTCGATTTGCATGGCGATTTCCCCACACGAATTGACATCAACAGGGTGCCCAACAACTGGTCGCCTTTTTTTGGCTCCCTGTACATGATCGGGATCTGGTCAGATCTGCCGTTCAGGATCTTGATACAGATCCGACGACTGCAGCTATCTAGATCTGGATCATGATTTGACGAAACAATTTTTTAAGATCCGGATTCGATTTAGTCAAAAAAAAGTGGATCCGTCCTATTCAGGAAAGAATAGGTACTAATTGCATTGTTCGGGGGAAAGGGAATTTTATTCATTATTCGAGGAATCGGGATCTTCGGGGAATAGGGACTTTCGGGGAATCGGGACGTTCGGGGAATAAGGACACAATCATACAAATAAATCCGATTTTTTTCAAGGGTCAACAGAATAGTTTAGAGGTGACTCGTCTTGATTAACAATGAAAAAAACTTAAGTTTTCGAGCTGATTAGAGACAGACTAGCAGGTTCAACTAATCAGTGTATTACAGAGTTCGACCTCTGACATATTTCACTAGTCAGATTTGAATATTCTCACCAAACTAGACGTGGGCTAATCACTATAGTCTGAAGCTGTAAAGCATGTACTATTACATATTTTCGCAACTTCCACAAGGAAAAAATTGTGACAATTTTTTTGAGTTGTGTTTATTTGTAGTTGTATTGTTTTGTTCAATAAAATCGGTAGAAAAAAATAGTGGCACCACTAAAGAAATACGGACGGGAACAGATCGTTTGTTCAATACGGTAAAATCAATACGGCAAATTTTCTTAAGTATTTTTGCGAGCAAAGACAGCCGTGCGTACCTTTTAATTTTTACACCTCTGAAACAAGAAGGTTCAAAGGCGTCTGGTTCAGGCGGCACGAGCAGCCGAATGTGTGGAAAATAGAAATGCCGAGCACTCTAACCTTTGTCCTTAGCACGTCAATGTTTAGTGAAGCATTCGTCGCTAAGCAATGAGATACGTATTTAATTTGAGCATCAATCAAAGTGTCGGTTAAAATACACAGTTTCCATATGTGTGACTATCATTTCTGCAACTCTAGTGTGGAGAGTCTACCATTGTACACATGTTGTGAGACAACGAAGGGCTTGTTAGCAACTTCAAAATTTCTGCTGATTTTCAAAAAACTGAGCTTCAAACATCCGTTGTCGTGATAATTTCAATCCTAGTATGATGTATACTGGATCAGAGGAGGGCCATTTGATCTTTTCGTGGTAACTTAAGAAACGTGCATAAAATTCTCTCTGATTCATCTAAAATCAATCCCTTAATCAAGTTTTGAATCGAAATATTCAAGATGTCGGCGAAAAATGACATTAAAATTGCACACGATATTTCAAGATTTCACACACAAGAAATCAAGTTACAACGTGGTTCAAAAAATCAAGATGGGCAACCGATAAAACTGATTAAAAATCTGTAGAACTTACCAAAAAACAAGCGTTGCTATTCCTCCTACATGTTTTTAAAAATATTTTCGAAGCAGGGAACGCCTGACACGACTACAAAGTGATTTCACTGGGCTTGTAAAGGGTGGGGAATCGTACGGGTAATCCAATGGGAAAGTTGGTATTTTATTTCGTTCTTTGGGATTATTTTGGGAATAACCTGTATTTTAGTCATTTCGTAATGAAGACGATGTTAATTTTCCTATTGAAGAAATGGAAAAGTACAGTTTATCGCCTACATAAGATTACAGTGAAACCGCAACAAAATACAAATGCTTGAGCTTGCAGTTCGATTTTCGTCTGCGAATTTGCAAATATTGGAGGTTTCACTGTTCTCAAAGTTAGCCTTGATGTGCTTTTCGTCGTTGTTATATTCGACACTGAAAAGATAGACTAGGATTTTTAAATAATCAATCGAACTACAGAGATCTCTAATGATGCTGACTATAGTAAGCAAAATTGGGAAGTCTAAGAATTTTTGAAATTACTCTGCTTATAGAACTATTTCGACTATAGTCTGTTCTTCCTGAAATCCTTCTAAGTCATGAAAGTGGCATTGCAAGATTTTCTGCTCAACTCATGCAACTGTAACTTCGTGTGTAAGTCAATTAATCTATAACCATGTTCGAGTAAAAGGGTTGTAATAAAAGCTTTGCGTAAATTACCGTGATGACCGTACTGCTCTTGGTCGATTTTCAGTTTACAAGCACTTTATTACAACATACTATAGAATGCTTGCTGCTCAAAAATATGTTGAGTGATCAGTTGATATGATACCGATCTTTAAATCATACGACGACTAATAATCTTCTCCAAGCAACGAAAATTTTGATTTTGCGACTTTTCATCAAAATTTTGACAAATAAGTAAATCAATAGCCAGGAAAACTATAACGATGAGAAGTCTAAAATTTTCAATCAAAGGTGTAATGTTTAAAATATGTACACTTTTGATCCACGAAGGACAGAATTGACTTCCAAGATTTTTGTTTTCGATCATGCCTCAGAATTTAGTTCTTTTATTCGTCTATGTTACAACACTTACACCTGAAACCGAGCGGTCTGATCATCATTTGCGTCGCTCGGATCCGCGCGTCTTTGGCCACGCCTGTCCAAACTATGCCAGCCAATTGAGCCATGCCAGCCACTGGATCGTACGGGACGTTCAAATCGCCCGTGCGGAAACAATAGGGGTCGTGCCACCAGCCCGAACGCCACCAAATGCCGCACGACGTGCCAGGGTCGTAGTCGACATCTTGGTCTTTGGTGCCGAAACGTTGGTTCCGGCTGGGCTGTAGACTGTCGGCTGCATTAGAATGAAAGTGCTTAAGCGATAATGCGATATAATTGCATTCACTGGGGGCTTGAAAAGCAAAAAGCTTCCATGATGTATTTCGGCCAAAATACTATTTCTAATTAACAAAAGAATTGTTACATGACATGGAATTTCAAAATTCAGTCGCTAACTAGAGGACACTATTTAACCAGTCTATCAGTACTTATAAATAAAACATTTTTTGATCCGACGATTATGAGATATCATTCCTAAGCTTGTTTTTTTATAAAATGCTTCTAATCTAAAAAATTACAGAAATTTGTACTGTCGGCAAAAATTGTTTTCAAAAAATTTTTGAAACAATTTCGCGGATATTTTTGCTAAAATTTTTATTGAAACTTAAGTTTGTAGGTACTGCGGAAGTGGACAGGAAAGTTCTATCAATTAGCGTATCTTATTGTAGAAATGTTTGCAAACGTGTACATTTAGTTCTCTCAGCTGATAAATCGAATGATCTTATTGACTAAAAATAATGAACCTGATTATGATAACAGGATATATCACTTATGATCGTCTCGCTTACCAGAAGTGATGCAATTTTCACCTTACTTTTTGTACAGTCCTCGTATTTTTTAATTCATAGGGATTTCGGATGAAGAAAGGCAGCAACATGAACTAAGCATTCAAACCTCTCACTGCATCCGTGGAGGTGCCGCCAAACTCTGAAATCCCGGAAATTCTAGGCCGGATGCAATCTGCAAGACTTACTGTCGCCTTGGATCATGTTTCCCAAGGTCAGCCTGTAAAAATCGTATTGCGATCCGAGCTGAAACCGATTATATCGGACAGTAATTTGCATATTAATAATGCTACTCATCAAAATGACCAATTCGTAAGTGACACCCATCGTACTGGTCAACTGATAAACGTACTCATTACCTGAAAGTAAATCAAACGTTAAATGTCGCGGTGTCTGAACTCCTTTCCCCATAAAATCAAACTCGAATTTGAGCATACTTAAGAGATCAAAGGTATCATAATTTATGAGAATTATGTTAAGTTTGATATACCCAACCAAAATTCGTTATCCTGTGAACCAAATCCGTTCTTATATTCGTTCCAAGTTCGATAATAGTCCAGCTGACCATTTTGACGTTTCTGAATTATCTGAAGAAAAAAGACAATTAAAAATTCTTTCCACTATATTCACTACTGCATAGCATATTTTCATGCACATGTGACGAAAAGTGAAGATCAAATTCCCATGATAAATGATGAAGTAAATGAACGACTATGTGATCAAGCTTCATGAACGCTAGCAGTCTGAAAGAGTACAGTAACGGAAAGGTATGAATGAAGTCCTCCGATACAACATGCTGGCATATCTCCAAGTGGAGCCTTTACCTTTTTTTAAGAACATGCTCAAATATTTTTTCCAAAATTATCAAGTAAGAGAATGGGAAGATGCATACTATAAAATTGGGTTTTCTATCTTTTCTTACAGTCCATCCACCGCCATCGAAGGTGAAATCGCATGAAACTTGCAATGTTGAACACAAGCTACCAGCCGACGCACAAGAAGGATAATATACCGTAAAAGTTCCATAACCCGATATTGATCTACTCTGTGTCTGATAGTCCGCACAGTCCTTGGGTTGGCCTAAGGGTTTTCAGGACGTAACACTCTAGAAAACATTAGTCGCACAATTTTTCCCAACTCACCATTATACGTGGTCTGGCAAACACCACCGGATTGCATCGACCCGCTTGGGCAACCGCAAGTGAAATTATGCAGATTGACGGCGTAAACGCATTGTTGGCCCGGTGGGCAATTGGTCAATATAGTCGAACAGTAATCTGAAATTGTCATGCTGGTAACTTTTTGTTTTTCTCCCATTTGCACCAAACGTGGTGCGAAAACTATTACTCTCGTCACTGCCATCGGGGCAATTTGGTGTACCATCCAACACCATTTCGTCGTAGACGCAACCGCCACTATTCGCACAATGGAACATACCAGGTGATGGGCAAAGGCCTTAAAAATTATTCAAGTGTTATCCAATATGGCCGGAAGATGAGTTGATTGACTTGAAGAATCAGTGCAGCCTTGGGCAGCGTCATTTGGATCAATGCATTTGCAGTTGTCGCATTTGATTTGACCAGTCCAGCAGCCTGGAAGAGATGTAAGTATATAACAAACCACTCGTCTGCATTGAGCATCTTTGCTGCATTTTGCTACAGTTCAGAGATTCGTACTCAATAAGCTATTTTGCTTATATTTCAAGAGACCTACAATTAGAAAATGATCTGATTATCATCAACAACGAACTTCAAAGGTATTAGACTGACTGCGTGACAACGATTCACGATTCTCAAAACTGAGCTATACATTCGAATAAAGTACAGTTGCACAGACATAGATGGAGAATTAAATGATTTTGAAAGTATCTGACAATACAAAGAATGATTTTCTCTTCGGATTTTGTTTGCTATTCACTTGAACTGTTCGAAGCAGCCCCCAAATTTCTCGTTTTCCGACATGAGCATGATTACGTCTGCATGAAATCGGAGCTGATGAAAAGCAAAAACTTCTCGACCAACCTATCAATTGATCTCGAAACTAATCCGGAAGAAAATGAATGATTCCGTTGACAAAAGTTTTCAGTTTTCGCACAAACAAATCAATCAACAAGACAACAAACAGCAATCAATAGTCACAATTTCCGCACATATGCATCGCTTACTTTCATCACTTCCATCGGGACAATCGATCACACAATTGCGAAATTTTTCTATAGGTAAACATTGCCCATTCCCGCAGTCGAATTGCAAAGGTTGCATGGAGCATGAACCAGGAATGCGGGAGTAAATACCTGTGAAAGCGAATCGGATACGGGGAATTTTAGTTGAGCTTCACTCCAGAAATAAAAAACGCGATTCGAAGTGTCAGGATGGGATAACATACATGGTATATTTGCTAATCAGCTTCGACATCAATGTTCCATGAGAAATCTAAACTGAGACTTATCATGAAAGTAGCAGCTGCAGTTCTCGACGAGTTTCATCAAGAGTGTTAGAATGATCTTCGAATGCGGTTATGAAAAATTTAGCTTACTCGATGTGTTCGAAGAGCTCGAAGCTGAAAAAACAGTCCAGAATACGCATGTAACAAAGATTTTGTAGGATTTAACTGACTGCAAGTGACGCCGTCTCCAGCGTAGCCAGCCTGACATTTGCAAGCGAAAGTTGAAGATATAACATTTGGCACACAAACAGCGTTTTGATCGCAATTATCGCGATGCTGGAGGCAGGCGTCTGTAAATTATCTCAAATTGTCTGCGATAGTAGCAAAATTCATACAAAAGACGCAAAAATTCAAACAATTTTTTGCATGTTAGCATCCAGTAATTTACTTCTTATGCAAGAGAACACTTCGTAATTGCCCCTTTGTTAGCTAAAAACTTGAATTACGAATAATTTAGCAGAGGGCACAACTTCACGAACCTTAGCTTGGTTATCGAGCATACCAATTATTCGAGTACGATTTTATTATTTAGAACCTTGATAGACTGCACATACCTGGCCGAAACCGAGTAATAGGGCCGTTCTTGGGGAGAGGCGAACTGGGCGGCCGCCCAGGGCCACAAAAATTTCGACCAACTAAAAATCTTTTAGTGTATTCCTGAAGAATGTACTTTTTAGAGGCCTTTAAAATTTTCTGTTTTTGTATACAAACAGTACAAAATTTCCAGAAACATAATTTTAGTGCCAGTTTGTAAATTTGTTTGCTCTTAGCAGAATGTCCAGCAGCCCGGAAAACGTGGAATAGTCAGGGAATTTCGATTTTGATTGTTATGATGTAGTTGTTTTTATTGCAAGTTTAGCCCGAAAAGTCAAATTTGCATTTAAAAAGTCCGAAACCTCAAAATTTTCCCTGCGCTTCGCACCAGTTTTAAGAATTAGTATCATTATTTATCTGTCTTTGGCTGAAGTACACATAGGAAGCCTAGAATCATTACTCAATTAACATTTTTTAGTGCAACTGTAGGCCTATTTCGTCTCCGATTAATATTTGACGTTTTTTGATTAATATTTGACGTTTTTTTGTTCTTCGATCAGAACAGTAAATCTCATTGCATTACTGGCTTTTCTACTGATATTATGTTTGACAACGCGATGATTGCTATAACGTTATCATTAATAAATATCAAGAAACATTTGGAAGCTTACTTTTAGTTACAATGTCCAGATACTGAGAGCCAGTAATGCAATGAGATTTACTGTTCTGATCGAAGAACAGCTAAGACATAATACTTCTATGAGAGATGCTCTGTATGAAAATATCTTTGTACATCATGAAAATGAAATTAATTTCAGGAAACCCTTTCTTCCTTGGTTTTGAAAATTTTCCATGTTAGTTAGAGTGCACTGAAAAAATGTGCTTAAAAATAAGAACAATATTATTATTATAGCTGCATTACAAAAGGGAACAAAGAACATTAGAAAAATAAGTGAAAAAAATAATGAGCGGTATACAAATGAATGATACAACTACTATTCATTTCATATCAGAATTTCATGTTTTGCTGTGTATGGTCAAAAATGCAGGTGAGTTTGCATTTATCCGAAACCAATTTTTTTGCTAAAGCTTTAAATACCTGATTATTACTGACGAAAGCAATGAAAGTTTTTGTTTCAAATGTTGAGAGAAATTTTCGGTATCACTTTTAGTTTGAGATTGTTACCTGATTTGATGGTCGACTGCATGATGGCGTAGAAGTCTTCCAATGCCAAATTAGTTTTTCAAAACGATATTTTATATAACATGACAATATCTATTTTCAGAATAGCATTCCTTCTGGATAACAATAATCCAGTAAGTTTATAACATGCTAGTTGAAATTCTGATAACCATTTGGCCACAGTGTACATAATGAGTACACTACTCAAAACGCTGAAACAAAAAGTATTAATCATTCTAACTTGTACACAAACATCAGCTGTATTGGGTTTTTTGAGCAGAAACGTATTATAAAAAATCTTTCCTATTTAGGAAAAAAGTTTGGGGCTTTACAGTCTACATAGTTATGGAATGTGTATCCAAACGCACAAATTCCACAATTGTGTAAAGCATCTGTTTTTTCCACTCTGTTCTTCTGTGTGCCACGAGTGGCAAAAAACAGCCACTCTCGACACAAAGAATCCATCAAAAAGTTGAAACAGAATTAATTAAAGAAAAATAGGCAGCTACTGAAACGAAAAATGTGGCAGCTGAAATTAAGTTGTCGAATACCGAAGAAAATTTACTACGGAAAAAATGTCGAGGTCACGCATCATAGAACCTAAAAAATGTTGAGAAAATATTTTAAAATCAAAGTCGTAGAATTTTTAATTATCATGTCTGCCTTATAATGTTATACGTGTTTACAGCTTCTCTGGTTAGTATTGGGCACTGGTAAAAGTTCTTGCTGGTTCAAGCTTCTCTATTTATTGATGGTTGCTTGATTTCTGAATTTTAATTGCCTTTTTCATTCCAAAACAGATTTGATTTCTGTTGTTTCAACCAAATTTATCAAAAATGGTTGATTTCTAGTAGATGTTTTTGGTTTTCTAGTTTGAAAATATCAGTACATTGCACAGGTCTCTGTATGGTACACTCATTTTTGCCATTTTATGTAGAAATTTGAATTCTGCTCCAAAAAAATCTGGGAAATCCTGGAAAAAAAGACCCGTGGAACCTGAAAATTTCATTCGGAAAAACCGCTGTACACTTTGCCCCTGGCGTTTGATTAAGGTATTATATGCGGACGTTTCATCACATGTAAGCTTCATGCTGTGTAATGTCGTTTATTATCAAATGAGCATTCACACAGTTGGAGAACCTGTTGTAGTCATTCAACCGGTTCATAAACGTGTTACTTTTAGTGAACAAAATATTTGAATAATGGAATTATGCGTCGTTTTTAGATATTCTTGAGTATTTAAAGTAGTGTATTTTTTATCATCTGAAAATGGCGCGGTTTATACTAATTATGGGAAAAAAGGAGGGTCGCTTAGCCTGAGTTCACCCAGAGCCGCTAAACCCCTGAGAAGGGCCCTGCCGAATAACTCTCATCGGGCATAGGGTAGACTGGAGCAAAACATCTGTTAAGCCGCATTCATACTTCACGTCATGGCCCCGCCATGGCTGCCGTGACCAATCAAATTTCAATGCACCGACACACAGCCAATCATATTTAACATAAGTTTTTAATGGCACAATGTGATTGGTCACGACTGCCATGGCAGCTGGGTGACTATGACGGTTAAGTGTATATGGCAATTCGGTGAAAATCATGAAAAACAGTAGCATGGTGCAGGCGGAAACTCGAAAAATTTTCTGAAATAAACACAGAGCATTACAGTTTGAATCACAAGAAAAATTCTGAAATTAGTTTTAAACTAAAATTATTCCAATTTCTGAAATGCTAATTAGTTGTCCCAGTTACTGTCACAAGTTGTATCGTATGACTTCAAAATAAAAGGATTGTAAACAAAAGTTTTCTAATTTAGTAGTGCTTATAATTAGAGTTTATCAACCCCATTTTGACATGTGCATAAACTTGAAGAAGATTAAGAGTCAGTTTCTGTTAGCATCGACCGTTGTATGATCTAACGTCGGACACATCAAAAAATAACATAGGGCGACTTTTACACATATTATACAACTTTTTACGCTGAGTTCAATGATGCAAACCCTTTACACAAAATCAAAAATTCGCTGGAATGGAATATCAGGGTTCAAAGTTTCAAAAATTTATGAATTTGACCAAAATTGACCACTTTTACTTAAAGAACTGCAGCTATTAGTATTTTTGACCTTTCACCGAGCGGTTTTTTGTATTAAGTAGAGGAGATGATGCTCACTCCTGGCGTGCATATGGAATTCCAATACAACACACTCGGTCTACGAGCTATGCTTTAAAAATTAAATTTCAAAATTTGCATATTTTCAGCACTTGCTTCACAAGAAGCTGCGGGACACAGCTCAAAATTTACATGCATGTACCCCAAGGCCTCCTACGAATCCCAGCAAAAAATTAAAAAAAATTAAAAGACCATTTTGGAAGATATTTAAAATTGACTATTTTACTTTTTTTTTTAATTGCAAAAAATTCATTGAAGTTTTTCAATGAATTTTCACAAATCCAATGTCTGGTCTTATAGAATATAAGGACATAGGTCGAAAACTTTCAGAAATCTTTGTCAAGGCTTCCCAGACGTTTCGGTAAAAAATTAACGAAAGAAAAAAATATTTATGAAGATATTTAGAATTGAACATTGCTCATTTTTTCAAAAACTAAACAAAATTTAATGAAAAATAACACTATTTCAGCAGCAGTTCTTAACGAAGTTAAGGGCGGAATCGAAATGATTTGTACTGAAATAATTTATACAGTTGTTTGTTCTCTCCAACAAAGCTTCCTTAAAACTTCGGGAAGAATCAACGCAGTTGAAAGGCATATGTAGGGGTACCTATGATCACGTATGCATTGATTGCAAGAAATTTTGGGGTGCAGGTCCACCATCCAAAATTTTTTCCAAATATGTCACTATAAATCAGTTTGGCTCTTTGAGATTGCTTTTCTGCATGCCGTGCATCTTTAGGCATAAAAATTAATGCTATAAGGAGAAAAAATTTTTGTGCTAAAAAATCTAGTATCGAATAATAAAATTATGAAAGAAACAGATGAATTCTAGCATGGTTTTAGAAAAAAATGATTATATATACCGTTTTAGAATATATCTTTTGTTTAACAATGCTAAAAAGTTTTTATTTGTTTGGGACCTCTGGGTGGAGGGTAAAGGGACCATCTCAAATTACTCATGCTGATGTATTGCATATTATTTTGCTTTGTCTTGCTTTCAAAAATTATTCAGAAAAAGGTTCCTAATTTTAACTACTGTTCCAACCTTACATAATACATATGAGAGCTCCCTCCAAATGTAGGTAAAAAATTTATCAAGCTATATTTGTCTTTTTATAGCTGTATTATGCATGGTCACTAATATGTTTAAGTTTGATAAAAAAACTCAACAGATTGGCCAGATTCATAAGCATTATTTTTTTGTCCAGATTTATGAAATATTTCATAAAATTTTATGCACTTTTTGGAAACGTGTGAAATGGTCAGGTTTCAATAGCTTCGTAAATTCATCTTCTTTATTTCTTGTCTAACTTCGGAAGAACCTTTGATGCAAGTACAACAAATTATTTCTATTCCACCCTCAACTTTGTTAAGAACAGCTGCTGAAATTGTGAAATTGTGAAATTAAATTTTGTTTAATTTTTGAAAAAAATGAGCAATGTTCAATTGTAAATATCTTCATAAATATTCTTTTTCTGTCGTTAATTTTTTGCCGAAACGTCCTGGGAAGCCTTGACAAAAATTTCTGAAAGTTTTCGACCTGTGATCTTATATTCTATAAGAACAGATATTGGATTTGTGAAAGTTTTTCAATGAATTTTTAGCAATTTAAAAAAATGTGAAATGGTCAATTTTAAATATCTCCAAAAATGGTCTTTTTATTTTTTTAATTTTTTGCTGGGATTCGTAGGAGGCCTTGGGGCACATGCGCGTAAATTTTGAGCTGTGTCCCGCAGCTTCTTGTGAAGCAAGTGCTGAAAATATGCAAATTGCAGTTTTTTAAGTAAAAGTGGTCAATTTTGGTCAAATTCGTAAATTTTTTAAACTTTGAACCTTGATATTTCAGCGATTTTTTGATTTTGTGTAAAGCGGTTTGCACTATCGAACTCAGCGTAAAAAGTTGTATAATATGTGTAAAAGTCGCCTTATGTTATTTTTTGACGTGTCCGACGTGGGGATGATGCCAACAGAAATTGACTCTTAAAATTCCCTAGTTGAATAGGATCACTTCAACCGACTGATATGCTTTACATCAGGAATTTGGCGAAGTATCTGTTCAAAAATACGCAGATTTTGTATTTAAATTCGATGCAGCCAGGACACAAGATTGCTATTGAACAGCCTTCTTCTTATTTCTCTGAGTAGGCCGTCAAGCTGATTAAGTGCAAAATTGATCAAAATTTATCAGATCAATGTAGAGATAGCTACCTTTTTTACAGAATCCCTCTTAATGCGGCGGCGTGGTTAGGGGCCCCGCGCGGAGCGAGAGGGAAGCCTGCGCGTGTTGTATGGTGACATACAACATTCCACCCGTAGGATTGATGTTTCTCCCAATCCACGGGTTCCGAACCCGACCATTTTTATTGAGCCCTGGTCGGGATGGTCACATCTACCCCGGCATTGGCCAGTTGTGGGACGGCGCCACCCAGGAAGGCCTTCACAGGCGGCGAGGGTTTCATTCTTGCGATTAGAGTTGTGCGCAAACATTCATGCATTTCGTCAAGTATAATTGCTTTTTTATGATTTTCACTCACTTGTCGAGTTTACCTAATGCTCATGCTCACACGGTTGTATTTCACTCGTCTATAATCCTTATTTCTAGAAATGCTTGAATAAAATAGCAGTGAAAAGCTAGTACCATTTTATATTTTCGTGATTTTCTGCTCAGCTATATGTCACATAGGACTGCAAATTTGTGAGAATACTCAACTAACATTTAATAATTTAAAAAAAAGAATTCTACCGTAAAAGCGTTGTGTGAACGATTTCTACGACAGTACTAATTTTTGTAATTTTCCGATTTACAAGCATTCCACGAAAAACAGTCTATAATTGTCTTTCATCCAATTGTCGTAGACCTCTGAACGAAAAAGTGACCGCAGCTATCCTTATAACATCACACTTTTAGTTTCTTGTGAAAATGATTGTCTTATCTCCTAACTGGCACCTTGAAGTATAAAGTAGCCATTCACAGAAACAGGATCAAACGAAAATTGATGAGTACATTTTTTCAAACGTAAAAATGTGAAATTATTTAAAAATCAATAAAAACTACTAAAACAATCCCCCGTTGATTTTCCAAAATGAATAGTTGACTAATCAGATTATATCTTATTGTAATAATGTCAATATGAATTTTGTTGACATAGAATAAAAATATACCTTCATCAGAATAATCGCCACAATCGTTCTTTCCGTCCATGATCCATTCATTATAAACGCAAATAGACGTCAAAGCACATTTCGTCGTATTCCGCAATTGGCAAATACTTTGGCCTTTAAAGATCAAGTTAGCAGGAAAAAAGACTTGACGGTCGAAATGCGAATATACCAGCCGAAATAGGACAATTGGAATTTTCGGTTCCAGTTGGAACGCAGGTGCAGGCATCGGAACATTTGGAAGTGCCTAACCAACAGCCTGAACGAAAAATCCGAAATATGCAAGATGATTTTTACATGTCAACATGTAGCGTAGGTTGATGATGTTACTAATTAAACAATAAATTTAGGACAATCTTGAGCTATTTTTGAACGAAAATTTCATTTTATCAAGACTAAATTACTGAAGACCATTGGGGCTGAACCTTCGAATGAACGTATTTTCGGAGACTATAGTAATCACTAATTCGGAAGAAACTTACAGAAACGTGCATCGATGTGTTTATACTGTGATTATTTAGAGCTCAAAAATCTAAGCAGTAACTTCCCAAAAACTCAGGAAAAACCACGAGTGGTTAGTCAAATCTTGTATGTACGAGTACACTTACTTTCATCCGATCCATCCGAACAATCGCTTCTACAATCTCTAAATTGTTTGATATCTATACACTTGTCGCCGCAATCGAATTGCAAAGGGTTGATCAAACATTTTCCGGGTATTTTGCTGACCAAAGCTACAAAATTATAATTTTAGGCACTTAAAGAAAGCATAATGGAGCCATATGTTAAAAAATAGATGATTGGTAGATATTACAGGGGTAGATGCTACCAGAGCACGAGCTACGTTTTATCATACTCCACCAGTGTGTGCTTCCTATCTGCATTATCCGATCAATATCAATGTTACGATGATGTGCCATACAACCCCGCAGTAATAAGTCTATACGAAGATAGTCGATAAGTCAACTTTTGAAACCTGTGGACCGAAAAAAATTACATATGAGTCAGAGCTATGCTCAGTTTTATTTTTAAATACATTCGGCAATTGTTGTCATTGCATGTTTTCTATATTTTTATATTTTCATTACCACTCTACATTGCCTGCATAGGAGAGCTGCAGGAAATTTGTCTAAAATTAACGAATATCAAATCATTTTGTTGTAGATAGACCGGCGGCATTTCCGTTTAACGTTGTCACTTCCTCTGGAATATGTCAAAATAATATTCGAAAAGTCATAAAGTTCAGTGTTCTCACGTCCAAACTATCTTGATCAGTCTGGCTTCTCTGAAAGCAGATAAAATTCTGTTATGATACTGCCTATCATCATCATGACTGTATGTACACTAAAGCACGAGGTTTAATCGATGTGCATGGCATTTTCTTTTGTATTTTTGGACGACTATACTTCAGTTTTCAACTAAGCTTCTGATTTTCTAGGTCATTAGATTTCAGACTTGACGAGTAAAATCGCTTAAATCTCACGGTCTACATAAGTGCACGAAGTTCCTCCTACGGATACTCCAGCGGGACAATCGCATATGACCTTTAGGGTATACGTATTGAACGTACAAACGGAAGTTGAGTCACACGTAGTACGGTTCAAAAGGCAAGGGTCTGCAATAAAATCACAGATAATGATGCCCTGCTTTCGAAGTCGTCTACATCGTACTTTCATCGGAAAAATCACCACATTCGTTGACACCGTCCATTAGCCAATTGTTCAAAACACAGTTTCTAGTCGACGTGCATTGGTATCGTTGGTTTTGAGGTAATGAACATAGCGATGCATCTGCAACAAAAAATATTAGTGAATGTACGGTAATTGGTCACGTAAATGATAAGCTTTAGCAAGGCGTTTAACCATGAATTTTCCACGCCTTCTTACGATTGATAGTGGTGGCATGTTGAAGGAAAGATACTATGACTTATTCTCTTATCCGAATTGGCTTGTTGATCCTTAGTAATGGTGCAGTAAGAAAGGACCAGAAAAGTAACTTTTGCGCTTGTATTCCTATTACTCATGTGGACAGGCATTCGGTAACTTGCATTTAGTTATTTTACTGTAGAACCGTGCTGTTTCTACGATTTTGGCTTACTCATTGTCATGAAGCAGTTCAACGTTTTTCTACTATGTTGAGTTTTCAGCTAGTCTGTTTTTTATTATGCTTGTAAATTAAAAAACGACAAGAAGTAAGTACCGCTGTCAAAGTCATTTACGCAAAGGTTTTACTGTTGAATTTTTCATTAAAAACATGATTTGAGTTATTTGAGTAGGCTCACAAATTTTCAGTCCTGTACGACGCATGATTTACCTGGAAATAGCAAGAATATCAAACAGTACATGCTTTCCATTCAATATTTGCAAATATTTCAAGAAAAACAAGTGACAATGGCATATGCAATTGAACCGACTTTTTTCGTTTCGCTGCGTCTGTCATGGCGATGTCAATAAAATATGGTAGGCTTTCAGATTTTCAGTCCTGTATTCGACATATGGTTTAGCAGAAAATTATAAAAATATGAAATAGTTCTTGCTTTCCAACATTAATTATTCACAAGCATTTCAAGAAAAGCAGACTATATGTTTCCATTGTAAAAATGCAGTATATGAGTGCAAACGTCAAAGTTTCATAGTAATATTATAGAGGTGTTGAGGCGACCTCTTCCCGCTACTCGGGGCTTCAGTAAAAGCTAGTGTCGGTCTGGGACTTGAACCCAGGACCTTGCGGCTACCGTCCGCACGCTCTAACCAACTGAGCCAACCGAGCAGCGAGAAAGGCGCTCTCTTTTTGCAACAATCCGTAGTTGAGGTGGCTGTTTTGGCCACTCTCAACATCCCTCCGCCGTCGAGTTTGACGGACTGTCAAGGGTCACCAGTGTTGAGGCGACCTGTTCCCGCTACTCGGGGCTTCAGTAAAAGTTAGGCTCGGTCTGGGACTTGAACTCAGGACCTTGCGGCTACCGTCCGCACGCTCTAACCAACTGAGCCAACCGAGCAGCGAGAAAGGCGCTCTCTTTTTGCAACAATCCGTAGTTGAGGTGGCTGCTTTGGCCACTCTCAACAGAGGTGAGCCAATTTTTGAACACGTTGATTCAAAAAAAGGAAGTAAACGGTTTCCTAGAATTCTGTTTTTCACAGACTTACACCTTTGATCTTGGCAATAGGCACTTTCAGAGCCGGCTTGAACACATTTCCCGCATCCACTAGAGGCTAAGACTGTGTCACATAGGACGAGACCAGTTCCACAATCTGAAAAATGATGACACTCATGAAGAAATCGGCGATCAGTGACTATATTGCAGTTAACCCAATGAAATGTGGAATCACTACGATTACCTGAATTTCGGTAGTCAATAAACTCTGTTCTAATTCATAAATTTAGCATTTTATATCTCATTCTCTGTAAAAGTCCACCATAGAAACGTTATGTTGGAAGTAGGGTCACAAAAATCCTAAAACTCATTTGCTTGAACTTGTGATGGTTAGTATACTTTCATCCGAACCGTCGGGGCAATCCTTCGTACAGTCTCGAACCTTCTGGAACAGTATGCATTGACCACCGCCGCAATCGAACTGGCTACTGTTACTACAAAATCCAGGGACTTGATTTGGGTAATCTGACATAAAAACTCTTATAACTGATGAATCAACTTGAAGGTTCAAGAAGAAATATTATAATGCTGATCAGAGAAGAATAATGGACTCGCGGCAAAATGCTAGAAAATAGTAATTTTTGAATGAAAGCAATGTTACTATAGTCATGTCTGATAGTAAAAAATATTGATAATGGAGCTAATACTGCAACGACATTTGACAGTGCACAGCTATTTGAGTCGTCGCTAAATATAGCAATCTGGAAGATAATATGAATTCTGGAATTATTCTAAGCTTCACTATAGCGACAGTTTTGCAACATCTTTCTCACCTTGAATTCTAGTTTATAATCAAATATTCAGAATTGGAAAAATCTTACCCTGCGTTCGGGGTGCTACTTCCTGACAGTGGACTGCATTGTAAAAGAACAAAAAACAAATCAGCCACCATCGATTCATTCCTTAGCTGAGAACACGGTTTGGTAAGCCGTGTGTCTTTCAGATTACGGGAAAATAAACTTTTAACGAAAAGCTATCCATTTTCACCTCCCCTACCGTCATCATCGTGCCATCACTTGGCAACCCGTTTCCACAGACTCTTTGGGTAGCAAAAATATAAACAAAGAAAAACAGAAAGCAAAATTTCGGTGTCATGAAGGGATATTTTTACACAATTAGTGGGTCTCTTGGCCGGCTTCATAAAAGGAGCCAGCTTTCTATTGCAGTTCAGTTTCAATACGATTCAAAAGATGTAAAAAAAGCCACGTTATCTCGCTATTTTTTCTCATTTGAGAATTCCGCTCTGTGAAATTCAGTTTTCAGCTCATGCATCTGAGACATTGTCCATTCCTGCGATGTAAGCAGTGAGAATTGGATTATGATTTTAATTTACCAACTTATAAGGAATCATAATTTAACTTGGGATTGTCTCAGCTTAGGATTAGAAAGGGTTGAACCCTATCCAGAAGATGTTGAGGTTAGTTACCTGAACTGAAACTTTTCAAGGTACGCAGTAATTTTTGTGTAAAAATACAGCAAACAATCGTCCGTCTTTCTTGAAATGCTTCTAGATAATGAAAGTGGAAAGCAAGAAGTATTTCAGATTTTCTGATGAACAATATATCATGTAAGACTGGAAATTTATGTGCATACTTACCGAAACTGCAGCAATTCTTCGAGTGAAAAAGCGTGCAATAAAAGAGCTCTATGTAAACGATTTTGACGACGGTACTGATTTGTGTAACTTTTCTATTTGGAAGCATTTTATAAAAAGACAGCCTATAGACATCAATCAATAAATATCGTTCAAATCTGCTTGAAAATGGTGCAAAATATTTAATCTATATTTGCAATCCAATATTATGGACTAAAGTTTGGTGCAAGTCTATACAGCAAGCTGCTATGATATTTTCTATAAAGTGTGGTGTGAACTTAATAATGTCAATGCAATTATACATTTTTTCCAGTGAGCACATTTTTGTTGGGCACGATTCGAGTCTCATCCAAATGCAGTCAGCTTTCATTAAGTCGGTAGAATGTATGATCTGAACTTTAGTGTTGTCGTGTCTTTTTTAATCCTCAAATATGGTATGGACTAAATCAACGGCTAGGCGTCTTCGTGAAAGCTGCAACACTAATAGAATGTTTGGCTATGTCAACTTTTGCGAGGATCAATGTGGATCACATGAAATGCAGAGATTTGCCATGAAACTGGTTTGAGACCTTACAGAATGTCGATTCATATTTTGATATTAGGGATGCAGCAATTCCGTATTGTTTTTTTCTTTATTCAAAATATTTTTCAATATCGTATAAAATAAATTTCAAAACATTAACAAAATTTGTCTCCGTAAAATGTATATTATGCACCAGGAAATCGACAGAATACCAATAAAAGAATTAGAAAAGTTGGACAACGAACCACTCTTTCCCGTTTTTATTGTTTTTATGGCCGATACGCTTTCTGAAACATGTATACAAAAGTTACAGGTGAAAAACGAATAGAAACAGCTGACAATAACTAATTTAAATATAAATATTTTACGATTTAAGTTCAAAATTCAAAAAGCACGACTGATTTGTTAGAAAAGAATTGCTTAATTCAAGTTTCTATGTTTGAACTGTTGAAAGCAACACTTTTTATTCAATGATTCTAGAAATTTTCGGATGCAGAATGAGAAGACCCGCTTCCACTGCTGCACACAAGGACGCAGGGTTTTAAGACTTCCGCTTCTTTTTGGCTCTCTCGGATACAACAGTCGCATTACTAGTGAACCATGTCGGCCTAATCATCATAATCGTTTCGATTATTTTCGGCGTCTTTTGACCGGCCAAATTCCACTGGACACCTTTTAAATACGGTTGCCTGATATCGTAGACCATCGGGGCGTTCAGATCAGCGAAGTCACGGCAAGAAACATCCATCCACCAACCGCTTTGCCAATAGGAAGCGCAGAGTAGCGCGCCGCCGTTCACTTTGTTATCCTTGTCGTAGGTGGCGAAGGGTCTGTATCGACTGGCCATCAAATTGTCTGCAAGAAAAGAAAACTATAGTCCGTTTTTCTTGAAATTTTTGTAAACATTAAGTTTGCTCACAAATTTCCAGTCCTATTTGATATATTGTTTATCAGCAAATCGTGGAAATTTGAAATACTACTTGCTTTCCACTTTAATTATTTAGAAGCATTCCAAGAAAAACAGACTATAAGTCAATATGCTCTTAAAATAGCATTGATCAAGCTTTGGCAGTTAATAAAGAGTTGTCTCAAATGACAAGAAACAAAAAGCCGTCAAGATTGGACTCCGGATAAGTGGAAATAAAACGAAGATCATGAGAATCGGATATACTGTAGCAAGGAACTCCGTGATGATTGGCCAACAGCGAATTGAGGAGGTTGATAGTTTCAGCTACTTGGGCATCATTTTGGCGAATGATGGCAATGCTGACCATGATGTAGCATGTTGCATTAGGAAGGCAGGAGCAGTCTTTCAATGGCTCAAACCAATTTGGTTAACCCCAAAGATCAACATTGCGACAAAAATTCGTCTACTCAACATCATTGTCCTCCCAACTTCAATTCACGCTTGTGAAACGTGGAAGACATCGGCAAGGATGGCAAAAAGACTTAACATTGCCCAACAACGATGGCTGCGGTGAATCCTGCGAGTTTCATACCGGGACCATATCACCAACAAAAAAATCCACCATAGAAATGCCACCCGCCCCCTCAATGACATTGTGACTGACTGAAAGTTTGCTGGGCATATCTAGGAACATCAGGATTCGCAACTCCCGAAAAGTGCCATCACATGGATGCCGCTGTGAGGAAGACAGAAACAAGGCTGCCCTCGAATCACATGGTGACGGACCTTCATAGAAGATCTGCGGGTGCTTGGTGTGTCATGGGAAGAGGCCGAGATTGCCGCATCAAACCGAACCCAGTGGACCATTGGAGAACACTCGTCGCGCAATGCACGAAATAGCACAGGAGGGACTAGTCTAAGTAAGTCAAATGACAATGGAAAATCCTAGGAACTTATAAAAAAATTCCAAAAATTTACTGTATTTCCACCATTTTTTGAAAGTCACGAGGCTTTTTGTGAATTTTGTTTGCATTGAACAGTCTTCCTATGGAAAAAAGCTTGAAAATCTTGAAATATCCAAGCAGCAGACCCATCAATCGGCAATCGACTCCTTGATGGTCACTCTTTTTCATTATTTCAAGAAGGCGGCCTTTGCCGATAATCTATTCAAAAATTTTTTCCTTCATTATACAGACTCCTTGATGATTACTCTTTTTTATTATTTCAAGATTACCGAAATTGGTTTTCTAATCTCTGGTAAGGCTGCCTTCTGCTTGCTGAATTGATCATTTTAAAATGAATAGAATATAGAAGATTTTTCAACCGTCTGAATTTTGACATTTTAAAATTTCATAGAAATTGTGAAATGGGGAAAATACATCATCCCCAGGCTGAAATACCTCAAGTTTCATTATGAACTGAAAACGCCAAAAAAATGTAAAAATCCGAAACTTTGGAGTACTGTAGCTATGCGAATTTTGTTTTTGGTACGAGGTGATTGTTAAGGGCCGTGTGCCACACGGCACGTAAGTATAGCAGCAACTTATCATTTTCATATACTTATTATCATTTACCACCGTACGGCGCCGTACGGCGTGAAGTATAGCAGCCACTCATCAGGCGCCGTACGGCGAAGTATAGTTGGCCCTTTACTATGATATTCAGCATATGAAATTTTGTATAATGTCTCACTTTTGAAATTTTCTAATTTGTAATTTTTTTACAATAGAGGTTTCAATTCTCAGAAAATGCAATGATAGAATGGTGTATAAACTCCAAATTCTGCTACCCTCTAGCAGTAGCAGAAGACATCGTAAGCTATGTATTGCATATGGAATTTTGTTGTGATTTTTAAGCGGTAGATATTCTGATTTTCGTGGAAAAATCTTCAAATTTTGCGTTTAAAATTCTAAGTTTCCAGCAATGCTGTATTCTCAATACGCACTTTACACCCATTATTTTTACAACACTTTGCAGTCCATGCATTTGTCTAGTTTACAGAACTTGTTTGAGGTACATGAACGTGCAGAAGTTGGAAGAAATGTATGTCAAAAATCTAAGAAGTCGAAAATTTTTAATTTTTGCCTTAGTGCCGCTATGCAAATTTTGACTTTCAGATGAGATGAATATCATTTTCGTTCCTAACGCATCAATTTACATCATTTATGTGATTAACGCATCAATTTACATCATTTATGTGATTTTCAGGTGGGGTTAATTTTTTAATTATAACAGATTTCTGTAAAAGAAGCTAAATTTTCTCAGACATTGTGACTTGAAATTTTGTGAGAAAAAATCCTTCGGTAAAAGCTTGGTGTAAACGATGTTGAGGGTGGTGCTAATTTTTTTGTCATTTTTAAATTAAGCACTTTATGAAGAGCAGCAGACTGCAGTATTGTGAACGCTATGAATTCTTTGTCACTCGGAATCGGAATCGGCACTCAAGCTTTAAAAATTCCAATATCGACTATGTTCGGGAACAGATAACAAATAGGAATTCTGCCCAAATATGAATGCGGAAAATTGTACTCCTACAGACGTTTTTCCTCTATAACTTTTGTTCAATAATATCGATTCTGATATTCCTGACTCCAATGTTCATCTGCAATCTAAAATTCATGTAATGGTGCATTACACCACATGAAAAAAATCTGACCCCTAATTCGAATTCCGTAGAATATGTCCATCAAAAATACACATAGGTGACGCGGTAGCGTCAACCTATGATATACTTGCCCCCCCTAGAGCAAAAACGGTTATAGATAGAGACATGAGGTTTTTTGCATAATATCCGCCATATGGGCAAACATAAGGGTGAAAAAGGTCATTGGGGGTCTATAATCAAATGGTGCTCGGTAGGGCGCCAAAAACATGCAAAGAACGGCCTTTTTTAGGGCCCCCAGTTGCAGCAGGTTCCTCAATGGATATGCATCCCTGGACCTTGACACTTTTATCCGTGCATCTATCAAGTGCCGTCTCGAAATGTTTTTTTTTTATTTTTTGAAAATATTGATTTGATCAAATTATATGAGTGACAAAAGTTCGAGAAAATCCCCTTCGTTTGGGTTCAAAAAAAAATTTTTTTGTGAAACAGATGCTGCGTGTAAAACAAAATTTATTTCCGTGGTCTTTTTGGAGAAGGGGTTTTCGATTATTGGGAATTCAACGGATCCGGTCACTTTACACAAAAAATAATTCCGGGTGTAAACAAGCGTATTTTCGTGATTTTTGGTGCAAGATGTTTTTGACCGCGGAGTATTCAATGAATGCGACCACTTAGCACAAAAAAATTATCCCGGTGGTAAGCAAGCGTGTTTTCGTGATTTTTTGATGGAAGGGGTTTTAGACCGCGGGGAATTCGATAGATGCGGTCACTTTACACAAAAAAATTATCCCGGATGAAAACCAGCGTGTTTTCATGATTTTTTGGTAGAAGGGGTTTTCGACCACGGGGTACCCAATGAATGCTGGCACTTTACACGAAAAAAATTTTCCAGCTGTAAACAATCATATTTTTTTGATTTTTGGTAGAAGGGTTTTTGACCGCGGGGAATTTAATGGATGCGGTTACTTTACACACAAAATTATCCCGGGTGTAAAAAAGTGTATTTTCAAGATTTTGTGGTGGAAGGGGTTTTCGACTGCGGGAATTCAACAGACGCGGTCACTTAACACAAAAAAATTGTTCCAGGTGTAAACAAGTGTATTTTCGTGATTTCTTAGTGAAATAGGTTTTCTACTGCAAGGATTTCAATGGATGCGGTCACTTTACACAAAAAATTGTCCTTTGTGTAAACAAAGGTATTTCTGCGATTCTTGGGTTCATGATTCTTGACCACGGGTAATTCAACAGATATGGTCACGTTGCGTTCTGTTTACAACGTGTTTTACTATACAGTTTACACATCTTTCACTTTTACCGAAAGTGAGAATTTTTAGATTGTTTTTGTTTTTTATTGTTTCTTTGATGTGAAGATTACCAAATTTAAAACTTCAATGTGCTTCTATGAAGATTTTTATGCATGGTCGAGGACCACTAAAAAGAGGTGGACTAGTTTATTAGAAAACGCCCCGATGGGGCAGAAAAAGAAGAATATACTTGCTTGGATGCTTGGATAGTTGCCAAGCTAGAAAAAGGATTTAACTAGACTTTTGAGAACTTGAGTTAAAGTTTGAAAAATCCACTTTTGTTATATTGGATTTTTATTCTTTCTCATTGAAAAACTATTCCATGTCCGTGGAAAAGTATATTCCGCAGTTGAGTACATCAGCACAACTACGAACCATTGATGCATATAGGCTGGGGGAGTAAAACTTTCTATTGGGACTCTGGATACACCCAGCTGGCCTCTGGAAAAATCCAATTGGCTACCCATGGACTTTTTCAAAATCCAAAAACACATGAAAAAACAGGTTTTTTGACAAGAATTGGTAGAAATAAAAAATTTTTTGGAAAATCCATTTTTTGTTTTTTAACTCTCTCTCTCGAAAATTCTTTCCATGCATCTCTACTTTCAACCATACATGTGCAGCTCTGAAATTTGGGGGAAGAGTGGTTACAGAAAGAGTGGTTTTTGGTTTTTTTGACAAAATCCCAAAAAGTTGACTATTCATACAGGAAAGGACTTCGAATTTCAAAACTCTGGGTTCCCCATATCATCCCCACACATGTATGATTCCAACTGCACTGGGCTTTTTAAGCTGAAACTGAGAATTAGTGCTTCACACTTTGAAAATCTTATGGTGCTTAACCCATACAATATCTTGTTAGAAATTCGGGTAAACAGGTCACCCGAATACCTAGGTAGCACCCAGGTTTCATTTTTGAAGTTGACCTTGGTAGATATATACCAAGGTACCCAAAATACTTGAGTACTCATTATGAAACACGGCTGAGGATCAGCAATTTAATCCACACGTTCAGATTATTCGCAGATTGGGTTAGTGCAACTAATCGCCGGTTTTTTATAGTGCTTAATCACGCCTTTTTAATCACAGGCATAAGTTGAAAAAAAACAAAATAACTATAATATGCCAGTCACTCACTATTTTTCAGCTAGAGTTAGAGGCATATATTCGGATCAGTACGGACTTAAATGCTATATTGCTATTGGTTTAGCATTTCTCCACTTTTGAGTGAAGTCAACCATTAGCTTGTATATAATTTTCATTCAGAAAAATTTTTCTGTGGTTGATACAATGTTATGGGGTGACAAAATGCACGAAGCTCTAGAATATACTTTTTCACGGACATGAAAAATTTTTTAATGAGAAAGAATAAAAATCCAATATTAGAAAAGTGGATTTTTCAAACTTCAGCTCAAGTTCTCAAAAATCTAGTTCAATCCTTTTTCTAGCTTGGCAACTATCCAAGCATCCAAGCAAGTATATTCTTTTTTCTGCCCCATCGGGGTATTTTCTAATAAACTAGTATAGTTATAATTCTGACCTGTTAAAGATGTATGTTGTCTATTCATTTTGAAATGTGACTCGCAACGCAAAGAACTCCAAAAAAATCTGTGGACATGTACATCGTGAGCCGCAATTTTCCGTTGTGTATCGGTATCTCGAATGTATCAGTATACCGAATGTATCGTCATCCCGAATAATGCATTAATTCTCGGTATTCCGAACACATGCAATTTTATTTTTTATTTTGTCACATTGACTGATTCTCATTGTCCCGCATACAGATTTTTTTGTCTACGTTGTCCACTTTCATTTTGCCTAAAAATTTGTGTGGGGCTTAGGCTTCGGCTTAGGCTTAGGCTTAGACCTAGGCTTAGGCTCAGGCTTAAGCTTAGGCTTAGGCTTAGGCTTAGGCTAAGACTTAGGCTGAGGCTCGGGCTCGGGCTTAGGCTTAGGCTTAGGCTTAGGCTTAGGCTTAGGCTTGGCTTAGGCTTAGGCTTAGGCTTAGGCTTAGGCTCAGGCGCTGACATTGTTCAGAGTACCGATACGTTCAGTCTACAGAGAATTTTTTTTTATTGTGAACACTGTTCGGGATACTGATACATTCGAGATACCAATACGCACGAAATGCCGATAGGTTCGATATACCGACACATTCGGGATACCGATACACAATCCAATTTTCTTCTTTGAAATTGTAATTCTAACTGCTACAGTCAATTTGAGGAAAAAAGGCCGCGTACGTAGGTTGCTTATGGTTTGCATTTTTTTCTTTCCGAGGCTCATTTAGAAAAATGGCGTATAAATGCCCGATATATTTTTCCTTTGTATTTATTGATTAATTAACATATACTCGTACTTCCCGTTATGCCAGTACGACTTTGCTTGTTGAAGTATGGACACTTTTCTGGTGTAATTTCAAAGTTCTTTCTAAAAAGATGACTGTAGTCACTGAAAATTCAATTGTGGGATAGCATTACCTGGAGCACCACTGACTAAACTACCCAACATCAGGTGATAGTAAGTCGATTCCTTTCCGATGCCGAATTTATTATATTTGAACCTTGATGCAACACCGCTAGAATTTTTGACCAAAATCAGAAGCTCGTATGATCCATTCGAACCCGGACGATTGGTTAAAATTGACATGTAGTCGTTGCCTGAAAAGCCAGCTAAAAATTTTATTAAGAATTTGCTGACCACTCAGTTTGAAGATAATGGAAAAAAATTGACATCCGCGGCTCAACGTCGGAATCAAGTCCTTACATGGATATTTGACCCATATGAGGCAATTTTCAACTACCCTGCACAAATAATCAAAAAACGCTATTCAAGATCAGAGGAGAACATTATTTAAAAGATCGGTGCAGCGATACAAAAAAAAACTTACATTTGGTGCGCAAATTTTCACGGAGTGGAAAACTTTATACTGTGAAAAATGCTAAATTTCGTCATGACAGGAAACAGGAAATCTAAAATCATAAAAAAATACAATTCTTGTATTACTAACTCTAGAAATTTTAACTATTTAATGAGGTTATGTGAGAAAGTTTCCAGTTGTTCTGTCTATCACTCATGAAGGAAAAATTTTTTTCATTCATTACAGTATAATAATTTTTACTAATTTTTCTGTGTTGAACTCATTTTCATCGTGTCCCAACAATTCTACATCGATCTTACAAAAGAGTTTTTATCGAAAATCGTGACGCTTTGCTTATTCCATCACTTGTAGACTGTATAGCTCATTTCGATTAAAATATTTTTTCTTTTCACAAACCTATCCAAAATTCAGAATCAAGTGCACCGAAGCCACGTTTGTATTCGTCCCAAGACTTTGCAAAGCTCAAATTTCCACTATTGCGACGCTGAATGACCTGAAAAAACTGTTCCGATATTGCCAACTTTTCAAATCAAATTCTCTCACGGTATATCCACCGTCGGCGTCTTGATCCATATCGCAAAATACTGGTATTAAACAGGAATCGTTCAACGTTGGGCAAGTGGCATTGAAAACGAGATAAGGGCCAGTGATCAAACGTGCCCCATACAATAAAGCAAAAACGGCCAAGTCGGCGCAATCGTGGATCATCACTGAATAAAAAATAAATATTATGCAAACGAGGTGAAGAATTTTTGACTTTTTAACTCAGAATTACTTATGTTTTGCTCGGTGACGTTGTTGCACACTTTGGACGCGTTGATTACCGCACATATGTTATAAATGCAAGCCAAATCGTAGCAAGCTGAAAAAATTCAGCACAGAAAACAGGGTGTCTAGTGAAGAGCGTTTTCTGATAATTCTTTGATGATCCACCAAGGAAGAACCCTATTCGACTTTCATCAGACATATTCCGATATGATTTTGAGTTGAATGATGAGTTTGATATGAGACTGCTTTAATTTTTATGTGCAGAGAACTTGAAAGTTTTCTGACTGGTTTTGGTTTTCATTATCATGCGCAAAAAATTGAAAAATTAAGCAATCAAGAGGAGAACTAACAAAGCATCAGTCCAAAGTAAATAACAACATTCCGTTTGTTATTCATTATTCAGCTGTATATTTTACAATATAGTGATTTCGTGTACTGATGATCAACAGTTGGGTCTAAGGAAGTTTTACTTGGAATAGTGACGTTCATGGGTACTACCGTGGTGGCGTACTGAGTCGTCGTCTAAAATAAGAAATTATTGGTTGATATGTAACGGAAAAAACTGGATCGGTAAATGTAAAAACAATTTATTGAGCAGAGAAGTGTTCCAGAATTATGTTATGTACTACAAACTTACAGCTGCTATTGTTGTCAATGCAGGACCTGAAAAATTGAACACTGAAGAATACACAAGCAGTGTCTGAAGAATACACAAGCAGTGTCTGTAAAATGAAAGAATAAGCAAGAAAGAATAAGTAAGTGTCCTATCTAGAAACGCGAAGAAAGTATCCGTATTAATTTTGCACGATTTGAATGTTTGATGTCAGAAACTTACAAGATATGTTTTTCAATCATACTGCATTAAAAATGGGCAGGAAAAATTCGAAAAACTGATTCAATTAAAGTTTATAATTCTTATTCCGGGAGAGTTTGACTCAAGTTGCAGAATCTTCGCATGAAAAATTATGTTTTGTACGTACATACACTGACGTTGGATGGTGCTACGCAATTGCATTTGTCGGGGCATGTCACTAATCCGGCCCAACAGTCTATGAAAGAAAAATTAGAGTTTTCGAAAAGAATGAAGTAGGAAGACAAAAGTTATGATCGGATAGATGAAATTGGACAAATTTTTCAAAAGAGCTTTTTAGAAAAGTTCACAATGATCGAATTAATTGATTGCCAAATCGATTGAGTTCATTCCTCAACCTTCGATGACAAACCCTTCAACTCATTTAGGTCATCAGTTCGATAAGGTCAACTTTATCAGGTGAATGAATTCAAAACTTACTTTCATCTGCGCCATTCGGACAGTCTTGCTTGCAATTCCTGACTGAATTCATATCTATGCATGTGTTATTCGTGTCGCCGCAATCGAACTGCAAGGGATTTTTCTGACAACGACCGATTACGTGATCTTTAAACATTGCTGAAAGTAACACGCATTAATGGAACATGATACTTTCGAGAAAAATATGATAATTTTACTGTCGTTGACTTGCCACAACGTTCCATTTGTAACCAGTAAATTGTTGCACGTGCAAATCGTCACTTGACTGACTGTTGATAGCAACTTTTGTGAGCAATTGTAGCCATTCAAACATGGATCTTAAGTTCAAATGTAGATATTGTGGAAAAAGCTAGTGTGGCTTCTTTTGTGGAAGACACAAAATCTATTTTTTAGTCTGAATAAGATAACTGAGCTTAAAAATTTTAAATTTTAAAATTGTCTTTGAAGCCTTAAACTGATGGATTAATGAAAATCTTCATTGTCTCCTCAACTCGCATCTACTAGAAGCTTTAGTTCAAGATTCTCGGAGGCCAAATTTATGCAGATGCGCCTTGTAAGCACAGCAACATTTTGAATTACATGCGCATAACAGGGATTCAGAATAATCCTTCTACCGATGGTTCCCCTGCTTCTGATGGTTCAACTATTATTGCTTAGCTCATCACTCATGAGCGAACGTTTCTATGTGTAAACTCTGAAATCGCATATGTCGTAGTGCATTCGATAACTCGCGGCAAATGCAGTAATATTACACTAACCGATTTTCATCTTGGGCCTTCTTTACACTGAAATTTCCATAAATACGCAAAACAATAGAAAGTTTGCCTATAGTTGATTGTGCGCTATCGAAAGCACTATATCATGTGAAATTTCAAAATTCAGACTTGAAAACGTTTCCTTGTCGGAATCGCCAGTGCTATACAGATCATATTGCAAAATCGACCACAAAGTGCTGCCGCTAACCATAAATTCCTTGAGTCAAGATCATCTACAAATTCGGACTTTTTTCAACAAAAGAGTAGAATGTTGCCGGCGTTAGCGAACCATAAAAGATCAGGAGGACTCTCTAAAATCACATTCCTGCGTACTGTTACTGCTCTAACCTTCATCCGAAAAATCTCCGCAATCATTGACCCCATCGTTGATCCAAGAGAATAGCACACAATTCAAGGTCGAAGCACATTGAAATATCGGAGCACCATCATTGACGCTTGTATCGCAAAGTCTTTGATCTAAAAAGGATCCACGAATGCCCAAAATGAGCTGACCACTTGCTCACTTACACCTCCTATCGATGCAAGTTGTCACATCGGAAACGCACTTGCCGCAACCCGTGGACGAAAAAGCCGCGTCACAAAAGACTTGATCTTGGCCGCAAGCTAAAAAATTGTCGTCAAAATACTTGGAAAACTGCAAACTGAAGAAATTTTGCATCTTTCACCTTTCCCAATCGCACTCGATTCACAATCGTACAAGCAGCCAGTGGCATTGTCGAAAAGGGAGCAGTGACCGCTGGCGTTCACAGGAAAATTCGTAACAACTGCAAGATAACGTTCAGATTTTTGAGAAGATGGGCAAACGAATTATTATCTCGACTTTAAGACTTTTCAAACTTTTCAACTTTTCAAAAACTTGACTTTTCAAACATTCCAAATCAGTGATCAGGTCCAAATAAACAACAGATAAGATTCTTGAGATTGTTTATAATTAGTTTTGCCATGCTTTGTAAAAATTGGCTACAACTTTCGGCGTACCTAGAAGTTACAGGTTGATCATGTTTCTCTACCGATCTATAGAGAAATCGGTTGATAATATATTTTTGTGCAGTTGTTTGGGGCGAAAAAGGATGCGGATGAGTAGAGAAAATCAAACGAAATGAGTCCATCTCTAAAGGCCCATCTATACTTTTTTCGTTAAAAAGCATACACAAGCGATTTGCTCTTCAAGTATTGGAGAAATTCCAGCATATAATACATCGCAAGGTAGATATTGAAATTTCCGATCGAAAGATGCCCAACACGTTCAACAAGTATCTACCGAGCGTTTTAAATCCAGCCTTGACGCAAGAAACGTAAGAAACGTAAGATGCTTACAACATAGCTGATTTCTGCAACACTATGCAAATTTTTTTTGCAAAATATACTTCACTGGACAGAACTCGTCAAGATGTTTCTTGCACACAGAGAAAATGAGGGATTCGTTCGATTTTGGTCGTTGCAATCACTTGCGGCAGATTTTCGAGAAAAAAGTATAGATGGGCCTTAAAGGGGCATTGCACTGAAAATATGAAATGTTGTCACTTGCTGATTTTTTAATTGAGAGTGACAGGGACAACGCGTGATGAACGGACCAAATGTGTCGGTGAATAACGGTAGTCTTAATGAGAAAATATTATAGTTTAGGAAAATGTCAGAAAAGCAATTTTAATTGTAACTTCCTACAAACACCCCATTGATCTTAAAAAGTTTATATTCTGGGACGGTATGTCGTGACCCGGAATGGGGTCGGCAGGGATGATGGTGCTAAAGATTTACGAGGATTGTGACCCCAAGTCAAAATTCATGTGACTTTTTAAAATCGTCGAAGTCTGTATTAAGTGTGTTAAATTTGCGCACCGTTATTATTATTGGGGTTATTGAGTTTGTTTCATCAAAATATTTTTTATATCAAGTCTGATGGTAAGAAGAGGACATGAAAAACTTCCATACTGATCACGATGCATTCAAGTTCTCATCGTGAGTGCCAATCGCTTTTTCAATAGAGGTAAAATTTTTTACACACATATAACTTTAGAAACTTAAAACAGTCATACCCGTCGTCTGCTGAGCAGTGGACCAATCAAAAAGCTGTACAGACGATCCTGCGAGCAGACATAACAGCGGGAGCATTTCTCATCCATATACACGCAGTCAAATGCAGACTAGCATAATTGCGGTCATCTTTTAAAGAACTAATTAGAGTTTTTTATTCATGACTCAATGAAAATATCCATAGAAACGTTTCTATATGTTGAGCTTGTTGCTTAGTAATATGCAAAAGACTAAATAGAGACGCTGGGAGAAGTAAAAAAATTAGCGATGCAACAGTTCAAACTCGAAGTTTTAATGCTCATTTTTGCAGTCGACTGATAACACTTTGTAGCGTGGAACGATGGTTTTGTCCGATTTAATTAAAGAATATGAAGTTTTCTCTTCCTATGCGAAATAATGGATACTGTTTCAAAGTGGACAGTCTGACGTAGATGAAAATTGAGTAACATGTAGCATGTTGGTATGCCAATGCAACATTGAGATTAAGATACGAGTAGCTCCTGTTGTTTTTGATTAAACCGGAAGAAAATCAGTTTATGATTTTATAGTTTTTGACAGATTTTTTATATTTCCCCACAACTATGCAAGATGTTGCAATCTGTAATCTAGAGCTATAGTCTGTTTTTCTAGAAATGCTTCTCAATAATGAACGTGAAAAGCAAGTAGTATTTCAGATTATCACGATTTTCTGATGAACAATATATCGTATAGGACTAGAAATTTCTGAGCGTACTGACCTCACCTTCAAAAACTTTTCGAGTGAAAGGTTTTACGGTGAGAGCTATATGTAAGCGATTTTGACGACAGTACTGATTTGTGCCACTTTTCCATTTGGAAGCATTTTATAAAAAAACAGACTATAGGATCAATGAAACTAGCAGAATGTTTTGTGTATTTCCATCTCCGGTTGTTATACTAACCTTTATCCTACAGCTAAAACTGTCTTATATTTTATTTATTGATAGCATTTAATCATTTTTTCGACGGTATGGGTTGTAAAAACCCCTACGAAGCCAAAAGCGGTACAATTCACAGAAATTACGTAAGTGGTTGACCCTCAACATAAAAGAAAACTGCATACTCCAGCAAAAAGTGGGCTTGAAAAGAATTTTCAACACTTTCAACTTCCAAGCATCATTTCGTTATATTTATAAAGAGAAAACTGTAAGCTATGAAACAGTAGTAAAGACACTGCACCGTATGTCTTCTAAATCGAGTAATAGGCTAACCGAAACTAACAAAAATTGATTAAAAATCCGGAAATTTTGATTTTCGGATTACCGTAACCATAAAAAGTTCATTTTTGAGCGGGAATGAGAACCGCCACTGCGATTAGCGCCTGAAATTATACACTATGTAGTAGACCGGGTGGCCGACTGTGCCGTCGTTGTAGACCGGATGGCCGACTGTACCGGGTGGCCGACCGTACCGGTTGGCCGAATTCAATTTGAAATAGTTTATATGTCGAATCTTATGTAAAATGTTTTTGCGCGAAATGAGAATAAAATGTAGCTGAAGGTGCGTTTCAATGTACGAGATATCAAAAAATGCAAGAGCAACGCAAAAATATGTTAATTAAGTAGAAGCACACAAGGATTCGTATTTGAATTCAAAAGTTTTTCATTTTGTAGGAAATTTTTCCCCTCGTATCCGTTCACTTTGTTGAGTATATTTGTTATAAAAATGAATGAAAATGATTTTGAGGCTGCAGAATATCTGTTGACAGTTCATGGAAATTCAACGCTGCTCAAGTGCGTCTAGCTTACGTGGCCCACTTGTTGGGACCTCGGTTGTAGTTTTGAGCACCATAACATTTGAATTTAAAACGTTTTATAGAAACTATTTTCATTCAGGGTGACACATGGCATTTATATACAAGAAAATCTTAATTTGTAACGTACCTGCTAAAGCAGTACTGTAAATATGTAGCATACTGTATGTGATAGACATTTATTAGATATTATTTTATTTTCGCATTTTATCGTCTCAAGGGTGTCTGGGATTCACACCCAAACATTCCTATAAAATTCTGTGAAGTACTTTATTTTGATCCGTTCACACCCCGGTAGCCCAATTAAGATGCCCCAATTAATTTGCACAAACGGCAGCTGTTCCCCTAGAATCTACACTAAAACTACACATTCCACAGCTACCGTAATCCCCCGTAAAAATCGTAAACAACACCTGCACACAGTAAAATACGTAGAAGCCCCGCCAGACAGTAGTCTCAAGTGTAACGGTAGCGGCGGCCCCACAAAACATGTGTATACAGAGAAACTGATACAGGAAGCATGCACAGAAGCACAGAGGTGTGGCCAAGCCCACCGTAGGAAGCAAGCAAAGCACAGAAAGCATACAGTACCAGGAAAGCGTTAGAAAGGCGTAACTAAGAAAGCATAAAAAGCGTAGCAGGAAACGACGATTGGCGGAAGAAGATGGACAGAAGCTCGACCTCCCGCGACGCCCAGGGAGTGGCCAAAAAGTCGTATAAAAGAAGAAGCAAAGCGTGATTTAGTAGTTATTATTTTGTGAATTTTGATCCGCGGCCGTTCGTTTTTATTTGCAAGCAACCGTCTTCGAAAGCAATTAAACTGTGTCGTATATTTTATTTGCAAGCAACCGCGCCGTCCCGTTTTGTATTGTCGACGTTCAAGCGACCGTCGATCATTCATGTATTTTTGTATTATCGTACCGCTCGCGCCCCGTCCCGTTATTCCGTCCCCGCCGTATCGACCATTGGTTAGAAGTAAAGTACCTCACACAAATCTGGTCGTTACATATTTTGGTGACCGTACCGTTATGTTAACCACTGGAACTCCCTGCCCCCAATTAGGTGTACTCTTATCCGGGCATTTAGAAGCATCAGATAATACAGTAGTAATCATTTCCTACTGTAAGACAGTATTCGTAGAAAGCAAACTGGAAATCCCCTCCAACGAAACATTAAGCGATACATTTAAACGGATACAGCGTGAAGCAAAAATTGAAGCATTTAAGCAGAAATCCCAGCGTAAACCAAGAATGACCCACCAAACACAACATCATTTAGGAGAAATCGTTAGAGAACAGATAAACGATTTATTTTCGGAACATTTTCGTACCCTACGCACACAATTGAATCAGAATACAGTAAACCCTACCCTAATAGACGATCTAAGAACAGCAAACATTCGTAATAACATGGCAAATAATTTCTACGTGAAACCTACAGTATTCACGGGCGGCGTGACCCAATATTTTGGTGAATGGAACAAAAGATTAGAACAATTCATGGCACTCCAAGGCATGAAAGATACAGACGTACAGTTAAAGTTGGCATGTTTAGAAATTCATTTAGGAGGAGCCGCGTTAGCAAAATTCAAAAGTTTAGCCAATTCTGAAAACCCTCCCCACACATACGAGCAGTATAAAGTCGCATTACAGGCCTTTTTCCCAAACAATAGAGATAATGAGCTACATCAAAAATTTTTATGTGAAAGAAAACAAAAGCGATCAGAAACAGTCACGGAATTCTTATTTGATCTAGAACACCTGGCAACTCTCGCCTACCCTAACTTTAACACAGACGCACGAGAAATGATCATAAAACCCCTCTTTGTAGAAGGCATGCAAAACGACATCAGGGAAGCAATTAAGTATAGAAGGTTCGCAACTTTGAAAGAAATGTCAGACGAAGCAGCTTACATCGAACAGCAAATCCTTAGAAATGAGTTGAAATCTAACGCCCTTCCCTTTATACCCCCAAAACCGGAACCCATCTTTTCCCTAACCAAAAACACAAATCAACAGGACCTTTTGCATCAGTTAGAACAACAAGTAAAAGACTTACAGTTGCAGATCAAACAAAAACCCCAAACCCCACAACAGAGTAGCTACAACAATTTCAGTAACAATACTTTCAGCAGGAATAATGCTTACAGGAACAATACCACCCCTAGGCAACCCACATGCTTCCAGTGTGCACAAATTGGACATGTAGCTCGTAATTGTAAATCAGTAGGCACCCAAAAATCATGTGAAATCTGTTTTCGTAATAATCACAGTACACGTGATTGTAAAAGCTGATGCATCCACTGTTCCCAAACAGGACATAGATCTGATAACTGCCTTTCGAAACCCTACTCAAATTTTCAATGTTTTATATGCAAGCAGAGAGGTCATACAAGCAGGTATTGTCCAAATCAGCAGAGTCGTAATATTCAAAATTGCATTGAGTACAGGCAACCCCAACCCCTCATGGACATTGATGACCCCGCATTTTACTCAAAATTACCCGCCATAACTAACGGTCCTCAGACTACTTTAGGAACTATCATGCCCACTACCCACCGCCGTAGTGACGAATACGTCCTCGACCTGGACGTACCCGATTGGTGCGCCATGTCACCACCCCCACGCCTGAAGCCGCAAAAATCGAAAAATCGCCGCCCACCATCCCCGTAGGCTACAAGATTCCCCGTAAGCAAGACACCACGCCGCCCACCCCCCGGAAACCCCGTCAAAAGCAGGCCGCAACTTGTTGTCCCTTCTCCATGGCCTGACCCCGGAACCCTATCAATTCCGCCCCCGCCAAACACTATTACCAACCCCCACAAGTAAGCAAGTCCAAACCCCATCCCATGACTCAACTTCTAAAGTGTTACAGAATGTTCAGATTGCAAACCGGCCACCCCCCAGCTCAAAATCCCAAAACGACAACACTCTCCACGCCAAATCGAGCAGAATGAAAAAACACAGTGCCCCGCCGCCTCCACTAAAACACTACATTTGCCGATGTTTTGTATTTTTCTCTGTATAATAATCCCCACATCGTATCGTGCCCAATTTCAGATGTGTGGAACTTCATTGAGCAGTCACTCAGTCAGCATACCAAAACTTGTATCATGCATGCCCCCTTCCACAGTAGACAAACTGGTACAGACATTCGGAAAAATCTATATCCCCTCCACTAAGCCCCACATTACAGATGCATACAAATGCAGTGTTCGCAAACGGGAAATTTGTACTAATACAGGATTTTTTGGATCAAAAGGTATTGTCTTCGACCAAACCGAAATGCAAAATCTAACCCCGGATGTTTGTAAGGCAATCGTTATAGACAAAGAACACAACGGTCAAAAATTATACGAAACCCAACCAGGATTTTGGTCAACAAACAACTCCCTAAGCGTAGAATACACACGGTGTTGTACAGACCATTGTACCTCGGTCACTAACGTCATCATAGAAATAGGACAAATAGCATCGTGGAATGGAAAATCTATGACAGGTACATTAGGTGACCTAGGGTCATGCAAACCAACATCAGGTCATTGTGTAACAACTGACGGATCCATTATCTGGAATGAAACAGCATTTGAAAACTTATGCCCCTTCGAATACAAAAACACACATCCCATCAAACTCACACAAACCCACATGATAACAGAAGAACTACAAGGTGCATTCTCAGTCAAAAACACACTCTTTTCGAACCCCAATTGCCCAGAAATCCAAGACAGCATTCTAACCCAACAAGGCATTATTGTACAATTAGACAAAAGCGCACCACATCGTAACGCATTTTTAACCCCAAAAACCAACGAAACCCATACTACACTCTACGATTTTGATGATTTTGAACCCATTAACGCGAAACTAAATTATCTAGCAGACAAAATCCAGGAATTCGAAATTCAAAATTTCAAAAACGTATGGAATGAATTATGCAGACAGGCACAGCGTCACCTTGATCTCGTATGGCAAATTTTGCGTCTTGATGCAACCCTTGGAGCGTGTGCATTCCTACAGCGAACAGACATCATAGCAGAATTCACAGAAGCCCTCACAGTCTGGCCCTGCAAGCAGGTAAATGCATCCAAAGTCTTTTACAACCATAAAATCAACCAAACATGCTACAAACTTTTGCCCATTCTCGTAGGAACTGAACTCATGTTTTCGAATCCAGGAGGCAACGATTTGACCCCTTTTTCACACACCGTTGACTGCCATCACATGCATGTAGCCCTTTACAAACAGAATAATACATGGGTCAGTGAAACAGGATCCCCGCATGTCACAAATTTACCCTTAGAAATCGTCTGGAACCAAAATTTTTCCCTTTTCCATTTTAATACACCCACCATTTTTCATGATCAACTTGCAACTATTTCAACCAACTTACTCTTTCTGAAACAATACATTTATAAAACTCACACACTTGAAAACGTTGTTAAAAAACTCATCAATTACACAGCCCAAATGTCTCTCAATTCCGATACAGTTTACAACATGATCTCAGGCACTGGCCAAGCACTCTGAAATACCCTCTCTGGCGCCGGTCAAGGCATAGAACATGTAATAACCGGTACCACCCAAAGTCTCACGGACAGATCAAACAATTTGCTCAGAGGACCCCTGCAAATCATTATCAATCTAGCCGTTATCACTGTAGTTATTGCAGACGTCTTTTATTCCTTTCTTATTCTTCGAAAATATTTCCCCTCTCCAAAGCATCATGCCACAAATGAACATGCATATGAAATACCATCAAACAACAGACGTTTACATGAGACCATCCCCCCATCATTCGGCCATGCCCTCTTAGAATTAGCTAATCATCATGGGGCACAAACACAGCAGAAATACGTCCTTGTTGATAGTGATACCCCCTAAACTCCTGCAATCGAACTCATTAATCAAATTCATCAATCTGGATCAAACAAGCCACCCCAAAATGTACCCGAAAAACATACCCCTCATATTCCAATCACACTTAACGGCAGATTAATCACAAAAGGCATGATTGATACTGGTGCAGTCTACTCACTCATTGATTCACGGATCGCTCAACTTTTACAGTTAGACATGAAACCCCCGCTAGTCCAAGCAAAAGCAGCAAATAATCTCCCAATTCACTTTGTAGGAACCACTTTTGTCACAGTAACAGCCCAAACAATCCAGGAAACAATCATGGTCCATGTCCAAAAAGATTGTACAGCAGATATCCTTCAAGGCAAAAACTTTCTCAGTCGATTTTCGGAATACACTATCAACAATCAAAAATCTCAGGTCAAATTTGGCAATGTCATACTACCCTGTGATGGCCTAGAATACAGCCCACTTTCGACCCGTGGTGGAACTTATTTAGACGAAAAATTAGAATTACCACCCCGTACAGTAACCGAATTTACTGTCCCCTTGCCCAAATCATACTTACAGGTCAAACAGCTTGAATTCACCCCGAAACCCAAACAGAATCCTAAAGTCCACTTCGCAGCTTGTATCTCTGAAAACCAAAATAGTCGCATACGCATATCCGTCCTAAACACACAAGAAACAGCCCAAATCCTTTACCCTGGAACATGCATTAATACAGTCTCATGTTACATCCCAAAACAAAATGCTCCGGCTAACGTAACCCCCTCCACGCAAAACCAGCCCAATCGTTTTGATACATTCACATGGTTAAAAGAAAATGTTAATTTAACCTCCAGTGACCTGACAGAAGCAGAAAAAATGCAACTCCTACGCGCCCTATCGAAGTATCCTACACTATATGCTAAATCCAAAATGGACGTAGGTAGAACCACCCTTGTTTCACACACAATTGACACCAATGGCTCCCAACCCGTATGTAGACAACTTCATCGGACTTCCCCAAAAGAAAAGCAAATCATACAAGCAGAAGTTGAGCAACTCGCAGCAGCAGGTGTCATAAGCCAAAGCAATTCTCCATGGTGTACCAATACAGTTTTAGTTCCCAAAAAAGATGGAGGCCATCGTTTATGCATTGATTTTAGTGGCCTCAATAAAGTAACCAAAAAAAGATACCTACCCCTTGCCCCGCATAGACGAAATTCTAGACACCCTACATGGAATGAAATATTTTACATCCCTCGACCAATCCAATGCATATTATTCCATTCCCATAGCACAAGCAGACAGAGAAAAAACGGCCTTTAATTGCTCAGCCGGCCAGTATCAATTCAATCACCTCCCCTTTGGACTCACCAATGCCCCAGCCACATTCCAAAGGTTAATGGATGTTATCCTTTCGGGTTAGCAATGGAACACATGCCTTGTATATCTCGACGATGTTTTGGTATTCGCAGACTCCCATGCCCAAATGCTGGAAAGTTTAGACACTATTCTTGCCCGATTCTCACAAGCAGGCCTTAAACTAAACATTCAAAAATGCAAATTCTGCCAGCCCCAAGTCCAATACTTAGGCCACGTCATTTCTCAGCAAGGCATTTCCCCAGATCCCCATAAGGTACAGGCCATTTATGACATTCCCACGCCCAAAAGCTCAAAAGAAGTTAAGTCATTCCTTGGCCTACCCTCGTATTATCGCAGATTCATCCCAAACTGCTCTCAAGTTTCTAGCCCACTCACATCGCTACTCAAAAAGAATTCGGAATTTTCCTGGGGCCCCAAACAGCAAAACGCATTCACAAAGCTAAAAGAATTACTCATTCATGCCCCAATACTGCAGCATCCCGATTTCACAAAACCGTTTATTCTGCAAACTGACGCCTCAAAACTCGGAATCGGCGCCATTCTCAGTCAGCTAGACAGTAAAGGTCAGGATCGCCCCATTGCTTTTGGGAGCCGCACATTAAAACCCGCAGAACGCAACTACCCGATAACTGAGTTGGAAACCCTTGCAGTAGTTGAGTTTGTCAAGTATTTCCGCCCCTACCTTTTCCAGCAACATGTTATTGTACACACTGACCATACAGCAGTCCAGGCAGTCTTACAAAAGGAAAACCCCTCCCCTCGCATTGCTGTTGGGGATTAGCCCTTTCTGGTATTCAGCTAGACATTCGACCTAAGAAAGGCACTGCTAACCGTGACACAGATGCAGTTTCTCGATTCCCCTCACAGAGAGCACAGCAATCCTTCGATATTGAGCAATTAGAAACCCGCCCCGAAATATCCACTATCAATTCAGTTTTGGAAGCTGAAGCAACTGAACAAGAAGAGCAACAGAAAAATTTCGCCAAACTCCAACGCACTGATCCAACTGTCAAAAGCATTTTAGCAAAAATCGCCCAAAAACACCCCCTTACCCTGATCAAATTCGCAGTGCATCACAACATCCTCTTTCGTATAGTCAACAAACAGGCAAAACTATACATTCCCAAGTCACAAGTCCAGCATCTCATAACCTCACATCATGACAGCAAATTCACAGGTCATTTTGCTGCCCGAAAAACTTTACACTTGCTCAGACAAAAATATTTTTGGCCCCAAATGAGCCGTGATATCAAACGGTACTGCAAAACTTGCCCCCCATGCCAGACACAGAAAGCCCTCAGGCACAAAGTGCATGCAAATCTGGTACCAATTCAGCCGACTGGCCTATTTGATAGAGTCGGTGTTGATTGCATGGGACCGTTACCCCTCACTGAAGACGGCAACCGATTCATTGTCGTTTTCATCGACTTTTTCACAAAGTACGTAGAGGCATTTCCGACCCCTGACATCACTGCAGCCACTATTGCCAAGCTATTTGTAACCAAAATTGTTTGCCATCATGGGTCCCCAAAAATCATCCATTGTGATCGTGGCTCCGATTTTGTATCCGATCTCTTCTCACGGATCACTAGTTTATGCAACACTCAGAAAATTCATACAACCCCCTATCATCCCATTGCCAATGGGGAAGTTGAGCGTTGCAACCAGACCCTAGCCACCCGTATCTGCATGTACATCAATTCAAATCACACTGATTGGGATACTTATCTGCCCTATGTTGTTTTTTGGATCAACATTCATAAAAATGATAGCACTTCGTATCCCCCATTTGAATTACTCCATGGTAGACAGGCTAATCTGCCATCAGACGCAGCCTTAAATTTTTTCCCCACGTCCTACATGGTTGATCTAGACGATTACGCCCTTCGTGTAAAATCACATTTTACAGAAGCCCTCTCAACTGTGCAGAAAAGTTTACAAAAAGCCCAGAACCACTATACCCGTCAGTACAACAAGCATGCTCAGAACATACACTACAAGGCAGGTGATCTTATTCTTTACAAAAATCATTCGTGTAAGCAAGGGCTGACTCCCAAATTCCTCCCTTGCCAAAACGGGCCCTATACAGTTACAAATTTCATGTACCCCAACATTACACTCAAACACCCCCATAAGAATATTACATTTACAGTGCATGTAAACGAGACAACCCCTTTCTACCCTCGGAAAGCAACTATCGAATCTACCACCACCCCTCCTCAACCTCGAAAGCCTTGAACGAGGACGTTCAACACCGGAAGGAGGGAAATGTAACGTACCTGCTAAAGCAGTACTGTAAATATGTAGCATACTGTATGTGATAGACATTTATTAGATATTATTTTATTTTCGCATTTTATCGTCTCAAGGGTGTCTGGGATTCACACCCAAACATTCCTATAAAATTCTGTGAAGTACTTTATTTTGATCCGTTCACACCCCCGTAGCCCAATTAAGATGCCCCAATTAATTTGCACAAACGGCAGCTGTTCGCCTAGAACCTACACTAAAACTACACATTCCACAGCTACCGTAATCCCCCGTAAAAATCGTAAACAACACCTGCACACAGTAAAATACGTAGAAGCCCGCCAGACAGTAGTCTCAAGTGTAACTGTAGCGGCGGCCCCACAAAACATGTGTATACAGAGAAACCGATACAGGAAGCATGCACAGAAGCACAGAGGTGTGGCCAAGCCCACCGTAGGAAGCAAGCAAAGCACAGAAAGCATACAGTACCAGGAAAGTGTTAGAAAGGCGTAACTAAGAAAGCATAAAAAGCGTAGCAGGAAACGACGATTGGCGGAAGAAGATGGACAGAAGCTCGACCTCCCGCGACGCCCAGGGAGTTGCCAAAAAGTCCTATAAAAGAAGAAGCAAAGCGTGATTTAGTAGTTATTATTTTGTGAATTTTGCGGCCGTTCGTTTTTATTTGCAAGCAACCGTCTTCGAAAGCAATTAAACCCTGTTGTATATTTTATTTGCAAGCAACCGCGCCGTCCCGTTTTGTATTGTCGATGTTCAAGCGACCGTCGATCATTTGTGTATTTTCGTATTATCGTACCGCCCGCGCCCCGTCCCGTTATTCCATCCCCGCCGTATCGACCGTTGGTTAGAAGTAAAGTACCTCACACAAATCTGGTCGTTACAAATTTTGGAGTACTTATTCTCAATTTTCATGACAGAAAATGCAAAAAATTCACTAATATTCTTTTCAAATAAAAGCACCATGCTGATATTCCACAAATGTAAAGGCCATATGGCTTTTACCACTGCCAAACCCATATATCGAAAAGAGTAATGAGCCAGAGACATTCCAGAGTACGACCCTTGGATAATTTACTCAAGTAAAGACGAAATTCCGTTGTTGTTTTATCTTTCTTGAAATTTCTATTTTTTGCCAAGTTCTAACATATTTTATTCATAATTTTTTTGCAACAAAAATATTAGAAAGAGTCGATAGAATCTATCAATCTAAGCTTCTATAATGAATTAAAAAATTACGAAGGGCATATTTTTGCACTTAATTAGCATATTTTTGCGTCGCTCTTGCACTTTTTGATGATACCTTGTGCATTGAAACCTATATTTAGTAACATTTTATTCACATTTTGGGTTCCACTTACATATAAACTATTTCAAATTGAATACGGCCACCCGGTACAGTCGGCCATGTGCTGCATTCGGCCATGTACTACAGTCCGCCACCCAGCACAGTCGGCCACCCGCTACACAATCGAAAAAAGTTGTTATCACCTAAAAAATTTTTTACCGCTTGACAAAATTTGTTGTCACTTGTAAAAATCGTTACCTTCGAACATGATGCGCAACATTTTTGCAAGATGCATCTCAAAAATTTCAAGATGCTTCGCAAAAATTTCAAAATGCATCGCAAAAAATCAAGATGTAAGTTTTTTGATATTTACCTTTTTTTTAAGTACACAGCAATTTTTTCAAGTACCGCATTTTTTTCAAGTGAATCACATTTTTTCAACATAATCTTCAAAATAATCATGACGTCATCTTGAAAAAAATCAGGATGTCATCTTGGAAAAAAATCAAAATGCAATCTGGAAAAAATCAAGGCCTTATCTTGAAAAAAATCAAGATCCCATTTCAAAAAAATCAAGATAGGCCGCACATCAGAGGATGAAAATCTTTGAAACTAGCCAATGAATGTCGTTGCTGTTAATATACACGGGAACTCTTCAAATTGGATTTCTGAGGTCAGGGGCCGGTTGGACAATGCTTACTTTCAGCGCAAAGTGTACTTTGGAGACCCAAAGTAGGCTTACTTTGACAAAGGCGAGTTCAACAACACGTACTTTGACAAAATTTTGCCAAAGTATACTTTGCCAAAGTGTACTTTGGCGTAGGGCGGTTTTGTAGCTAAAAACATGGCGCGTCGTGTAATTGACGAAATTATTAATGAAGAACATGATGAAGTTATTCCTAGAAAGCAGTTCCAAGATCATTTACATCCATTTGATGGATATAGCAAAGTTGAAATTTACAATCGCTACAGATTCCCACCAACTGTCATTTATTTCATAACCGATTTGGTAAGTGAAAGAATAGAGGACCTGACAAATCGAAGTGCTGCGCTTACTGCGTTGCAGCAAATATGTTGTACTCTACGTTATCTTGCCTGCAACTCATTCCATTGTTGGTGATACTTTGAATTTTTCACGACCAACTGTAAATAGTTCCATGTGGCGTGTCATGAAGGCTCTTGTTCTACATTTGAATCTTTTCGTTCATTTTCCGACTGAGGAAGAACTTGGTGCTGTGAAATGAGGTTTGCATGAGTTAGCCAATTTTCCCAACATTGTTGGGCTAGTTGATGGAACTCATGTGCACCTGATTGTTCCAAAAAGATTGGAGTATGTTTACGTGAACCGCAAAGGGTTTCATTCGATAAATGTTCAGGTAGAAATGTTATCACATAGGTTTCGCGCTATATATGATTTCGCGCTATATAAATTGCAGGCGGTATGTGACAACCGAGGTTGCTTTACTCAGATGACAGCTAAGTGGCCGGGTAGTGCGCACGATTCCAGGATTCTTAAAGATTTGCCCCTACCCCAGTTGTTACACAATCTTCAAGGTATGTAAAACCTCAATAATATCTACCTTTTCTTTTTATCTATAATTCCTTCATTTTTAGGAGGTTATCTTCTTGGTGACAGTGGCTATGGTTGTTCGTCTATTTTGCTAACCCCATTTTTGAATCCAAAGACAGAGGCAGAAAAGCGCTATAACACTGGTAAATGTACTTTCCATCTCTTCTTACCTATATCCTTTACCATAGGCTGTAATTTCTTCATTACGGCTTTCTTTTTCCGAGTCTAATTAAGGCATGCAAAAGAGCTATCACCAAGTTATAGAACTAATGTTTTCTTTTATCATACATTATACTTCCTTATTCTCTCAGCCCATCGGAAAACCCATGTCTTGATCAAGCAAGTGTTTGGAAGGTGGAAAAGAAGGTTTGTGATTTTACATGGTGAAATTCGAGTTCATTATCAAAAAGTACCCCTATGGTTGTTTGTTGTGCAATATTGCACAACATTGCTGTTCAAAATCAGCTTCCTGACTTTCCTGTTGATATTGATGAACAAGATGAAGCTGATTATGGTCATGCAGTGCAAAACAAAGGGACAAGATTCAGAAATTTTATTGTCGCTCAATTTTTTAACAATTAATACAATGTACATTTTGTTTCACAATAATGTTATATGATGATTCATATAATCATTCTGTTGGTATTGATTTTGATTCAAGTTTTCATAGTAAATCCTTTTTGCAATCGCCACCATTTCAACAGCCATTGACTCTTTGGTTTTCTGTACGTAGTATGCTGTCTCGGCCAACAGCTTATCTTTTACCGCCTTCAATACTTCACAAGTCAAGTCTTCCTTTTTCGGCACCACACTCGCACATACCACTTTATTAACTTTGCGCTTCTTCTCTTCAGGTGGTTTCACAACGGCTTCTTTCAACTCCGATTCGTGAAGTAAATTAGACTCTGCATAAGAAAAAATCGATGATTATTTTGAGACAGCATGTTTTCACTTCAAATTATCGTCTATATACCTTCGAGAGACAACAGCGCAGGTTCTGAAATTGGTTCGAAAGAATCAAAGCCCGATTCCATGCCCGATAGAATTGGGTTATCATCACCATGAATAGCAGAAATTTTTCCCAATTCTGGCGTCAAAGATGGCGCTGGTTTTCCGCCTTCCGTGGCCCTTAATATTAATATTAACATAAATTTAATCAACTCAATATTTATTGATAGTTTACTTCATTGATTTTTTCTGTGCCGATATTGCTTCACATCCTTTGGATGCCATATTTTGCCAACTTTTTTTTACTTGATTTGGATCCCATTTGATGTTTGACTGGGAATTTAATTTGTTTGTAACCTGCAAATTAATTGAAAACATTCTTAAGACATCAACTAAGTGCTATGAAAAACAGACAGTACTTTATTCCATGCGGCCTGTTTCCTTTTCACCGACTCGGCTTTGCAATCCATTCCAAATAAAACAGATTCATTTTGATGGATAAGATCGAGCAAAACAGAACGTTCTTTTTTGTTCAATGGTGGTAATTTCAGGGTTTTTTTACCTACGGGTCACAAGCCAAGTGGCTTGTTGACCTAAAATTTTACAAGCCATTCCAAATTTTTACAAGCCAATTTTATAATATCAGTATACGTGAATAAATTCCAATGCTAGGTTATTTTTTTAAAGAAATGTATATATTGAGCATCACGGCAATTGATCAAAAAAGAGATGTCATTCAACATTATTCAATAACATTTTAGAGCTGTTAATTCATTAAAATTCAGGAAACATTTGGAATTTTTGAGTTTGATCGAAGTCTAATATCTACAATCATTGTGGAACAAATTTTCCAGCAAACTATCCAAGAACATAATGACCTTGAATTACATGAGAAATCGACGGTTAAGTCCTCTATGATGACAAGTGAGAGCCCAAAAAAGCTATTAATCTTTCCTGCCTGAAACACTGGAAAAATTTTTTGGGTATTGACATTCTGCGATGCTGGAAAATCAATTTTCCAAACACTTATTTGAAGAATTAGATTTGAATTTTCTGTTCAAAAGTCGTAATTTCTAGAATTTTATGTTTGAAAAATTTTAAAACCATTAATTTATTCACACACTCTCATGAACTTGGCCGAAAAGATATGGGTAAGAAGAGTAGAAATTTTCGAAAACTACTTCCATGAAGCTTTTGGATTGATTTTACATTAAGAAAGGGATAATCGCTTCAAAAAGTTTACAGACTTGACGTGATCTTTCTCAAAAAATGTGTCAAAGGAAAATGTGAATCTTCATTAAATATCAAGATGAAATATTGAAGATTACCAATTAAAACATGAGATAATAGGTTTAAGATGATTAAAACTATTTAAGATTAAATGATAAGTGAAGGTAGACATGTTAGGAGCAGCGGCTGAGCTAGGAAATAAATAATAATACTTATTTAAGTTATAACCGGCGTGAAGCGCCGGAAAATTTTGAGATTATGACCTTCTAAAATGCACCAAAATGCATCTTTTCTGTATCCGATATGATCAAACACATGACTCAAAAAATTCTGACAAGCCATTTTGGCTTGTTGGACTAAAATTCTACAAGCCATTTTGTCAGTCCAACAAGCCATGGCTTGTAAAATGCTAAAAAAACTATGGGTAATTTTGAGCTTTTAATCTCAGACATTGAAGTTCACAAATCACGTAAAATAAAATATGGCTAAATATGAAAAATAAATTTGGATTTGTTTCAATATGGAAATTGTTTAACACAACAATGTCGAAAATCGATAATAGCGCATAACATTATGGACACAAAAGGTATTTAGATTCTATTTATAGCGTGGGAAAACAAAACACGCCTTTCACGCTCAAAGTATGCTTTGCCAGGTCCAAAGCATACTTAGAAAAGTAGGGTTGAAAGTGTCCATTGTCGAACGAAAGCATACTTTGGGCTACCAAAGTATACTTTGGGTCGCATGCTTTGACAAAGTACGCATTGTGGAACTGGCCCCAGGTGCCGATTCCACAATGTGTACTTTGTCAAAGAATACTTTGCGTCGCCAAAGTATACTTTGAAAAGTAGGCTTCGAAAATTGATTCCACGATGCGCACTAACAACCCTGCTTTTGAAAGTATACTTTGCAATTTTCAAAGTATGCTTCACATTGCTCAAAGTATACTTTGATGTTGACAAAGTGTACTTTGGTCTGAAATAACCCCAATATTGATTTTCGCACCCTGTTTACAGATACATATTACGCATGAATCATATTATCTACATTATCAAGCACACATGTAAAGCTGAATTCATACTTCATCTGGGCGTCGTCGGGCATCTGGCGTCCATCCAGCATCCGAAAAAAGTGTATTTTTAGATTTTTGATGCACGGGCACGGGTACGTTCTTGCTGGAAGATTGGAATTTTACCGGATCGGAAGAGCAGAAACAGTTTGTACTTTTTCAGATGCCGGAAAGCATATTTTGTATGTAAGTTCAATAGAACCACGTGTTTAATGCATATACAATGTATGTGAAACATATCCATTTTTTAGTTAGAACAAAATTTTGTTCTTTTAATCATGACGTTCGTTTAATTTTTGATTGCTGAATATTTTGAATGTTTTTTTCCGGCGTTTTTCGCGCTTTCTCTTTATTTTAGTACAAAATTGCTAGATCAAGAATTTTGGTTTTGAGAGAAAGAGTTACATGTTCGACAAACCTGTTTTAACAATAGCATATTTTTTCGAATTCTAACTATTTTTTAAAATATTTTTTATCATACTGTTTTAGGTCAAAACTTCCAGAATCGTATATTCTTATAATTTGAAACTATCTGAATAATGGCTGAAAAATGTAGAACTATAGTCTGTTTTTCTTTAAATGCTTCTAATTTATGAAAATGGAAAGCAAGTAGTATTTCAGATTTTCACGATTTTCTGATAAACCATATATCATATATTAATGGAAATTTGTGAGCGTACTGACCTAACTTTTAAAAATTTTTCGAGTGAAAAATTTTACAGTAAGCGCTCTATGTAAACGATTTTGACAACGATACTGATTTGTGTCTCTTTTCTGCTTTGGAAGCATTTTATAAAAAACAGACTAAAGAGCATTCAACACCCTCCACATTGTACAGTTAATAGTACTTGCGGAAAAATTCAATGTATCACCAACAACCATTTGAAAAGAATTACTAGCCAGGTAACGTAAAGTACAACAAACTTTCTGTAGTGGATAAAGTGTAGCACTTGATTTGTAGTGTTCAATTTTTTCTTTTACCAAATCCGTAATGAAATAAATAACTGTTGGTAGAAATCGATATCTGTTGTAAATGTCATCTTTATTGAATCCATTAAAAGGATGTTAGTGATCACGGAATTTTTTCCTAGGAATCAAGACAAAATCGTCCTCGCCATTTACTATTTCATCAATCAGCCGATGAGCCATGTTTACCACAATAAAATTACCTAAAGTATGGTCCAAGGGGCAGTCTAGAGCGCCATAAGCCAAAGTATACTTTGGCAGAGTATAGTTAGGCAATTTTTTTCAAAGTATGCATTGTGAAATCGGACTTTGCCAAAGTATACTTTGGCAGAGTATAATTAGTACGTTTGGCAGAGTATAGTTAGTAGTCTAGAGCGCCATAAGCCAAAGTATACTTTGGCAGAGTATAGTTAGTACGCAAGCTTTGGCGTTCCAAAGTATACTTTGGTCCAAACTAGGGATTGCGAAATCGGCCCCAGGACTTGCTTGACGGGGCGCCCTTGGCTTTTCCGGTAGCTGGCAGGGGAGGAAGGTTATTCTGCGAGGGGATCCCGATGGACATATTGATTTTTCACCCAAAATGCAGTAATTCTCGAAAATAATTAAAATTTTGGACTTTGTCGGGTGTTCTATGACTATTTCCTAACTGCTCAGGAAACCAAAAAAAAATTTAATCTGATTTTTTTCAAGATGACATCGTGATTTATTTTCTAGATGAAATCTTGATTTTTTTCTGGATAATTTTGAAAAGAGTACGATTCACTTGAAAAGAAAATCGAAGATAGAAAAACTTACATCTTAAGTTTATTGCGATGAATCTTAAAATTTCTGCGAACCATCTAGAAACAATGTTATGCATTATGTTCGAAGGTAACAATTTTCTTCAAGTTCTCGTGTTTCGTAATAGATATGATTAATTTTTTATTTCAATATGCTCTACAGTGTAAGGTGGAACTTTTTATCATCCGACATTGTGTCTTCCTACCATATTTCGATCAAAACCAGAGATGATAATAATTTCTACCATAATTGTCCGCAATGAGAAGTAATCCAGAAAAAAACATTTTCAGACTGGGAAGTTTTCGCCACACAGCAAGTTAGGATCAAAAAATCCAAAAAATGAGAAGTGTTGGCGAAATAATGATTAAAACGGATCTTTTCATAACCAATATCAAATTGATAACGGCCATAAATCGATGTTGATGGGTCACTTCATTCAGGAAGCTGGACCTGAACCAGACAGGTGTTTAACACCACCCATAGTAACTTTTCAAGGCAAGTAGAATTTTTCGCTCCAAAAAACTCGAAAAGGCATCAATCGACAGATCTCATTGAAATCCAAAAACGCGATTTAAAATTATGCATCTCCTTTTTTGACGGAGTTAAGGGCCTGTCATACTCATATATATGTGGGGGAGTTTGTGGAGTAGATTTGACTCCACCAGCTGCAGATTTGACTCCACCAGCAATGATTGGTAATATGACAGAGGGAACTGGAGCAAGGGAGAAGAGAAAGTCGTTATAAAAATGAAAATTATGTGTAATTTAACATTTTTTCAAAACAATCATACTTGATTCAAAAGAAGTAACATTAAGACTAAAAATGCTGTCAGAGCAAATAATTTCACATATGGGACTAATATAGGTTGAAAAATATGCTGCTTGGATGTTAGAAGAACTTTCTATGACCTTTCTTTTTGTTATCCAAAACGAAAAAAAATTTCTATTCCACCCCCTGTCCTGGCTAAATTTCTATGCTGGCAGTCTTGGTCTAGTGGTTATCACCTCTGACTACTAGTCTCAAGAAATTCGATTCCTGGTGTAACACGAAATTGAATTTCTCGTAGCAGGCCCAGGCAGACACAGCCTTTCATCCTTTCGGGGTAGATAAATTGTTTGGGCGAGCTTGGAATGCTCAGTTCTTAGTTAGCATCTTGGCTATAGTGCAGAGAATAAGGAGGTCGGGCCTATTCCATTACGAGGTAAACAGCTGAACAAGTCCTGCTCGTCAGGCAGAAGCCTGCCAGTGGAATGCGGCCTTGGCGGTAAAAAGTACCCAAAAAGCGCGTCTCGTATGAGTTGGAGACTTATATGACCGCATAGTCCTATAAAGCCTGCCTTTCCGGCTATAGGAAATAAAAAAATGAAAATGTACACGCAAAAATTAAAAAAAATTCTATGCTGTGCTATGGTCATACTTCAGCGCGATGCCCTGCAGTGCCGCCGCTGAAGTATAAATACATTTTTCTGGTTTTTGCGCAGTGCCGAAAAAAAGTTCAACCAAATAAAAAGTCGGCCCAAAGTTCAGCTCCAAAGAACTTTTATTGTTTTGCGAATATAACGATTCAAAGTTGAAAATTTGTCCAAATCTGACGAAATTTCATATTTACTTTTTGAATTTTTGTAATTAGGGTTGTTCCATGGCCTGGCCCCAGGGCAGCTTGGCTTGCCCCGGTTGGGGCAAGCCTACACGTAACTAGTAGTTTTGATAGGATAACAAGCTCGATTTATAATAGAATTGAAGTTTAGAATGTCGTGCATGAGAAAATAAAAGATTAGATGACGACGCAGATGAAAATTAAGCTGTGTAGCTTGACGATTTATCGCGCGTTTTAGAAAAGATGTACGGAACATAGAAGAGTGTGTGGAATGCTAGAAACGGAACACTCGGGAGTGTTTTACGGAATTACGCAATGATAATCGAATGCAGGAGATTGACGGGCTCGTAGAGAGTGCTGTGTCAATTTATCCAGGGATCTTTGCTCAGGTCGTCAAAGGTTTTCGGATGCCGAAACTCGGGCCGTGCTATCTTAACCGCTTTGGAGTTTCACCCGCTTACTCAAACTATTCTCCAAATAGTTTGACTCAAACTAGAACACACGCTCGGTTTTCGATTTACTAGCGATGCTCAGAGCCTCTCACAAACCAACTGCTCACTAAGACAAACAAAACAACAACTGACTTTATCACAAACTTGCTGCGAGTGTAATCTTTGATGTTGTGAACCTTCGGACAACTTTGAACAACTTTGAGCTCCGAAACGATGCATTCTTGCAAATCACTTTGAAAAGCTGATGAGCTTACTGTAGTTGACTGGCGCCCCACAACACTCCTCCCCCTTTGACGCAAATCGCCTCAAGCGATTCGAATTTTCTCTCTTCGGGAATGAGCGGTTTTTTTCTTTAGATGCAGAGGATCTTTCTTTCTTTGGCCGACCTTTTCATTCGACTTCGGCAGTGATCAGATACTTTGAAATAATGGTGGCACTTTTTCGTATATGGAACAAAAAAATTATTTTTTCTATGGAATGTATCACCAAGGCTGGATTTTGAGCGGAAGGACCAGAGTCTTTATTTTGATGACCGGAGTCTTTATTCTGATGACCGGAGTCTTTAGCCGCGGAGGCGTTAGTGTTTCAGAACGGAATCTTTAGCCACGGAGGCGTCAGATCGGAAAGTTTGCAGTGGATGCAAGCTTTTAGTTTCGTAGAGAAACAAATAAAAAGCTTCTGGCGAAGTCTTTGAAACTCGAAATTCGAAAGGTATTGAGCGGATCAATACCAAACTGTATAAGAGATCTCGGCGATACGGATGAGACGTAGAAAAATTTGAAATGTTTACGATGTCGTGGTTTCTTTGCCACCCGGTAGATTACGCAAAAGCATGTTTAGAAACGAAGTTTTTATCACAGCTCGCAAATTGGCCATACACTACCTTTAGATCAAAATGGTGAAGACGAAATGGAAAATGCAATATAAAAAATGAATCGATTTCGAAGTAGAAAATAAATATTTTACGAACGATACAAAATTCAGTCTCAATGCAGTAGCGCGTGACTAGTCAGTTGTGGAGGACCGCTGACTTGCGCATTAAAAATTTCGAATGCCGTTCGAGGCATATACGGTATTATTCGTGAAAGCGAGACTTTCTGAGATTGTCCAGTGTCAGTTGTGCTAACCTTTTTTGCATCTTTGGAATTCGTTTTATCGCGTTCAGCGATGTCTAGAGGAATTTGCCTCTGTCGTACCAGTGGTCTCTGTTCAATTGGTGCACGATAGTAGTGTTTCGCGACTGGTTTTGCATCATCGGTGTCTATAGAGACCGTTAACTCGTGAGTGAGAGTAGGCTGATCTCCAGGGAGACTGAAAACATCCGGATATTGCTTGAAGACTTCGATAGCGATTTTTCTATCTTCATCGTCCATATTCGACTTTTTGGTCATTTTTTCGAGAGCGAGTTGAAGTTTTTCTTCTTCTGATATAGTTGACTGATCTTTAACCAATGTGGCTGGTTCATAGTCATCTTCATGATTGCTTAGCGACGCGACGGTTATTTTCGATTCTTCGAGTCTGAATTTAACCTCAGCGATGAGCTGGTTAGGTTGCAGATGGATACCATTCGCACTATTATTGACGAATAATAGTGGACATTTGCCTTCGGTTATGTTGATTATCGCTAGTTTGATCAGATATTCACAGTTTTCTTTTCCCAAGTTCACAGGTTGAACTATAACGCTTTTGAAACTTTCGTTTGTGAAAGCGAAGATTTTCCCGTTCACCCACGTTTGACAATTCGGTTCTACGTAGCATGATGAGATATTCAAAATCAGTAGCGATCTGTCGATTTTCACGATTTGCATTTGACTTTGTCCCGTAGAAGTATTTGAAAATACTTCATCATAGGGCACTTTTTCAATCGGTTTCAAAACTAGGTTTAGTTCTTGTTGAACGTCTCCAATTCTGATGAAATTTTCGCGAAAGTTTATTACAGCTCGAACGCTCGGATGTACTAGGAAATCGGTTCCCAAGAGGCATTGCTCTCCTGTGGTAGGTAGAATCCAGCATCCTACTAGATGCATTCCGAAAGATGAACTGATTTTGAAGATTATCGGACCTCGGGCATCGACAATAGCACCATCGGCTACTTTTATCTGCGCAGATGTTTCTAACGTATCATAGTCAATCCCCAAAAAGCGTTGAGCTAGACATGAGGAAATGACTGAACATTGAGCACCTGTATCGATCAAAGCTTTCGTTTTGGTTTTTCCGATTTCGGCATCGATATTAAAAGCATGAGTAGGAGCAAATAAGCTCAGAAGTTTGATGTCTTTTTGCGAACATTCTTCGATTTGACACACGCTAGATCTCGCGATCCACGGTTCAGTAGGTTTTTCGATTGTGAAATCAGTGATTCCGGGAGCGACGAAAAAGTTTGTAGCTTCAGAAGCTTCTGTCGGTTCAAGCATATTAGCTGTACTAGTCGTCCGCTTCATCGGGACAAGAGGTTTAGGTGAGTTAAACACCATTTTAGTTTTGGATGGCAAAACTTGTTGCGAAGATTTCGGAGAAGATAGCTGAGTCTGTATAGACTGTGAATTGTTCATCGGATAGTAGTAATGCTTTTCGATTATCTTTTCTTGTCGGGATTCGGAATCACAGAGAGAAATGTTTGTAACATCTCTCTGATAGTTTCGATTATCGTGATTGAAAAATCGGTTATTTCAGTCAAAATTTTGATTCTGATTGAGCATGTAGTTACGCGTATTTTGTTGAAAATGAGGACGCCAATTATGGTTATTTTGCTATTGATGATTCGGTTGCTGTTGCCGAGGCTGAGAAGCTTGTGGTTTCAATAGATAGCATTCGGAGCTGTCATGCTTACACTGACCATGATAGGTACAATATTTTGACGGTTGTTCACGTGACTGATTTCGTTGGAAGTTTCGATTTTGAGAGAAATCCCCTATAGGAATGTTTTCTCTTTTCCGGAAATTCGGACTCATGCTGCGATCGAATCGCGATCTTCGATTTTCGAAATTGTTAGCATTTTGTGAATTTTCTCGGATTCCGAACTTTTCTAGGACTCGTTTTATGCTTTCTTCCAATTCTTTCATTTTCATTAGAGTAGAATTTTCTTGAAACCTCATGCTATTTCGCTGTCTAGAGTCATCTCTATTTCGGGATTGAGAGTTATCTCTGAAACGAGGTTTTGAATCATCTTTGAAGCGCGATTGAGCTGGTTGCTCTTCTGATGGATTTTCAAGTGTATTAACCAGTATAGGTGTTTCTACTCTCATAGTCGACTGTTTATTTGCTCGCTGAATTTTCTGAACTTTCGCGACAGCTATAGCTAAGTCAGTGATCATTTCTAGAGTACTCGCGTCAATCGAGACTCTGTAAATTTCTGGCATTTTCCAAAGAAAAGTTGTGATAACTTTTCTATGGCGATACTGAGCGCTTCTGTCATAGTACAGTAGATGTACGTAGGTGCTGATTCGATTTAAAAAAGCTGACGGATCTTCGGTTTCAAAAGGAGCGATGGACTGGAGCTCGCATTGGAGTGTATCTTGATCGCAATTCGGTGCATTCATACACATTAGAATCTGTTTCACTTCATCGTAGGATCGGACATCTCGTATGGTGTTCAGACCACCATCGCAAGTCAAGTGATGCAAAGTGTGAAGTTTCACATATTCAGACGCATCGAGGCCAAACTCGTTTTTGAGCGCAATGAAGAATTTCAACACTTGTTGATTTCGGGTCGAATTACCTAGTTTTTGTGGCGCTATCTTTTTACAGATAGTCTTAATTCTCGTTTCATCATCAGCGAAAGATCTATGCACCTGAGAAGGTGGGATAGATGGAAAATTTATCTAAGAGTTTAGCGCGTGAGAGCGGTCAAATGTTTGTGTCTGGATGATCAGATCATCATCGTCGTTGATTATACCACGAAAACTAAGTTGACTTTTTCAGTCGCTAGTGATGTTTTTCGGTTTATTCCATTTCTGAGACTGAGCTTAAGAGCTCATAGATCTCGCGATATTTTCGATTTCAGGAACATTTGGTTTCATTAGCTCTTCTTTCTGAGCTCTCATCGCTTCGATTTTGGTTTTAAACTCATCAAGAAGTTTTCGTTGTTGAGTCGCGATCATCACGATTTTGCTTAACGCATTAGTAGCGTTGCCACGAAAATTTATCATTTCGGCATCACATTTTTGCATTACGTCGATATACGCATCATTATCGAAGATTTTTCGAGAATCGGTCTCTTTCGGTTTTGGTTTTAGAAAGTTAAATTTTCGATTTTTGATGATTTTTGGAGATAGAGATCATGAAGTTTTTCGCATTTTTGGTGGAGCCAACGTTTGCGGTAGATTGATATTAGGCTTATCTGCTTTGTAGAGAAGTGGTAGATTCGCGTTTTCGCAGTCGAAATTTTCGATTTCTAGATTATCGGGATTCGCTAGTTTCTTGTAGAAACCTTTTTCGTGCGGTTTTCCTCCATTTTTCGGATTTTTGAATTTTCGCAAATTTGGGCGTTTCCTCAACCTTTAAACGAGCTGGTACGGTCACCAAATTATGTCGTGCGTGAGAAAATAAAAGATTAGACGACGACGCAGATGAAAATTAAGCTGTGTAGCTTGACGATTTATCGCCCATTTTAGAAAAGACGTACGGAACGTAGAAGAGCGTGTGGAACGCTAGAAATGGAACACTCGGAGTGTTTTATGGAATTATGCAATGATAATCGAACGCAGGAGATTGATGGGCTCGTAGAGAGCACTGTGTCAATTTATCCAGGGACCTTCGCCCAGGTCATCAAAGGTTTTTGGATGCTGAAACTCGGGCCGTGCTATCTTAACCGCTTTGGAGTTTCACCTGCTTACTCAAACTATTCTCCAAATAGTTTGACTCAAACTAGAACACACGCTCGGTTTTCGATTTACTAGCGATGCCCAGAGCCTCTCACAAACCAACTGCTCACTAAGACAAACAAAACAACAACTGAGTTTATCACAAACTTGCTGCCAGTGTAATCTTTGATGTTGTGAACCTTCGGACAACTTTGAACAACTTTGAGCTCCGAAACGATGCATTCTTGCGAATCACTTTGAAAAGCTGACGAGCTTACTGTAGTCGATTGGTGTCCCACAACAAGAATATGACAAGTAAATATTCAGTATAGTTAGTTTTGACAGTAATGTTTTCATCGTGTCTGGAACTGCACTTCAACTTCATCGCAGGTTCTTGATTGATTTTTTCAGAAAACGTACAATTGTTCAATTTTTCTTATATCTTTAACTTTCTTCTCGAACTTTCTTCAAAAATTTCTCCCTTCCATGTCATAAGCATGCGTGCTAACGTCAAAAAATTTCATTAGCACGGCTCTGGTTTCATTAGCACCGTGCTAAAAAAACCCTGCAGATGAATTGATAGAAGTGTCCAGGTATGTGTGCAATGCTGTTTCTTTGGGAAAAGAATGAATTTCCTCATACTTAGTAATGACAGTTATTTTAAAAATTAATTTTTTTCCGTTCAAAATATTCAAACCCTTTCTAACCTGTCAATCAATGCATTATCATGGCTGACATGAAATGAAAAAAACAAATGAATCGTCTTAAAAATTTTTCTATGAATGATACATGAAGTATGATACCACTTGATTTATATGTTCGTACGTTCTGCCCCGGCTCCGGCTAAAATGTCTGCCCCGGGATAAAAGTTGGTACCAAGGCATTAGAGCGTGGGACAATAGAGCGCGGGACAATAGAGCGCGGACATTAGAGCGCGGACATTAGAGCGCAGGGACATATGAGCGCGGACATTAGAGCACAGAGACAAAAGAGCACAGAGACAAAAGAGCGCAGAGACAATAGAGCGCAGGTCAATAGAACGCAGGGACAGTAGAGCGCGGACATTAGAAACAATACATCAGTAGTTAGCCAAAATTAACTTTTTTTCGAATTTTTTATAGTTTCATCTATCCTCTATTTTCTTGTCAGTTGCTCCATTGTTTCGTCCTTTTTTTCATTTTGTCTTATTTAGAAAAATTTCAAGAAAAGAAAGAAAAAATCGTTTGCATGTCGAAGCAAATTATTTAACAAAAATATAAAAATTGTAAATAAAAAAAATTCCCCCGAAAACTCCCTCGAAAAAAATTTTGCGTCGGCCACTACTGAGACAATAGGGCGCAGGACAATAACGGATATAGAGCGTAAGGACATTAGAGCGCAGGATGATAGAGCATGGACAGTAGAGCACAGAGACATTAAAGCGCAGGATAATAGAGTACAGAAAAATTAGATCAGAGCAAAATAAAAAACGAAAATAAAATAATTGAAAAATAACTACATTTCAGCCAAAAAATGCTTTCTTTAATTTTTTTCGTGTCTCTGAAGACGTCCAGGTCAAAGCCAAAGCAATTCTCCAACATAGAGTATTTAGTCAAAAGTTGCGAAAAAAATCGCAGATATTTGACCTTTGAACCTTCGAATAAAATTGTTTCATTTTGTTATTTTCGAATTTCTAACTCGCATTCAGAGTCACACACGCAATTTTTTGTCAGCTTTTGAGATGAAGCTGCTTGCTTAGTATTCTTTTTTCATGTTCAAAAACAATTAAAAATTCGCGTTTATTGCAGGTCACGGAAAGTTGGTTAACATTTTTCGAACTAATAATGTCCCTGCGCCCTATTGTCCTGCGTTTTAATGTGTGTGCCTGCGCTCTAATGTCCGCGCTCTATTGTCTCTACGCTCTATTGTCCTGATGCGCCCTAATGTCCCCGTGCTCTTATGTCCGCGCTCTGGTGTCGGCGTTCTGGTGTCGGCGCTCTAATGTCCGCGCTCTATTGTCCTGCGCTCTCATGTCCCTGCGCTCAGTGTCCTTGCGCTCTATTGTCCTGCACTCTAATGTCTCTGCGCTCTAATGTCCGCGCTCTATTGTCCCTACGCCCTATTGTCCTGCGCCCTAATGTCCGCGCCCTAATGTCCCTGTGCTCTTATGTCCGCGCTCTGGTGTCGGCGCTCTAATGTCCGCGCTCTATTGTCCTGCGCTATCATGTCCCTGCGCTCTAGTGTCCTTGCGCTCTATTGTCCTGCGCTCTAATGTCTCTGCGCTCTAATGTCCGTCCGCGCTCTATTGTTCCGCGCTCTAATGTCCGGTCACGACATTATGACTTCTTTTATTTGCAGCTCTCATGAACTATGATAATGGGGGAACTTTACCCAGTGTTTAACTTTATTTTAGGATAGTACTCTGCGTTGATACCACTGCTT
>CAWUHX010000049.1:1367860-1414043 GCA_963922205.1 Romanomermis culicivorax
AATGATACATGAAGTATGATACCACTTGATTTATATGTTCGTACGTTCTGCCCCGGCTCCGGCTAAAATGTCTGCCCCGGGATAAAAGTTGGTACCAAGGCATTAGAGCGTGGGACAATAGAGCGCGGGACAATAGAGCGCGGACATTAGAGCGCGGACATTAGAGCGCAGGGACATATGAGCGCGGACATTAGAGCACAGAGACAAAAGAGCACAGAGACAAAAGAGCGCAGAGACAATAGAGCGCAGGTCAATAGAACGCAGGGACAGTAGAGCGCGGACATTAGAAACAATACATCAGTAGTTAGCCAAAATTAACTTTTTTCGAATTTTTTATAGTTTCATCTATCCTCTATTTTCTTGTCAGTTGCTCCATTGTTTCGTCCTTTTTTTCATTTTGTCTTATTTAGAAAAATTTCAAGAAAAGAAAGAAAAATCGTTTGCATGTCGAAGCAAATTATTTAACAAAAATATAAAAATTGTAAATAAAAAAAATTCCCCCGAAAACTCCCTCGAAAAAATTTTGCGTCGGCCACTACTGAGACAATAGGGCGCAGGACAATAACGGATATAGAGCGTAAGGACATTAGAGCGCAGGATGATAGAGCATGGACAGTAGAGCACAGAGACATTAAAGCGCAGGATAATAGAGTACAGAAAAATTAGATCAGAGCAAAATAAAAAACGAAAATAAAATAATTGAAAAATAACTACATTTCAGCCAAAAAATGCTTTCTTTAATTTTTTTCGTGTCTCTGAAGACGTCCAAGTCAAAGCCAAAGCAATTCTCCAACATAGAGTATTTAGTCAAAAGTTGCGAAAAAAATCGCAGATATTTGACCTTTGAACCTTCGAATAAAATTGTTTCATTTTGTTATTTTCGAATTTCTAACTCGCATTCAGAGTCACACACGCAATTTTTTGTCAGCTTTTGAGATGAAGCTGCTTGCTTAGTATTCTTTTTTCATGTTCAAAAACAATTAAAAATTCGCGTTTATTGCAGGTCACGGAAAGTTGGTTAACATTTTTCGAACTAATAATGTCCCTGCGCCCTATTGTCCTGCGTTTTAATGTGTGTGCCTGCGCTCTAATGTCCGCGCTCTATTGTCTCTACGCTCTATTGTCCTGATGCGCCCTAATGTCCCCGTGCTCTTATGTCCGCGCTCTGGTGTCGGCGTTCTGGTGTCGGCGCTCTAATGTCCGCGCTCTATTGTCCTGCGCTCTCATGTCCCTGCGCTCAGTGTCCTTGCGCTCTATTGTCCTGCACTCTAATGTCTCTGCGCTCTAATGTCCGCGCTCTATTGTCCCTACGCCCTATTGTCCTGCGCCCTAATGTCCGCGCCCTAATGTCCCTGTGCTCTTATGTCCGCGCTCTGGTGTCGGCGCTCTAATGTCCGCGCTCTATTGTCCTGCGCTATCATGTCCCTGCGCTCTAGTGTCCTTGCGCTCTATTGTCCTGCGCTCTAATGTCTCTGCGCTCTAATGTCCGTCCGCGCTCTATTGTTCCGCGCTCTAATGTCCGGTCACGACATTATGACTTCTTTTATTTGCAGCTCTCATGAACTATGATAATGGGGGAACTTTACCCAGTGTTTAACTTTATTTTAGGATATATATATATATATATATATATATATATATATGTTACATATGAAAGAGATGTGCAAAGCAGACCTCAAAAAAAGTGATAGCTCCGATTTGTGAAAACTGGATTATCACATTTCATCATGGTACCGACGATTTTATGGTCATAGGCTTAGCCAGGACTTTTTTCAAGTGTGGAGAGAAATTTTCCCATAATTTCATAATGACGAAAACATTTTTCTGAGTCTTCAAGGAGTATGCGGACTCCTGCATACCCTCTGGGTACGCTGCTAATTATGGTGTATAATCATACATGCACGTGGGGGGTTTGGGTTGATTTGACCCCCAGCAGATTCTTGCTGATCCCCAGCAGATTTGACCACCTCTGCAATGATAGAGAAGATGACGAAGGAAAATGGGCAAGAGAGTAGAGAAAGTCATCATAAAAATGATGATGCTGTAGTTTAGCAATTTTTCTAATCAAAGCGTACTTGATTCCAAAAAAGCAACATTTGAACTTTTTAAAAGCGCAGTCTAAGCAAATAATGTCACATTTCTGACTAATATAAGTTGAACAATATGCTGATCTATCCAAGACTTTTTTTCGTTATCAAGAACGAAAAAAATTTTGTATTCCAACCCCTGTCCTGGCTGACCCCCAATAGAATTTCTCGACTATGCATGTATGTGCATAGTCATATAAAAAATAGAAGTATACGCTATATGAATGCGGAAATAGTTTGATAATTTACTTGATTGATTTAAAGATAGAAAAAAGTGGATAAATTAAAGTCACTGGTTCACTATAGAAAGTAGAACATGTCTGTCAATCTATTGATGTTTTTCATAAAAACAATAGGTATGTAAACAAACCCTCAAAAATATGCGTCCGGCATAGAAGGTTAATTTTGCCTGGTAGTGTACTTGCTTGTGTTTAAACAACTCCTAAGTCAAAAAGCGGCAGAGCGCGATGCTGCGCGTTGTAGCATAACAGGCCTCTTCGGATGTTCAATTCTTCCCAGATTTTTGTGTGGCCAGTGTAACGTAACTAACCGTTTTTAAGTAACCTGGTTTCTTGTTTATTTTTGTTGCAGGTTTGACCAGAGTGAATGGGTCGCAATCAGTTCAAAATTTTGCAATTCTTTTTTAGTAACTGAAAACAAAAAATTAACATACAGCGTAAGAATACAAAAATTAAACCCAATTGAATCAAGTCATCTCAGCTTCAGCTTTAGACGCGGTCTGGACGTACGAATGCTGTATTTTGAGCTCCTTTCGATAAGTGGAAGCTTCTGCGGCGTTGAAATACCAAAATTTTCGACTGGTCCGCTACTCTGCTTTTCGTTATTGTCAAATTTACGTTCGCTTATAGTAGAAGTAGACGATGATTTTTCGTCGTTCGTATTGATGTTCGACTTCTTTTTATCATTTCGCGTTTTTCTAAACTTTCGTCTATTGGCACTACCTAAAATTACGAGTAGAATTTCCGAATTTTCCTATTTAAAACAGTTCGAAATGTGGAAGCTGTGGTGCAGTCTTGTTTGTTATTGTTAAAGAGATGCAAGTAATATTTTAATCACACTGAAACTGAACGAGCCGGGTGTTTTTTCAGAATTAGTTATTGACAGGGTTTTTAGCACGAGTCACGGTAGCACTCAAGCTGATAAAAAATATTTAATCAACGGTTAGCACAGTGGACAAATAATACTTTGCGGTTTGAAACCAATGTGCGAGTTCGTCAATTCTAAAAAGCTGCTTATATCGTATTATCGATTCATGAAATCATGCTTAACGTTTGTATTTTCAAAAGGAATTTGAACAAAAATGAAGCATTCATAATGAATTTTTTACGCTGTGGATGGAAGTTATGAGATAAATGTTAGAAAATGACGATTTTTGATTTTTTACCACAATTTGTTCATATCTTTTATCTAATTTTCTTCTCGAACTTTTATTGAAAATTTATAACTTTCAATCATTAGCAAGCGTGCTAACGTTTGAAATTTTTATTATTACGCCTCCGGTTTCATTAGCACCGTGCAAAAAATTATATTTGCTGGATACTAAAAATTTAGATCTAGTCTCCCGACGTCTATCACTCTTGCTCATATTCAGAATATTGAAGAATTTCGAAGTTGGGAAATGTTCATAGAGTTGACTCTTCAGACTGATGAGTTCGAAAAACTTTGAATATTGTTCGTTATATTAGATAGTCGTACGGCTAAAACATTAACTAAAAATCTTATCATTCATGCTAATTTTTTGAAATAAATAAAAATTAGATTTTCTTTAAAATTTACTTACGAATCGACTTAGAATAACGAACGAAATCAATTCTCTAAGCAAAAGAAAATGAAGCGTTTTGGTTCAAACTAAACTTTTTTCAGCGAAAAATTGTAATTACGCTAGTTAGCATGCAACTGCACTGCATTAAAGAATATCATTTCGCTTAATATCCATTCAGGCTCGAGAGAAACTTTGCTTACCCTGCGAACTAAAATTCCTAACGAAATTCGCGTGCGTTGACAACTTCAGCCGCGTTTCGTCTAAATTTTCGTATTCAGGCGCGTAGCAAACATGTAATACATTTCCCATAAACGAATAATTGTCCATTTTATTTTTCGCTACCCTAAACACGTTGAATTATTCTTTCATCAAAACCGACAAATGTAAATGTCAGTCACTTGGCGCTTTTCAAATTTTTATATTTAACCATAAGAACTTCGGAAAATAGTTCTATCGGACCAGGATAATGTTCGACTTTCTCGAACTGGAGAATTTTCCCGAACTGATTAAGAAGCCGGGCCAATTCTTCGATAACGTTGATCGACGGGATATTGAAAATCAATAAGTAGACAGATTCGTCGCTAATGGTATAAGTCTAATAAAAAAAGTGGAGCTCAAATGTCTACGATATATTTAAACGTGAGCTACAATGGTATTAATCGCAGGAACAGACTTCTTGCAATTTTCTCAAAGTGAGTTTTGAATTTTATCGATGCGTCTCACTTTGACAGCGCGGGGAATGTTGCCAGATCGATAAGGCAAACGAGTCGTACAAAATCCATTAAATTTGTGATGATCCGTCATTATCAGATATTGAAAACATGTAAAACTCGATCACTAGTCCCAATTTAAAGGTGATTTCGCATCTTCGATTGCGGACTCTTTCTAGATTGAATTATCTTCTGGGAAACTTTTGCGCAACTTACGTGTCGTCCGCCATACCTAAAAGCAAAAATGTGTTTCTTTAGATTAAAATATTTATCAAACTTAATTTGCACTGCACATATTAAAATTACACGTGCCGATTAATAAGGCTTAACAAATTGAAAAAAAAATTGAAAATTGAGACGTATACCTGCAGTTGGGGAGGTCAAGGGCCATCATCCAAAAAAGTTCAATCGTATAAGCAGGGGGAGTTGTTATGGCACTTTCCATAATTTCATTTATTGTATTGTATTACAGTTGACGAATAATGAAGTTTTTTAAGATTATTTTTCTCAAAATCTTTTTTGCGGTTTTCAAAAATTTTCGAATTTTGTGAACATGCTTTTTCGCACTTGAAGAACGATTAGAACATCAAGAACACATAACAATGACAGAAGTCCTTGTTGATTGTTGAAAAATTTAAATTGTTGGTTGCTGGCCCGATTTTTAAATTTTATTTGCATTTTTGCTATATTTTGTTTTGAAAATAATTGAAATTCGAACTGACTGAAAAATCAAACCTTATAACGATGAAATAAATGTTGAAAAGATTCATTTTGCAGTGTCATAGAATTAAAGATATTCAAATCAAAGATAAGATGTCTTTTAATGCAACCTGTTTTTTACACTCTCCTTGATGTTTGCTATTCTCTGACCTAGAATTGAAAAACCTTCATTTATCTTAATTTTCGGTAAATTACTGAATCCATCAATAAAATGTACAAACAAGCTTAAAAACACTAATAAAACATCCGTCGACAGGGTTCGTGTAACTTGGCATGAAACATATGATTGTACGGCTCGAAAACTTGTTGCTGTGCGCAAAAAAACAATGTCTGTCGGCATTTTTAAGCAAAAAACGTATTGACGAAAACCAGTGCGAAAAAGAACATGAGAAAAAACTATCGACTGCACTGTTTTTTTACCCCAAATATTGCTTTTTCGAAAAAATATGTCGTAAAACAGGGGAAAAATTTTTGGGCTGTCTCTCCATTCGAGGAAGAAAATCTGATGGGCTGGACGTGGAAAAGATGCATTTTGATGCATTTTAGAAGTGTCCAAATATCGAAACGTTCAGATGCTTCGCGCCGGTTATAAATTTAGAAATTATCAAGCTCATGCGCGACATTTAGCATGTCTACCTTTACTGATCAACTAATCTTTGATTGTTTTCATCATCTTGAATGTATTATCTCATGTTCCAATTGGTAATGTTCAATATTTGGTCTGATACTTGATGGAAATTCGTATTTCTCCCTTAAACATTATTTGAGAAAGGTGAACACGTTAACTGTCTCAATTTTTCGAAACGATGATTCCTTTTTCAACGTAATTTGTATAAAAAAATTTCGTGAACTAATATCATAGATTTTTACTCTTCATGAAAGTACATAAATATGGACCATTTTTAAAATTTTCTAAATGATGAAAGCGAGAGCGGAAGTTTTGAACAGAAAATTTGAACTGAATTCTTTAAATATTTGAAAAAAACGATTTTCTAGCTTTCCAGAATGTCAAAACCAAAAAACATCTGTTTCTTGGACTCGAACCTGAAATCATAACGACTTGTAGACGCTAAATTTAGCATTTTATTCAAAGTCATTATGCTCTTGGATTCTCTGCTTGAAGATTATTCGATGCTAGGCGAAATTAGACTTCAAAATCGCTAATCTTCATTTTTTAATCAATTTTGATGTATTAATGACTCTAAAAGTTATAAAAATGCGTGAATAAGCTCAAAAACACTTGAATAGAGCATCAATGAGCATTTTTGAGCGAAAAACGGTATCGGGAAGATGAGGAAAAATTCCGAGTTTCTTTTCCATTCGGGGAAAAAGTCGGCGGGAAATAAAGAAAGTGATCGACTGAGAAGAGGGAGCCTGTAATTGGGGGCGGGGATTCAGGGGACCCCCCCCCCACTTGGTCGAACCCGAACCCAAATGTTGAAACCCCAAAGTCGAAAAGAATTTGAAAAAAGCGACCTTTTGGCCTTTTTATAAATTCTCGGAATTTTCGGCCTTTTTTGGAATTTTTGGGAACCAAAAATTTTGGGAGTTTCGGGTTTATCCTCACCTCAGTTTTTTTATGCCAAAACATGTTTTTTGCCTTTTGGCACAAGAGAGCTTCGGAATGGCACAAAAAATTTTGAGCGTTTGTGCCAATTGACTAGCGATGTATCAGGTCTAAAATTTTAGGAATATCGGGTCCGGGTCCAGCAAAATAGTCAGATAATTTCGGATCTCATTTCGGGTCTGGGTCGGTTATATTTTTCCACATGCTATTCTGTGTGACATCATTCAGACACGATTTCTGGGAGATTTGACCTACTGCTCCACTGACCTATGATAAGTTTGAAATTAATTATGAAAATGAAATATTTTGAGTAGTTTTATATGCTGAGTATTGTGACAGCATAAATTCGGTGCAAAAGTCAAAATATGCATATACACAGTCCTCCAAAAGTTGGAAGTTTTACATTTTTTGGCTTTTTTTCAGTCTCTATGCGTGTTTCGACATATAAATCTCCAAATGTTCATTATATGCAGAAGGTGTATGAAAGAAATTTTCTGACATCTTATTTTCTCAAGTGTTAAAAATGAAGTCGAAAAAAATAGAAAGAGTCATTTGGAGCCTTTTTTGGGCATCATCCTATATTAGATGCCGCGGAATTTTCTCTTTATCTCTGTAGCCACTGATGTTCAAGACAGTGTATTAAAATTTAAATCAGGTTTGTGTACGGTTCTGGGCATACATGTAACAGGGCCCCAACCCCGAGGTCTGGGGGGTCAGGCGACTTTTTTTGGGCCAGGAGTCAGTAATTCCCAAAATTTTGGAGGGAGGAGTCGCTCAAGGAAAAAAGTTCAAAAAATAGTAATTTTTGTCTCAGACCGAAAAAATGTATTCATGGCGCGAAGTGCCCAGAAAATTCACATTTTTCATCAAAAAATTGGCATTTTTCGGTATTTTCCCGACCAAAAGTATGGGGGTCCCTACAGCTACCATATGGCTAGCCATAGGATTGGAAAATCCTGGGGGGGGCCTTTCATTTGAAGCATGTCATTCAGCATAAAGCAAGATAAATCAAAATTTATCCAGCTTTCAAGCCATACATGTAATTGGGGGGGGGAAGTGCTATGGGAAACCCCCCCCCCTAGAAATCGTCGCCCATATGGCTAGGTATTGGGCGACCGTCCCCCAGAATTTTCCAATCCTATGGCTAGCCATATGGAAGCTGTAGGGATCCCCATTATACTTTCCCATAGGGTATTGGATTACTATACCCTGAGGCTTCAGCCAAAATTTACTATGATCAATTTTTGAGCAAAAGATAAATTTCAATTGTAGAACAATGGAAAGAAGAAACTTACTAGCAGATAGGGATGCAACGGGTACCCGAACCCGAATATCGGGTACCCGAGCTATTTTCAGCTACCCAAACCCCAACCGAACCCGAATAAAATGCTTCTCAGATACCCGAACCCAAACCGAACCTGAATAGTTTTGACACTTTTTTCGGGTTTTATTTGGGTTTATAGGAGACTTTAGAGCATCTATATTCTGGAAAATCAGTGCATCAACAACAATATTTACTTACCAATATTTGTAATTGCATTTTACCAAATTAATTTTAACAAATAGTAATTTTTCAGCAGTTTCACCCTTCATTCTGTTTTGACTTGGTTCATAAATTAGACATGCATGGCTATACAATCTTTCTGATGGCAATAATGCAGATGGTGATGCCAAATATCTTCCTACAACATGCACCAAAATTGGCAATTTTTTTTATTTAATGGCCACCAATCCAAAGGGTCTTCATGAATCTTAAGTCGTTTCCTCTTTTTGTAATGTTCAATTTCCTGAAAGAGCTATATTGAAGTATATATGATTGAAGAAGCATGTTCAAGATTACCATATTAAGCATTAGTGTATTGGCTTGTTGAGTATTTTCTTCTGAACTGCTATCTGATTCATGAGCAATGTCTTCCATACTCATGCCTGCGGAAGTTGTAGATGGCTTTGTTTTGTTTCATTTCTTCATTGGCTGAGGTTCTATATCTATTGCACTTTGTTCAATGTATTTTTCAATGGGACTGGTCACCAGTCTTACCATTGAATTTTTGGGAAAAAATCTATTCTTGTAAAATGGATCAAGGTATGTTGCGAGTGACAATGTGCATTCTGAAATGTCATTGCTCCTTTAAACTTGTGCTCTACTTTCTACTGTAATTTTTTCTTACTCATTCTGTTTTACACTCCCAAATTGTTTCTTGATACCTTCAAAAATCGTGTCAACAAAAGTACTGGTGCTTTATTATATGAGAAGCATTGACACAATGAACATGACCCATGTACAAGTATGCATAATGCAATGCAGTAATACAAGAGAAAAGTTAACCTATGTTTATTGAATTACCCAAACCCGAGTAATTTTAGGATCAATACCCGAACCCAAACCTGAATAAATCAAATAGGACTACCGGAACCCGAACCCGAATAAATCAAAATTCACAACCTGTTGCATCCGTACTAGCAGATTATAAAAAAATCATACAAGTACACTTGTGAATAGAGAAAATAAAAATCCGCTATCCAGCCTTTTTCAAAAGAAATTTACTTTTATCTATCCCACATTATTAAAAATAATGCTTTTCTGTGAAGCATCCTCACTTGATATTGTCCGGAAAATACGCTTTACTAGTACTTTCAGGGAAGCATGTTACTATATAGCTTTTTGAAGAAATTCAACAACCTATGCAGCATTTGTACGTGATTCTAGACAATTCTATTTTTTAGTGTGAGACAGAGCACCCCATGGGGGGGGTATTACCCCCGTCTTAGATTTGGAAATTCATTTACTACCCCCATAAAAACGGCTCACTACAGCAAAAAATTTTGGTAGACTTCATCCTCTCCCCAGTAGGTTATACTAATTCGAGAAAAATTGCAGAATGTGTGATTCTGAGGAATTACTCACTGCTGTTTTTGACACATTTACTGAGCAAATGATAATGGGAAAGTATGCAACTTCTGTGCCATATAGCGATTTTTAGGAAAGGATATCAGCACATTAATATATACTACTTGTAGGAAATCATTATAAATATAATTGGGAGATGAAATAATGACTTATGTGTATGTGATTAATCAAAAAATCGCCCCTTGGGAAGAAAAACATTATGTTCTTAAAATTCTGCCTCTTCATGCTCTTCTTTCCTTTTCCCCGCTTCTGCGTTGGGTCTTCTGTGCACATATGCTTACCCAAGCTGTGGCATACTTTCCTACTATGAGTTGAGACATGTGAGGTCTGTTGACGTGGATCAGGAGTGGTACTTGGTTTCAAACTCGTAGTTCATAGTCTAATGGGATTAATAATACTAAAGCCACATTCAGCATCAGGACTTTCAATTGGAAGCACTGTTCCAAGCCTAACCAGTGATGGGATAAGCCCATACTGCTGCTGGTTGAAAAATGTTTCCAAACGTATGTTGTGCCCCATTCTTGAAATGTGCAGGAATCAGTTTGCACAACAGTCTTCAAAGTGTGGCTATTCTGTATGTATAATTAGTGCATAAAAGTTGTATGATTGGGAGCTGGAAAATGGAGTTGAAATAGTAAATGTTTTTTGACAGTAAAAAGCATAAAGTAGGGGCATTAATCATTTTTGTAAGTTCGAGAAACTACACATAAATGTGCTTTCTGGTAAATATGTAAACTTGTCATTGTCATCCTCGTCTAAATCTATTTCATTGTGCCGCTTTTTTCTATTTTTTGCTCTCTCTTTATAAAATTTATTATACATCATATTTTGGCATTCCCGATACCCTGATGCACCTGACCGTGGGAATGTATGACCCCCATAATTTTGTTCGGAAAAATACTGAAAAATAACACTTTTTTGATGAAAAATGTCGATTTTTGAAGAAAAAATGGTCAAAAATGTGAATTGAGTACATTTTTTCGAACTTTTTTTTCGAACTTTTTTCGTGAAAAAATCGAATTTTTTTATATTTTCTTCATGTTTAATGAAGATCCGCATTTTTTCGTTCATACATTTTTTTAGAGAAATCAACACGTCAACTTTCTAAACTTTTTGAAGCGTTTGTTCCTTTCTTAACGTAAATTGAATTCAAAAGCTTCACGGAGGTATTTTTAGAAAATTTCTACGCTTCTCACTCATAGCTTTTCAGCCAAATTTATTACTGGTTTTAAAATTTTTCGAATGATAAATTTCTAGAAATTACGATTTATGAACACAAAATTCAAATCTAATTTTTGAGATGTGTTCAAAAATCGATCATCAGAATGCATTAAAAAGCTCAAAAACACTTAAATAAACCGTCTATGATCACTTTATGAGAAAAAACGAGTTCCGGGAAATAGAGAAAAATTTTTTAACCCTATTCCCTATTTGGAGAAAAGAAGAAGGCCGGCCAGAAAAAACAGTGGGATGAGGCGATTCGTTGTAATTTTAGGTTATCATGGTGTCCACCACTTTTCCATAATGAAATTCCCTGACTTTTCCAGGTTTTTTCCAGAATTTTTTCACAATTTTCAGGTATTTATTGATTTTGTTTCACACACGAGTGCTTTCAATAAAAATGAAATGAGCATTTTCAATGTGAAGATCGGGGTTAATCCAACTAGATTGAAATGCAGCTTTTTTAGCCGGCATGAATATTATATAAATACGTAATGCTGCAACAAAATTTCAAAAGTATCTCGATATAGTGAAAAATAAAAGAATGTAAATGCGCATAGATATAATGTGAAAATGACAATAACACAATTTAATAAAAAAAATTTAATGGAAAATATTTTATAAAAAACTTTACAGTATTAAAAATGTAAAGAATAAAAGAAAGAAAAGAAAAAAAAAGAAAAAAGGGAGAAAAAAGAGGTCATCAGAGGAGTCCTAAGGACGGGTTTCGGCACTCTGATACATGTAACGGAGCTCCGAGGTCTGGGGGGGGGGGGGGGTTGGAGCACTTTTTTCGAGCCGGGGGTCAGTAATTCCCAAGATTTTGGGGGGAGGGGTCCCTGAAGGAAAAAAAAATTCGATTTTTTTCATGAAAAATGTCCGAAAAAACGGTTTAAAAAGTCGTAATTTTTGTCTAAAAAATTATAAAATATGTACTTATGGCGCGAAGCGCCGAAAAAAATGACGTTTTTGACCATTTTTTGTCCAAAAATTGACATTTTTCAGTATTTTTCCGACTAAAACTATGGGGGTCCCTAGCGCTACCATATGGCTAGCCATAGGATTGGAAAATCCTGGGGGGGTCACCCAACAGCTAGCCATATGGTCGACGATTTCTGGGGGGGGGGGTTCCCATAGCACTTCCCCCCCCCCTATTACATGTATGGGCACTCTTAACTCCTAACCACTGTTTTTTCCACATTTGCACTATAATGTGGAAAAAAATATGGAGTGTGGAAAAAATTTGGGGTTTTCATATAGAAAAGATGCATTTTGGTGCATTTTAGGAGGTCCAAATCTCAGAATTTTCCGGCGCTTGGCGCCGGTTATAACTTTAATAATCATCATTATTCATTAAGTAGCTCAGGCGCGGCTTTTATCATGTCTACCTTCATTCATCACTTAATCTATAACAGTTTTCATCATCTTAAACGTAGTATCTCATGTTTTAATTGGTGATCTTCATGATATTTAAGGAAGATTCGCATTTTTTCCTTTGGAGAAAGATCAATGCGTCAAGTCTCTATGCTTTTTGATGCGATTATTTCTTTGCTAACGTAAAATCAATTCAAAAGCTTCATGGAAATATCTTTCGGAAATTTATACTCTTCTTACTCATATATTTTCGACCAAGTTCAAGAGAGTTTACAAATAAATTACAGATTTTAAGATTTTTCAAGTAAAATTCTAGAAATTACGATTCTTGAACACAGAATTGGAATCTAATTCTTGAAACAAATGTTCGGAAAATTGATTTTCCAGCATCTCAGAATGTCAGTATACCCAAAAAAATTTCCGGTGCTTCGCGCTGGAAAGATTACCATCTTTTTTGGGCTTTCACTTGTCATCATAGAGGACTTGACCATTGATTTCTTGTGTAATTCAAGTCAATTATGCTCTTGGATAGTTTGCTGGAAAATTTGTCAAACAATGCTTGTAGATTAGGCTTTTAAGTCGAACATTTCAATTTTTTCTCCAATTTTAATGAATTAACTTCTCTAAAAACACCGGAAGGCTTGAAAAAGCTCAAAAACAGTGCGATAAAGCGTCTGTGAGCATTTTTTAGCCAAAAAACGAGGATTTTGAGACGAAAAAAATTTTTTCCACATGTGGAAAAAAATTTGACCCATTTCCACATTTGTGGAAAAAAGAGTGCTCCTAACCCATTAATATGTGTTTGGTAGACATATAAAATATAAACGTAGTTAATGTGTGTACTTGGACAATGGCTTGACAAGAGGCTTCATCGAATTATTTAAAAAACGTATCCGCCTGTGAAGTGATTATTTTGTTTGTGTGTTAATTTTATTTTTATCATTGAATTTTTTGTAATATTTCCGTAGAAGAAACTTTTTATGGCCTCGATTTAGCAGTGTTTCGATTAATTATCAGAAAATAGATTAAAGCTTGAGGAAAGTCTTTGAAAACGGTGTAATTCAAGATGCTCGAAAACTGTTGGAATATTCTGAAATTCCCTGACTTTTCCAGGTTTTCCAGGTTCGGTGGACAGCCTGTTAGCCGCGATTCATCAAATTTTAATGTTTTTCAGTGCTTTTATACATTAAATTTATTCAGTTTTATTATTACTTTGGCAAAACATTTTTAGAGTCTTTCTTTCGCCCTTAGGGCGCAGCTGCTGTAGCCTAAGTCTGAGGAAATTTTAAAGGAAAAATTAATGAAAAATACACATGGACGAAAAACCTTCTGGGGGCGGTAATTTCGGCCAATCAGAAGAGGGCTAACACTTCGTCCCTAATGCCTTAGTTATGATCATAAGTGTATATACAGTATATTTGTCAGATTATCGATCACTGTAGCAAAAAAATCAACTTGCTCATCGAATTTTAAAATAGCCAAAAAAAGCTAAAATTGCGTCAAACGGCAGGGACACCACCTTGGGAGGCTTGGGCATGACCACACGACCAGCGGGAGGTCAAGGGGTAAGACGCCCCACAATTGCTTGCAAATTGCGCTGTTTCTTGGAATCTTTTCAACAATTTGATTAAAATATTGACTACTAAAATGAGCGTTAACTGTGACACATTGTGAGGGGCCAGGCCACATTCATACCCCGCGCGAGGTCAAGGGGTAAGGCGCCACACATATTCTTGCAAAATTTATATTTTTTATACGTTTTTTCTTATAATTTCTTGTTTTTTTGTTTTTTTAATATTTGTTTTTTCTTCTTATTTTTTCGTGTTTCTTTACTTAATTTTTTAGTTATTGTATTTTTTGTTTCTTTCGGTTTTATGTGTTTTCTTCCAAATTCTTCTGTTCTTTTGCTAGCTGTCTGTTTTTACTCATTTTTTTCTTGTTCTTTTTTTTTGTTTTTTTTGTTGAGCTTTGGTTTTTAATTTTAAAAATTGCGATTTCTGTATTTGTATTTCTTATGTTTTTTCCTTTTTGTTATTTCTTCATTTTTACTTATTTTTAGTTTTTTTCTTTTTTTATCTATTTTTTCTCCAGTTTTTTTATTGAATATTTAGTTATTTTTTGTTAATTCATTTTAATTTGTCTTTTTTCAGTTTACGAATTTTTGTCGAGTTGTTGTTTTTCGATTACTTTTTTTTACTTTCTGGTATGTATTTATTTTTTCAGTATTAAATATTTTCTTACAAATTTTGGTCTTTTGCTTGCTGTCTGTTTTTATTCATTTTTTTTAAATTTTTGTGTTGTTTTTTTCAGTATGTTGATTTATTTTTTCAAGTTTTGATTTTGATTGGAAATTGCATTTCTCTGTTCTTGTTTTTTATTGATCTTGTTGTTTTTGTCAAGTTTTTTTCATTTTTTGATTTATTTTTTTGCTTTTGTCTTTTTTGTCAGTCTAAATATGGTTTTCATTGTCAAGTCTTTTGTTTTTTTATTGAAAAATTATAGTTAAAGATGTCACACAATTATGTAATTTTTGCGAAAACACACAGCAATCATAAAATTTATTTTTGATGTCACACAACATGATATTTCAGACTAGATTAAATAATTTTGGCACATTTCGTTTAAGATCACATTGAATCCTTCATCGGTGTTCAAGCGCCGCCACAAAAATTCAGCCATGTGACCAGGCAAAAAGTCGTGACTTGTTCCACGCATTTTCGGCATCATTATCGTTTTGACAGCACCCTAGCAAGTTTCAATTCGTTGAGTTTTAATGCAAAATACAGGATCAACAAAAAATAACAATGGTTGACCGTTTCGTGTATATAGTTCAATGTGCCCAGTCCATTATATGCGGCCCATTCCTCACTCCTGATCCTTGTTCCTGAATGAAATTGTGTTCCATTAGCTCAACCATATTGTGAGTGGTTAGTTTGTACCATAATTGGTGAGGTCATTTACACATATTGATTTTTTATACCTATCCTAACCTCTATCCTACTCCTACATCAGATTTTCAAGAATAGAACAATCTATTCTACCAGGTGCAACATTTCTTTGTATAATGGGAATTAACGTATTTGCATCATGAGTCATACCTTGGAAGAAACGGCAGTCCAATTTATTGTCTTGCCTCTTTTGAACCAATCCAAATATCCAAGGACCATCGACCGCAGCTCCATAATTATGCCTGGCTGGTCCCACTAGATTTCCTAAAATCATGCCACCTGCACCATTACCTGCTGGCTTTCTCCATCCTCTGAAGTAACTTTTGTCAATTTCAACAATCTCATTGGGGCCACCCATTAATAGCGCATTGTTCAATTTGTTGGCCAACATTTCACAAATATAGTGAAACCAGTCGATGATTGCATGATCTTCTTGGCCAATAATGGTGCCTCAAAAGTTTTGCGATATGTGCAGAGATTGTAGGAGATGTGTCATAAATAGTGCTGTGAAGCGTTTCTTTGCTATTTTCCTTTGTTACTTCTCTTTGTTTTTTTATTCTTTTTGTTTTCCCTTTGTTGTCTCTCCTTCCTTCTTTTCGCTCGCTTCTTTGTTATTATTTTTTTTTCTCTGTTCTACGTTTCCCAGATTTTTATTTATTCATCCTTTTTTTGGTTTTTTCTTTCTTTTCGTCTTTCTACCACTCAAAGGGTTATATTTTCATCAGGGTAAAGCAACATTCATGGCAGTGAATTTTCATTCAGGGTAAAAAAATCGTCCTGTATGAAATAAAGCAGAAGGATGGAAAAGTTGAGAAAATATGGAAGTAAAAAACAGAGAGAAAAAGGAAGAAAAGAAAAAATAAAAAGGAAAAGGGAAAACAAACATAAAAGAATAAGAAAGAAAACGAAAATAAAAAAGGGACAGAAGGTGAGAAACATTGGAGGGAAGGATTATCTATTTTGAGGACCATTCTTATGTAGTTCATTAGAATAAATGTACTGAGAATGACTCTTTTAGGGGTCTCTTTTTGAACAATTTTTTCTTGAATCTTTTTGTGCCGAAAAGTCATGAAAATGCATAATAAAATTTTCCAAAATACAAACCCAAAACTTTGCGTGTCTGTTTGACGCCCATTTCCATAGCCCAAGACCATGTAATAAGTAAAATCTTTGAGCTCGACAATTTGACGTTTGGACGTCCAAGTATATCGAATCGTGAAAACCATATGGTATTTCCTTGACCACCAATAAAGCCACCACCATTTTTAAGCGACTTAAATCTTTTGCAACTATTGCAGCGAACGTAATGCTTATCTGTGTATTTAATGTAATTGATGAATGTATCATAATACACATTTACATCATGGGACAGGGCACATCAAACTAAAAATTCCAAACATTGATATTTCCTATCATGGTCACTTGACTGACAAAATTATTCGGAAAAATAACCAAATAGACATACCTGTAATCATACACCCTGTACACCTTCCAAAAAACTATTGCATGCATGTACTCAAATTTCAAATGCTTGTACTTCGAATCGTTGTTTGGTACATAACGCCCCTACAATTTTGAGTCAAAGTGCACAGTGGACGATTAGCAAATTATCTAACTCCAGGTACATTGGGAAGTCTCATGGCAAACCTGTTAGCCAATGTTTCATCCTGACATAGGTCAAGTAATTCTATTATGTTCGGGTCAATTTCATTCAACGCTTGCACAACGGCCGTAATACAGAAAAATTAAGAAAAATTCTGAAAAATTTATGACCTAATAGCTAAAGACGACTTCATGATTGTTTATTCCAACGGAGAAAACAAAAAATATTACAATGCATATAACCATATCACATATCAAAAAAATTGTCGTGGTAACCGGCGGGTCAATAGTTCGATGGTTGAAAACAATGGCCATTCACCTAGGTCGTCATTTGATTTAAAATCGTGACTTGATATTTTCAAAAATTCCAATTCTAATAATAAAATATTGCTGGCCATTGAACATTTTTCCACAATTTTTGAACGTAAAATTCGACGTTGATCCATAGCTAAATCCGAAAATTGAAATTTATTCGACCACTAGGAGAAAAAAATTGAAATTAAAAAAATTAAAAATAAAAAGAAATGAAAAAACTTTCAAAAAAAATTTTTCTAATTCAAGAAAACAAAAACAGAAAACAAATACAAACGAAAAGCAAGTGCAGCACAAAAACCATAAAATTTATAACAATGCACAATTTTTCAGCTAAAAAATTCCAGAAAACTAAATAACGTAGAAATAAAGTACAAAAAAGCGAAAAAACAGATTAAAAAATTTCGAAAAAACATTTTTTGCGGTAAAATAAACCGCAAAAAAATCCAAAAAACAAAAAGTTCCATCATGAGCTCTAATTTTGCAATAAAAAAACAAAAAATCAACAAAAAAGAGAATAAAAAAATAAAAACAAAAAGTTTCCATCTTGAATTTCATCTTGAACTATAATTTTTCATCAACAATTTCATCTTGAACTATAATTTTTCAATAAAAAAAACGAAAAACTTCACAACGAAAACCATATTTAAACCGACAAAAAAAACAAAAGCAAAAAAATAAATCAAAAAATGAATCAAAAAATGAAAAAACTTGACAAAAGGCAACAAAATCAATAAAAAAGAAAAACAGAGAAACGCAATTTTCAATCAAAATCAAAACTTGAAAAAATAAATCAACATACTGAAAAAAACAAAAGAAAAATTTGAAAAAAATGAATAAAAACAGATAGCAAGCAAAAGACAAAAATTTGAAAGAAAATATTTAAAAGTGAAAAAATGAATACATACGAGAATGTAAAAAAAAGTAATCGAAAAACAACAACTCGACAAAAATTCATAAACTGAAAAAAGATAAATTAAAATGAATAAACAAAAAAATAACTAAATATTCAATAAAAAACTGGAGAAAAAACAGATAAAAAAAGAAAAAACTAAAAATAAGTAAAAATGAAGAAATAACAAAAAGGAAAAAACATAAGAAATACAAATACAGAAATCGCGATTTTTAAAATTAAAAACCAAAGCTCAACAAGAAAACAAAAAAATATAAAGAACAAGAAAAAATGAGTAAAAACAGACAGCTAGCGAAAGAACAGAAGAATTTGGAAGAAAACACATAAAACCGAAAAAAACAAAAAATACAATAACTAAAAAATTAACTAAAGAAACACGAAAAAATAAGAAGAAAAAACAAAAATAAAACAACAAAAAAACAAGAAATTATAAGAAAAAACATATAAAAAATACAAATTTTGCAGGAATATGTGTGGCGCCTTACCCCTTGACCTCCCGCGGGGCATGTGGCCTGGCCCCTCACAATGTGTCACAGTTAACGCTCATTTTAGTAGTCAATATTTTAATCAAATTGTTGACAAGATTCCGAGAAACAGCGCAATTTGCAAGCAATTGTGGGGCGTCTTACCCCTTGACCTCCCGCTGGTCGTGTGGTCATGCCCAAGCCTCCCAAGGTGGTGTCCCTGCCGTTTGACGCGTTTTTAGCTTCTTTTGGCTATTTTGAAATTCGATGAGCAAGTTGATCTTTTTGCTACAGTAGTCGATTATCTGACAAATACACTGTATATACACATATCATTATAACGCTATAGGATAGTGTGCACCAGCTGCAGTAATACCAATTTTTTGGCCCTTTGTGCCAATTGGCTTAAATCTCCGTGCATAAAAAAAACCCTGAGGTACAGGAAAACTGATTTGCGACGGTTTTCCGATAATTTTACGCAAATTTATCGATTTTAGAGTGAGCAACTAAAAATATATACCAGTTTTGTACGGTGAATATTAATATAATTCCTAAACTCCTAAAAAAATAAAATTTGCCGGGCTACAGTATCCTAAGGTTTGGAATTTTCGCACTTTTTAGCATTTTTCTGTCTATTTATGTGACTTGAAATATATCGGCATATAGGCATGAAGTAATTTTATTATTGACAGTGTATTTGATACAGAATACAATGATCTATAATGTGGTTTGAAAATGTTTTCCGAATTTTACATTTTACATTTTTTAGGAAGTTTTAAATGTCAAAAATCAGACTGTAAAAATTGTGAAAATGCAGGTTTCTCTCCATGAAAATGACTATATGCACTGCTAAAGCCAAAAGCACCCGAAATTTCCCCAAACAGCGTTCATATTACGATGTTTGCTAGTTGCATACGAAAAAAAACCCAAAATTCGTGTATTGCTAGGGCGTTAAATCTACAAAAAACTATTATAGTTGATAAATTTTAATTTTCAAATTCTTTTTTTGCAGATTTAACGCATTAGCAGTAAAATGAACTTTGGAAATTTTTTGTAAGCAACTAGCAGACGTCGTAATGTAACCACTGTATAGGGAAATTTCGGGTGCTTTTGGCATTGGCAGTACATATTATAGTCATTTTCATGGAGAGAAATCTGCATTTTCATCATTCTTACGGTCTGATTTTTGACATTTTAAAACTTCCTAAAAAGTGTAAAATCCAAAATTCGGGAAACATTTTCATACCACATTATAGAGCTTTGTATTCTGTATCAAATACACTATCAATAATAAAATTACTTTATGCCCAGGCCGATATATTTCAACTCGCATAAATAGACAGAAAAATGCTAAAAAATATGAAAATTCCAAACTTTATTACTTTTGCCCGGTAAATTTTATTTTTTTATGAGTGGGAATTATATTAATATTCACCATACGAACTTGTATTACTGTCAAATTTTTAAAATTTATCAAGCTGTAGTAGTTCCACAGTGGAGGCCGGAATGTAAATTTTCGGTACACGATGTCTGATGTATCTAAAATTGCAAAAGTCAAAAGAAATGTATGTCAAAAATCGAAAAAATCTAAAATTGTCAACTTTTGTCTTACTGTAGCTATGCGAGTTTTGATTTTCAGACGAGATGAATATCATTTTCGTTCCTACCGCATTAAGTTACACCAAATATGTAATTTTCAGGTAAGGTTAATTTCTTACTTATCACAACTAATTTTCCTCTCAGAAATCGTGTCTGAAATACTACTTGCTTTCCACTTTCGTTATGTAGAAGCATTTCAAGAAATAAACATACTATAATATAGTAATGTTAGCGGAGGTGGTGTGAGAGATGAAATGAGCGTCTGTCCGTGACAATATGCTATTTTATTCTTTTTAAATTTTTTTTTATGTTAACATAATACTGTAGAAAAACACTAAATTTCTGATTGAAAATAGGAAAGTCAAAAGCATATGAAAACGACCATGCTTATTGTTTACTCACTTTTGATTTGGATAGTATTGTGTTTGACAACTGACTGTTACTTGAGAAGTTTTGACCATTCAATGAGGTTATGGGGGGATACTATTAGCTGTTCTGTTTACCGCTCATGGATAAAAAATTTTGTTTATTCATTACGTTAGTAAGCTTTACTAATTTTTCCGTGCTGGACTTACTGTGATAGAATCGTCGCATCAGTTATTCCAGAATGGAGCAAAATAGACCAAAAAGAGTAAAACAAACCAAATCATAGGCGGAATACACTAAAATCGTAAAATCTGTAAACAAACATGTCGCGAGCAAAAATTTTTTTCATTTATTGTCCTAAGCTGTTCTACACGTCAGCCTGAGTAAAAAGACGATCGCATACGCAAGCTGTTTATTATTTTCATGAGCATCTTTCTTTATTTAAACTCTCATCTTGGAAAAATGGACTAAAAAACTCCGCCAAAGGTCAATGAGATCCAAAAGACGGTCAATGAGATCCAAACTTCACTTGCAGACCGATTCCAAGGCCGGCAATGAGTAGCTATGATAAAAATGCCAATATGCCATGAAAGAGGGTACGAAATTATGGTAACGGGCATACATGCACGTGGGCGAGGGTTTTGGGGGGTTTTTACCCCCAGCAGATTTTTATTGACCTCCAGCAGATTCTTGCTGACCCCCTGCAGATTCTTGCTGACCCCCAGCAGATTTGTCTTTTCCAGCAATGATTGAGAAGATGACGAAGGAAAATGAGCAAGAGAGAAGAGAAAATCGTCATAAAAATGGAAATGATGCTGTAGTTTGACAATTTTTCTAAACAAATCATACTTGATTCAAAAAAGTAACATGAAAACTTTAAAAAGTGCTGTCTAAGCGAATAATTTCACATATCTGACTAATATAGCTTGAAGAATATGCTGCTTGTACGTTAAAAGACTTTCTGAGACTTTTATTTTCATCGTTAAGAATTAAAAAAAAATTTTGTATTCCACCCCCTATCCTGGCTGACCCCCAGCAGAATTTCTATCCTGTGCATGTATGGTGACGGGTCTTTTGTTGTGGGCCTCCAAGTATTCTGACCTTCTGCAAAACCTTAGCTGATTTCCCGCATTTGAAATCAACGAAATTTTGGAGGATAAACTGGTAAGAATCCAAAAATTGAAAAACACAAGTTAGCTCATGCGCTCTAATAGAGTTAAAAGAATCATGAAGTTTGAGCTGATAGCGCTCAATTGCCGACGCCGCAAAAACCCCGCTCCGCCAAAACGTCCGATACCGAATTAATATGCATTTATACTTCACGGCGGCCACGATTGATTCGGCAGTATTTTTTTCAGACCTCGATTTGGGAAGAACAATTTCACAATTCTGAAAACTTACAGCAAATCGTATTTCTATTTGAAAACGCTAATCAAACTATAGTCTACTTTGAAATGACAGACACGACGAGAATTAAAAAAGCAGGTTTAATTCGATACACAATTTTTACGAAGTGGCAAACTTTGTATTGTAGAAAAAACTAAATTTCTCCGCGACTATAAGAACGCCAAAATCCAAGCAAGAATATGATGGTTATTCACTTCTGATTCTGATAGAACTGTATTCGACACTTGGGTGAGAAATTTTTAACATTTAACGAAGTTAGCGGAGGAAGTTTTCAGCTGTTTCATTAACCACTTATGGACGTCATTGTTTTTAATCGTTGCAGTAATAATTTTTACCAATTTTTCCGTTTTGAACTTACTTTCACAGGATCACTACATCAATTATTTTAATGAATAGAATACATACCTCCCATTCAACTATGGCGCACTAAAGAAACATAGCGAATTATGTACAACAAAATCTTTTTTATAATCAATACATGTAAATCTGTGATCAAGAAATGAAAGGCCGACTGTTTAGCTCAATTAATTTGAACTTATTTAAAATTAAAGTTTATTGAATTTAGCTCTACGACGGTGAGCCCCAAAAAAGTAGAAGTTGAGAGAACGTATGAACTGGCTATGGTACCACTACTGTTTCAGGCCCATCATGAGGCACCATGGGAAGTAATTCACGAAATAAAAAAGCCGAGCTTACTATGAACGACTCAGTTCAGCTATAATCCAGTAAGCTATTTATGTTGAATTTCGTAGTGAAAAAATAAGAAATGCGAGACGATATGAGAAGTCTGTAATTTCCGGATCATGCTCATAAGGCATCATAAGGAGTAATAACAGAACGTACTCGTTTTTCAGTCTCCTATAATCCGCAAACATCTCCAAAAAAGCGCTCGAACGAATCACCGATCATGCTGTAGCATCAACTTGAATTCATTCGCATTTAATCAGCTCAAAAAAGTTACTAACCCTACTGTAAAAGTAAAAATTATCGCTGTACGCGATAGAAACACACAATGTGACCTGCCTAGCCAATTATTACGGTTCATTGATCAATCGACCGTCTAGCATAATACGAACGGCTCAAAGAAAATGGTTCGTACAAAATGGGGCGCAGCTTTATGCTTGTAGGATACATACAGTAAGCGATAAAAATGGCTATAGAGATATACGGTGCACGATACTTTCATTCCACTCTACCAATCCATGTTTATCGCTTTGATTTCCCAAAGGTGAAGTGCGCCGGCCCACAACGTCGAACAATAGATTTTGATGGAAACGGCAAACTTGAGCTGTAAGCGCACTTACTTTAATGAAGTTGCTCGAGCGCTCAATGTCCCAAAGTCCCCGACGTTGCCCCAACCGGGACTCGGGGCAACAAAATTTACGACGTGTAACGCCCGATCCTTTAAAAATGTATATGCTCATATTGGACATGGATGGCTAAATTGGACGTTTAGGGAGCTTCGTATATTATGCGTATGCCGGAGGAAAAATGGTCGAAATCCCGGTGGACTGGTGGATTCGTTAGTTTTCTATCCATGCATCCCGTTTCTCCGACCACGGGTCGTTGCGGTTGAATTGCAAAACGTGTTCGGGTATACTGTAATTCTCATAGCTTCTTGTTAGCTGCGTTGGGCAACAGGTTTCTTATCACCTTTCAAATATAAATCGTATTTTGTAGAGCTAGAAAGAGGACGCTTCGGTTATAAATTTTTCTATTTCTCTCTCTCTCTCTCTCTCGCCCCAAGAAGTCGTTCTTTTTCGCCGACTCTCAAACGACTCTCTAGAAAATTCGTCTCGCTTCACCGTCCCATATGAACTTTTACAGTGTATAATATAACGCGTTCGCGCTTGCTGTACTTTATTCGAATTCAAATGGGACATTTTCGAATATATACAGTTGAATCGGGAGTTGACGACTGACGCGTATTCTCTTGGAATTCATTTTATACAAATTAATATCGAACAGCAAAACTCTAAAGCCCGATAGCCCAATAATATAATGTTTAGCGGATTTCATGATCCGACTGCGTTGCAGCCCCGCGGGGTGGCGGCGGCTGTGGCTGCGGCGGCGGCCGCCACGAACATCGGCGCTCAAAAAGCCGACCACCACCATCATCAACAACAACAGCAGCAGGCGGCTGCGGCTATGGCCCTGAGGGCGGCCAGTTGGATATCTCCGCCGGCACCACCGCCGCCTCCATCAATCTTGGACGTTAATGGCATTAGGTAATGCGGTGTGCCAATATGAAGCTATTATGTACCTTTGAGGCTCGTTTGGTTTCGGGACGTACTGTAGACCCCAAGACGAAGTTGTAATACTTCAGTGTCCGCTATAGTCCATGATTCGCAGTTCCCTACAAAATGCGTACCATGGGAACATAAAATTTGGTGAGATAGTTTGCAAGATTATTGTATTGATGGAAAGTCGGGAAGTGTGAATGCGTCAAGGTGTATCATAAATTCGTTGGTTGAGACCCATTGTTAACTCATATGAGTTGTTTGGTTTTGAATCTTGATGATCCAATCATAGCAAATTTTACCCACGCCAAACTTACAAGATAACGTGTTCTCATGAAAAGTGAAAAAGTGCAGTCAATATCTGTTGACCGCATGGGAAATATCAAAAAAACTATCTTTCCCAGCGAGCCGTATTCAGAATAAAATTTGCATAAAGGTGGTAAATTGTGGTAAGTTCGCCCTAATCTCAGTAATTAATGACGACATAGATCATGCAAATGGAAAAGTCTTTCTAAAAACTATAATACTGTTCATAAAAAGTTGATCTCAAACATTTTCTCAAGTAATGCAATGATTTATAGTCTGTTTTTCTTGAAATGCTTCCAAATTATGAAAGTGGAAAGCAAGTAGTATTTCAGGTTTTTGCGATTTTCTGATAAACAAAATATCATGTAGGGCTGGAAATTTGTGAGCATACTGACCTAACCTTTAGCGATTTTTCGAGTGAAAAATTTTACAGGAAGGATTTTATGTAAACGATCTCGACGACAGTACTGGTTTGTGTCACTTTTGTATCTGGAAGCATTTTATAAAAAAACAGACTATAGGTTGAAAGCAACGTGAATTTCGTTTGTGGACAAACATGGTGGATTTTAGACCTCAGTGTGTCAACTGTATTCAGAGTATTTGAATCAGTCATGGTTATATCGCTAAAATTACCATTGTGTGTGCAGACTCAATGAAAATTTTACTGTAAATAAGACCCACCGGGAGAAACGTATATCTATGTGAATTATTCGAATATGCTATTGAAACGTCTTAATTGAAATTTTCATTGTTGGAATTGAATACTGAAATTTTATTTAAATTCTATTTTCAAAGAAATTTCGAAAATTGCAGATGCAATGGAAGACGCGCCGAAAATTCTGCTCTTTTTGACAGTATTTGAGAAATTGTTTCTTCATGATTGAAGATCCTTGATCATCTTTTTTGCCAGATTCTCTGGGATCACCTTAATGATTTTTCGGTCCTCAAGGCAACTGACAAATTTACTCTCACCGAATCTTCCGTTTCCAAATGGTAGACTATATCACAGTAAATTTAAAAAATGTCGCTTTAATCTCTTTAAAACGTAAAGATGTCCATCGGATTCGGAAGACCCATTTAAAATATATTAATATCTCTCAACGGGTATACGCGTAGAAGACATATTCTGTTAATCCATAATAAATTTAGTATGTTGCGAGCGTTTCAGGTGCAACCCAAAATTACTGCCGAGATAAATCTTAAAGTACAGTAAGCTGAACAAGATGGGAAACGTATTTTATTGAAATATCTGTTATATATACCTGTTATTTTTGACCTCAATTGTTACAAGATTCCAATCATTGTTATTGACGCTTTTTTCAAGTTCTCAATTATCACGTGCCCATTTCGAAAAGCAACCACCCAGCAATCTACGGAAAAGTAATTTTTTCCATTTTGTCATCGCTCTCTACGATCGGACTGGACAACCTGTTGAAATCGAACGAACACAATTCATTGATTTTGTCGAAAAAGATAGAGTAAGGCTACTTTTCTGTTCTCCTTTACTTCGGAGTCAGATCTGACCAAAAAACATGTGATCATTCCGTTTGCATTTTGTTGTAGGTCGTACAATCTTTTGCTGGAAACTTTGACTATGTTTTTGTTTTCGACCGTGAATGAGTTTTCAACGAAGAATTTGATATTATAATTTTGAAGATGAGACCTGCTAAAACTGTCATTTTTTAATCTCACGAGCAAACCTGCTGAAATGAAGGTCTGTGGGTACTAGAAACACGTGGGGTTGCTCCGTGTCGTGGTGGCCATATTTTCACACGGTAGATAAAACAACTTATTATCACTATTTGTAAAATCCTTAAATCTATTGAACCGCACTCACGTTGCTAGCAATAAAGCATCTAAATCTTCGAGTATATTCACTCATTTATAAAATGCAATTAAAAAATGACAAAAGTTACTAATGCCGTCAAAATAATTTATATAAAGTCTTTATTGTAGTGTAGAATTTTTTACCATAGTGGTTCATTTCAAGAAACAAAATTATACGCCTGGAAATTTACGGGATGTTTCTTGGGTTATTTTAGTTGCTCTGGGATAGTTCCAAAAAATGGCTCGCTTCGGCAAGTTGTCGTACTCCGACTAGCCAAGACAGAGTCTTCGGATTCGCATTGTATTTCAGAGCATTAGTTACAGTACACGCCGGCGTGAACTGACTCACAGTAAAGACCGCCTTCTGGTGTTAATTCGTACATTTAATTGAACTAATCAATGCGCACTAAGCATTCGGGATTATAAGGTGCATAATTTCAAAGCTGTTGCAGATTATTTAAAAATTTGTATAACCGATTAAAAATTAATATTGTTGTAGACATAGATTAACAAAGTGCGTATTTGGTAAGGGTGATTCCATGATCTTGGTAGGGTAATACCGTGACCTTTTTTGTCGTTCGTCGCCGACAATCGGCGACTGTCGTCTATTCCTAGGATTCAATCGGCAACAATCGGCGACTGCACTTCTGAATTGGACTTTAAGTATAAATCATCCATTCATAAATTTGGGCGAAACAGCAAAAATCATGCCGATTTCTATCTTAAAGCCGGCAACCTGAATTCCACACTAAGAAAATCAACAATGTCCTTTAATTTCGCAATGTCTCCAAGCTCAGTTGAATACTTTTCATTATGTTTTTTAATGACGATAACCGTCCTATCACGATGAACACTCCATGAATTAAATGCTTAAAGCACACTGGATTATACACTAAATAAACTTTCTCACACCATTTTCTCAATAAACTTGTCCACATAGTGTGCCTCTACGCGTGATTTTTTTCAGACCACTTGTAGTATTAATAACACCCCCTATATCCCACGGTGGATGGAGAATATTTTCTTTGCTTTTCATTTCAAGTAGTTCGACGGTTTTGTTTCAAAATTACGGATTCTTAGGATCAGTCGATTAATTTAGAAAATAGAAGCGTTAACATAGGATACTAATTTTGACATCGGATAAAAAAAGTAAAACCCAAATTTCTTTTAACTACAAAAACATATTAATTTCTCAGCAAAGCTGTTTGACCATGCTGCATCACATTGTATTGAGTGATCATCAGAACTGTAGACAATTTTTTCAATACAGGAACCCGACAACCACAAGACGAACAACGGAATACATTACAAGCTCTGGTTGTATTATGCAAATGGTGAAATTTCATTGAGCTGAAGTGCACCATAATAACGAATTATCTTTTCAATCAGGTTTCTCCGGAATTCGCCAAGAACAAGATTTGTTTGTTAGATTTATCGATAGTGCCACAAAACAAGTGAAATTTATTCTTAGGTTGTCTACCTGATGGATCACATGATCTAACTACCAATCTTTTCAGGCTATAGTTTATGAAGGTCAGGATAAGAATCCTGAAATGTGCCGGGTTTTGCTCACTCATGAAGTTATGTGCAGGTAAATTTATATGTTTCAAGGAGCATTGAGCGTGATTGCATGTGACTTGGTTAACTTTCAGTTGCTCCTAACGTCTTGAATGTCAAATCGTTCCATTTTCAGAAATAATAATATGAGGACAACTAGAGGCTCCTAGAGTAATGGACGTGAAAATGAAAGTTTTTAATTAGAGCACATTCTTCTATAGTCCATTCATTTTCAAATGAGCCTCGGAATGTAAAATATTCCAAAAAACCTGCGGGTAGGTGATGACCGTGCATCGTAAGCGGACACTTTCTTTTTTCAATTTGCAATCTTAACTGCTATAGTCAATCTGACAAAAAAAAGTGGCCGCGTAGTCAAACTGCCTATTATTTGCATGAGCATCATTTTTTCTTCCAGAGAGTCATTTAAAAAGAAGGACTATAGAAAAGCATCTAAAATAAATACAGTAGTCTATTATTTTTTCTAGTCGCTGTTGCGAGAAGAAAAGCTGTGGAAACAGAAACGAAACTCCCTCCGACCCTGTGATCATTGATAGGTAGTGCACAAGCTTCGAAAGACTCTGAAAAACTATTTTTTTGCCAACTTTATTTGATATAGATTCTTTCTTAAATTTTTCCTCAAATGCAATCAAAATTGTTTGAAAAACGCCGGAAATCCGAGGGACATGCGTCGATTTCAGGTATGATTTTTCACCACCTAATTTGTGAATTTCAAGTTATGCACATCCAATTCACTGCAGATCGTATTGTCCACCACGGCTAGAGTTGATGGACCACTTTTAGCAGTGTCGGACAACATGTTTGTACATAATAATTCGAAACATGGTAGAAGAACCAAAAGAATAGACCCTACGGAGGGTATGTCAAACTTTCACCAATTGAGTTCCCTACTGTAATAGATTCCGATAAGGCTAGATTCTCAAACCCAAAACGAGGACGGGAAGCTTGACGTCCCAACTCCCAAGTCCAACAGACGTAATCTGCCATCACTCCATTCATTTTGAAATGATCGATGCAACGGACGGAGTTTCCACAAACGCAGCCTCACTGTAGGTCGGGAAATCAATTCCAATAATCTTGAAATGATTGAAAAGAGTGATCATCAAGGATCCTGCACCATGAAAGAAAAAATTATTGATTAGAGTCAACGAGCCTCCCATAATATTTTTGAATAAAAGGTTGCGACTTCGCTGCATCGATCATTTCAAAATGAATGGAATATAGAAAAATCAGAGCCTATGATCCAATTCAGTATCGAAACGAAAACCTTTCAACTTTGAATAAATGTATTCGGGAATGTTAGGTATGGCCCAAAAGAATGGTCTAATGGTTTATGATATTCTCATTCTAGCGTGTCACATTCATTCAACAAAAAAGTTTATTTTTTGGCAAAATTTTTTCATCTCTATTGGACGGTCTGGGAGCCCAATTTCGTTAGAGATTTGCATAATGTGAACTAACTACAGTAAATAAGCTATCCTTCAACGAATTACCGGAAAAAAGTTCTTGGGCGTTTTACGGTGGGTCGACTGGGAATATGCCAAAAAATGTCTTAATTCGATTCTCGACAACGAATGATTTCCGATCCTGATTTGAAAATCCACAGGCGTTTTGTTTTCTCATGTGTAACTTCTGAAACAGTTTTGGCTACGCCCTGTATCAAAGCCATATGCCCCAGCGAAGGGTGGACGACGGGCGGAGCCACGGTCATGATTATCGGCGACAATTTCTTCGACGGGCTCCAAGTCGTTTTCGGCACGCTGTTCGTCTGGAGCGAACTGATAACGCCGCACGCCATAAGGGTTACCACACCGCCCAGGCACGCCCCAGGCGTTGTAGACGTCACCTTGAGCTACAAATCGAAGCAATTCTGCCGAACGGGTCCCGGACGTTTTGTTTATATTTGTAAGGGACAGATTGGGAAAAATATATTCATTAATTTTATTGTTCGGAGCCACATTGACGGGATCAAATTTTTGTGTTTATCGGATTTTGTCAGTTTGGCGTTTTCACTCCAAAATCCACATTTTTGACCAAATCATCTCAAGTGATTTTTTCTGCTGTCTCATTTCCACGCAAATAACTCCCATGCAATTTTTAGCCTTGAATGACCCAACCATCGATTACGGCTTTCAACGTTTGCAAAAGCTCATTCCAAAATACCCCGGTGATCCAGAACGTTTACCCAAAGAAATTATTTTGAAAAGGGCCGCCGAATTAGCCGAGGCCTTGTATAGTATGCCCAGGGCTCAACAACTGTCGTTGACGGCGCCAAGAAGTCCGCCGGGCCACTTCAATCACGCTAGTTCCCATTATGCTTCTTACTCCAACCAACTGGAAGGTAACACGAAATATTATAAATTTAATGACGGAATAAATCACTTGAACCAAAAAAATCTTGCAAGTACATTTATCACTGAATATAGAATTATTGTAAAAATCTTCATGCGAAATTTGAGCGTCAACTCATAGGCTTTTCAATTTCATACTTTTTGAATTCCATAATCATTAAAATTAATATTTGCGGAAAAGTGTGACTTTATTCGTTTTTAGAATATCAACGAAATGTACAAAATTCCGGAAACATGGTTTCAAGGGGTTACGTCTCAATACCACAAATTCATACGGGCGCCGGGGCAGTTTATCCAACGTCGCCCGCTTACGGACCCGGTTCCATAGCACCGAGTTCCAGTTTTCTGAACGGTTCGGCCAGTAAGTCACAAAAATCACAAAAAACGTTTATTGTTTCACAGACTGTCTGTGTGGAAAATTTCAGACACCCACAGTTGAATAAACAAGCGTATGTAAACTGCCTAAAATTGTCTTTGAGCTGTCTGTCCTCGGTCTGCTAGTAAATGAGCCGCCGTAGCAGGTAACTAACTGCAGCGGCCAGCGTTCCGGTGCATGAAGGGCTTGTAAACCTACAAGCTACCAGTTGGTTTTTTTGTAAAGCTGCGAGCTGCATGCGAAAATGTACGTGCTCGTGCAAATTATTCACGGAAAAAATGTTGAGAAACGAATGAGTCACCCCGGTGCAAATAAACTTTTTTCTGTTTTTTGGCTTCAGTTGTTTGGGTTGTGATCGTTTGTGCGCATTTGCCGAAAATCACGTCGAATTACAATGAAAAACGTCTTAAAGATGACTTTTTTCGCTTGTAGCTTTGTGGACATTTTCAACTACAACTTGCAGTAACTTGTAACTACCACCTGCCTACTTGAAAGTTAACCTTGTAGCTTGTAGATTTTTTGAGGCCAAATTGTAGCTTTTAGGCCTGCAAGTTTTTTAATGCAACGGACCATGGCCAGCAGCAAATTTGCGCACCTGTCGATCGTCATTGAAACACATTGAAACGTGGTGAGATCCAAGTAATAATTTGAATAGCGCCCGTACGTGGTGCATTCATACAAATGAGATGCCAAAATTGACTAGTGAAGAAAACGGAAATACTGTCTTGACTTTGTATGTATTGTGTCTTTGACTTTTATGTCTCTCAAAGGTCAAACAAAATTTCAGACATATTTCAGACACTTCTATGTGATCGTCTGAACCGACAGAACGTTGCTTGTGAGGCGGACTATACTTCACATCTTTTAGTAAAATCATCAAGATCAGTGTCGGTAATTCAAATGTTCGCTGTTCTTACTCCATTGAATATATGGAATTTCTGATGAAAGAAGTTTTACTTTTTCCACTGAAGTGGATAATGACGTTACTAGCCGAGCTACACCAGGGCAATTTTGAGCTATTCCAAAGCCAATAATTATATTCTTCTCTATACTCTTCAAAAATGAGAGTGTGGTCATGGCAAAGTGTTGCAAGCAATCGCATTCTATTAATTAGATAATATTGGCGGCCTTGGCAACATTTTTTTCGAACCCATGATTAGATTAAAATTGATCAATTAGATAGAAAATTTTCCACACTAGTATACTACATGTATTTTTGTTTAAATTTCTTATATTTTAGCGTTTACTGGTATAACGCCATTCGCAGCCATGAACCCCTTCGCCGCTTTGCCCCCAACTTCGAGCACTTCGTATAATACCATAGTGACGCCACCAAAGTGATATCAAATTGTCCTCTGTGATTCTCGTTTTTTGATTCTGAATTTTAATTTTCATTATGTTGCCAAATTAAATTTGGTTTTAAGTAACCAGGAATCAGGTGACCCTGTGAAGCTGAGAGTCCTTATTGATATTCAGCCTACAAGTTATTGATGTTTTTGGAGATCTTGCAAATGTGGGATGTTTACTGTAGGCAAATGACTCGAGCATCGGACAAAGCATTAGGGAGCGAGATCTGTCATCAATTTGATTGGTGGAAAAATTTTATACCTTCAATTTGATTGGTCGAAAAGTGGTAGTCTACTCCTTCCCGCTGTATTTTTCCCCAAATCGTGCTTTTTCGGGAAAAAAATTCGGAAAAGGGAAAAAATTTTGGGCTCTTTTCACCATTCGGGGAAGAAAATTTTGGGGATCGGATACAGAAAAGATGCATTCGGGTGCATTTTAGAAGGTCATAATCTCAAAATTTTCCACACTTCGCGCCGATTATAACTTTAATAATCGTTATTATGCATTACCTAGCTCAGGCGCGGCTTTTTTTAGCATATGTCTACCTTCATTTATCATATAATCTATAATAGTTTTCATCATCTTGAACGTATTATCTCACGTTTTCATTAGTAATCTTCAATATTTTATCATGATATTTAATGAAGATTCGCATTTTTTCCTTTTGGGAAAGATCCCGCCAAGTCTTTTGATGCGATTATTTCTTTTCTAACGTAAAATCAATTCAAACGCTTCATGGAAATATCTTTCGGAAATTTATACTCTGCTTACTCATATATTTTCGACCAAGTTAATGAGAGCGCCGGAAAGCTTAACATACCTTTTGGGTTCTCACTTGTCATCAGCGTTTTTTTTGTGCATGGACATTTGTGCCAATTGGCACAAAGGGCCAAAAAAATTTGTGCCAATGGCACAAAAATTTTTTTTTCAGCCTAAAAACATACTGAAAACTTTTAAAAAGTTTTATGCCAAAAGTTTGATAAAAACATAACTAAAGGTTTCTTTTGCCGCACTAATTTGCGAAAAAATCGTGTCAATTCTATTTTTTCTTAAGCACGTCGGTGCGATGAGAAAAACTGATGAAGAAAGCAGTTTATACGATTCGGAGAGAAATCAGATGCTGCAAGAATTCAGATATTTTTATACAATTTTTCAGGCATTTTATATTTTTCTTTAATTTTCGGCTACGGTTTTCTTCTTAACACCGATGTAAATAAATCAAGGATGTCCATAATGATTTTTCCTGAAAAAAACGAGAACGGAAATCACGTCGCGTAAATTTTTGGTTGAAAAATTGCGCCAACAAGGCAAATTTTTCTGTTCGAATCAAACGCCAAAAATAAAAATTTCGGTTTCCGATCAAACTGAATGAACAGTGGAAGTTAGCTAATTCGTTTTTCAATCATTGACAATCTCAAAGTTTGTTGCGATCATACAAATCTATTATCGAATACAATTCTTTCAGATTCCTGACTCTTGACTAATATTTGTTAGACTTAAGTAATTGACTCGGCGCGGAGCGCCGAGAAAATTTTGCGTTTTCAGCCCCTAAAATGACTAAAAATCAAAGAATTTCGGCATTCGACTAGTCAAAAAATTTGTGCCAATTGGCACAAACGCCCAAAATTTTTTGTGCCATTCCAAATTTTTTTGTGCCAAAAACCATGTTTTGGCACAAAAAAAACACTGCTTGTCATCATAGAGGACTTGACCATCGATTTCTCATGTAATTCAAAGTCATTATGCTTTTGGATAGTTTGCTTGAAAGTTTGTTCCAATGCTTGTAGATTAGACTTTGAACTCAATAATTTCAATTTTTTCCTCAATTTTAATGAATTAACGGGTCTAAAAACACCAGAAGGCTTGAAAAGGCTCAAAAACACCTAAATAAAGCGTCTGTGAGCATTTTTAAGCAAAAAAAACGACTTCGGGAAAATGGGGAAAAAAATTTTGACCCCTTTCCCCATTTGGGGAAAAAGCCCTGGGGAAAAAAACAGCGCTCCTTCCTAACTGGGCATGAGTACAAGCTTAAGCCTAAGCCTAAACCATACCTGTAAGAGGTCCGACCAGTTGGGGAGGGGAGGTAAATCCGAAATTTGGGGGGAGGGGGTCGAAAAAAGTCGGAATTTTTCCAAAAAAGGCCAAAAAACATACACTTTTTTGCAAATTTTTTTAATTTTTTCCAAACTGGGGGGGGGGGGTACATGGTTGGCCAAGTTGGGGGGGGGGGGGTCCCCCCAACCCCCCCCCCAATTACAGGTATGGCCTAAACCTAAGACTACACCTAAGCCTAAGCGTAGACCTAAGCCTAAGCCAGAAAATTTGCCAGAAACAACCGTAAAAATCAATAAATTTTTTGGACCAATCAAAATGATGACAGATCTCGCTTCGCAATGCTTTCTGAGCATTGGCGGCAACCAGCGTTTTTTTTTGCACGGCAGCGTCAGTGTTGCCAGATAAAATTTTTAGGGAATGCCAGATTTTTTAGCAAATAGTGCCAGAAAAATGCCAGATCGATTTCAAATAATGCCAGAATAATGCCAGATTTTCAATGCTAAAAATAACGGGACAAAAGCTCTTTTTAAGCATAAAAATCACAAAATATCCAACAATAGAAACTTTACTCAAAAATTTGCACATAAAGGAGCTCTAAATGTCTGAACATCACCAAGATTCATAAAATACTTCAGAGCAAACATCACTAGTTACAACATCACATTCATATATCGGAAAAGCCCAAAATCTTTTTTGCATTTCCAAATTATTTTCCACCAAAAACACTGATTTAGTTAGCGTAAAAAACAGTGGGCTGCCTAGTGACGCCCTTCCTAGCCACGTGCATACCTTTAAATAATTTTTCACTGAGACGCGATGTTTTGAACTTTTTGAAGAAATGCAACTCGGTTTTATGGACAGGATAAGTACACAAAAACTATAGTCCAGAAGAATCTTTGGGGAAAAATGGACATTGAAAAATAAAACGAATCAAACGAAAAAACTCTTCAAGATGATCTTGATCAGATTTTCAATTGGTCTAAAACATGGCAACTCGAAATTTCGGCTAAAAAAAGTTCTATTCTCTATATGGGCCATGCAAATCCAAAGGTCCCCTACAATTTACGATTGTCTGAAATTCCAGGTGAAAACCCATACGTCAGAGACATGGGCGTACTTATATCCCAAAACTTGAGTTTTAGAGATCACATAGCATCAATTACCAAGAAAGCCTTTAGCTTAAGTTCTTTGATAATTAGAACCTTTACTTCCTATGATACTTCTAACCTTGTACGCGCGTTTACTGTTTATGTTAGACCCCTGCTAGAATATTGTTCAACTGTTTGGAACCCTTACTATGCCTCTGACATAAATCTCATTGAAAAAGTTCAGAGAAGATTCACAAAGAGAATATGTGGTTTTGGGTCTATCCTTTCATATGATGAGCGTTTAACTAAGCTATGCCTTGATCAGACTTTTTTTAGTCATTTTAGGAGCCTGGGCTCCTAAAAGTTCGAAAATGGCTCCTAAAATTTTACTCCAAGGAGCCAATTTGGCTCCGAAAAATTCAGCTGAAGTTTAACCGAATTTTAGTTGTTCGCTATAATTATATTATATATCAAGCAACTTTACATGAATGCGTTTCTATTTTTAAGATCTCTTTAACAATAAACGATTTACTACTATTTTTAACTGTTTTTTCCGAGATAATTTTGTGTTTCAATGCAACAAACGCTGGCGTTGAGCGTGGTTTTTCTCTGGTGAACAGATTAAAGACGAAAACTTGGTCGCAAACAACAGTAAGGTCTTACTCGATCAAAAAATCAAATAGCAAAATTAGATTTTTCATCGATCATCAAATCAGGCTGAACATTTGGACGTCTTGATGTGTTTGCAGAAATGCCACAGCAATTGTAATAATTTTGATTTCGAAAGTGCTTACAAAATAAGGGCTAAAGAAACGCGATATAAAACTGGTGATTTTGCTAAGAAACGTAATGAATAAACGTGTCGTGTTTTGATTGAAAATAAACTTTTTTGATGAGTTCCGTTTTAAAAGCAAATTCAAAAAATTTGCCCTATCTGTGATACAAATAAATTTGGATTAAATACAATCAAACTATACGAGTTATATAATGCATTAATTTTTATCAAAAGTGTGCATTGATTATTTATGGCTCCTAAAAATGTCTGTTTGGCTCCTAAAAATGTCTGTTTGGCTCCTAAAAATTTAGGTCTAGGAGCCATTTGGCCTGTAAATTTTTGACGAAAAAAAAGCCTGACCTTGATACCTTAGAAATACGCCGACTTCGTGCCGCCTTATGCATGATGTTTCAAATTATTAAAGGCCAATCCTGTCTACAAAAATCGGACTTCTTTATTAGCAGTAATTTCGAGTCCACCCGTCATAAAAATGACTACAAACTCAAAACAGGTAAAGCTAAAACAAATATTAGATTATATGATTTTTCCAACAGGTACATTAATATCTGGAATGAACTTTCAGCTGAAGTTCTTAGTTCTTCCAATTTACACACATTCAAAACGAAAATCTCTAAGATTGATTTTTCTGATTATCTCGGGGAAGCGCGTTAGCCTGTTACAAATATGTAACCTGCGCTTCCTACTACCGTCATTAACTTGTTTACTGTAGCACATATTTTCGCTGCGATATTGTATTTGTCGTTTTGAAGTAGCCGTCGATTTAGTTTTCGAAACTTTTCTTCGTTTTCTTATTTCATTTTAATCGTTTATTCTCGCGTTTTAACCTTTTTTTTCTTTTCTTGTGTTATATTTCGCCTGACAGGTGATAAATCTTCTTAGAAATGAAATTTATATGGAATTTTTTGGAGTGAAAATAAGTTTGAAAATAAGTTTGAAAAATAGGGTGCAGCCAGGAGTCGAACCTGGGTTACCAGCATTCCGGGCTGATGTCCTCACCACTAGACCACCACACCACGAGGTGAACCCAGATTAAGGTGCTCCCCTAGGCTACGATTTTTTAGGACACAACTCCAATGCTTGGTGGTCGTGAACCTACGACCTTTTTGGCAAGTAGCAGCGTACCTGCTGCTTTTTGAACTGCCGACCAATGAAGTTGCTAACTTTTTAGAAATGAAATTTATATGGAATTTTTTGGAGTGAAAATAAGTTTGAAAAATAGGGGGCAGCCAGGAGTCGAACCTGGGTTACCAGCATTCCGGGCTGATGTCCTCACCACTAGACCACCACACCACGAGGTGAACCCAGATTAAGGTGCTCCCCTAGGCTACGATTTTTTAGGACACAACTCCAATGCTTGGTGGTCGTGAACCTACGACCTTTTTGGCAAGTAGCAGCGTACCTGCTGCTTTTTGAACTGCCGACCAATGAAGTTGCTAACTTTTTAGAAATGAAATTTATATGAAATTTTTTGGAGTGAAAATAAGTTTGAAAAATAGGGTGCAGCCAGGAGTCGAACCTGGGTTACCAGCATTCCTGTAACAGGCTAGCACGCTTCCCCAAGATAATCTGAGAAATCAATTTTGGTAATTTTCATTTTGAATGTTTGTGAATTGGAAGAACTGAGAATTTCATTTGGAAGTTGATTCCAGATATTAATATACCTATTAGAGAAATCATATAACCTAATATTTGTTTTTGCTTTACCAGTTTGGAGTTTGTGGTCATTTTTACAACGGGTAGACTCAAAATTGTTGCTAATAAAAAATCCGAATTTTGGAGACAGGAGTGTCCCTTAATAATTTGAAACATCATGCATGATGCAACGCGCAGTCGACGTATTTCCAAGCTATCCAGGGATGTCTATAATTGCTTTCTCCTGAAAAAAAACTAAGCCGAAAGTCGCGTCGCGTAAATTTTTGATTTGTGCCAGAAAAGTCAATTTTTCTGTTTGAATCAAACAGCAAAATGAAAATTTCGGTTCCCAATCAGACTGAATGAATAGAGGAAGTTGACAATTTCTATTCATTCATCAGTCATTGACAATCTTAATGTCTGCTGCGATCATACAAATATACTATTCGAATACAATCCGCTCAGGTTCATACCTGTAAGACCTCCGACCAGTGGGGGGGGGGGGGTAAATCCGAAATTTGGGGGGGGGGGGGGTAGGAAAAAGTCGAAATTTTTCCCAAAAAAGGCCAAAAAACATACACTTTTTCGAAAATTTTTTTAATTTTTTCCAAACTGGGGGAAAAATGATTTTGGGTACAGGGTTGGCCGAGTTGGGGGGGGGGGGGGGGTCCCCCCCAACCCCCCCAAGTACAGGTATGCTCAGGTTCCGGACAATTAGTACTACTTTACTTATTGACATGGCGCAAAGCACCGAGAGAAAATTTCGCGTTTTCTGCCCCTAAAATGACTAAAAATCAAGGAAATTCAGGTTTAAACCAGTAAAAAAAATTTGTGCCAATTGGCAAAAAAGCTCAAAATTTTTTGTGCCATTCAAAATTTTTTTTGTGCCAAAAACCATGTTTTGGCACAAAAAAAACACTGGAATAGTAGTGCTCTCTCCGCAAAGCTTTCTATATGTCGTATACACAGAAACCTAATTTCGAACCGTGTAACCGAGTTTTTCGCGCCAGGTTGCTCAGTGCAACTCAAAGCCTGATGTCCCTTTTGAGTATGTTTATATGATTTCCTGCCCGGAGATCCATTTTTATGCGCTTTAAAATGGAAATTACTCGAAATTTTCCGGCATCGGATTTCAAATGATATATAATTAATGGTATTATTTCTAGTGCACGGATAAAAAATGCCGTTCGAGGTTATATGCCTATAGCTGTTAAACATCAATATATTCTGGACAGGGCCGTGCGCAGGATTTTTTCATGGGGGGGGCGGACTAAATTTTTTTAACTGAATAGCCCCAGAAAATGTTGATTTTACGCGATACATTGTGTGCATGCTGCCTCAATGGGGGGGGGGGGGTTGCGGCCGCCCATGCACGGCCCTGATTCTGGATTTTTACTTTCCGGAACAAAACCTTTTTTGTGTCTGCTAAACGATTTTAAACATCATCAGCATTGGACAATGACGTTAGTTATTGTTGACTGAAAGATCCATCACCTTGGTTGCTTGCCTAATTTTCCAATTTTACTTTGCTTGACTGAAAACTCACCGAATTAATTGAAAAATAAGACCTTTTATCCGGAAAATGTATGTTGAATAGATTCCTTTTCCAGCATTATAGAATATCACAATTTGATTTTTTTCCAGGGCTACGCGCCAGAATTATTGATATTTGAACCCGAGATCGAATACCTTCCGTGCCACGCTTTTTTATGTTTGCATGAATTTAAAACAATCTTTTGGTGTATAATTATCATCGGTAAATTACGGGGTCAAGATATATCAGATAGTAGAATGTTCGAAAAAACTCAAAAAACATTAATGATGATGATTTTATTCGTAAAAGCATCTGTTGACATTTTAGGCGAAAATAAAGGCAACGATTTAGCGAAAATAGAAAAAAATGTTTGCCCTCTTTCGCCAAATAGCGAAAAAATTACGATCGGTCATATTTTTCGACTTTTAAATACCTCAAAATTGAAAGTTTTAAAGCCTTTTTAATCGAAGGGCATCAATATTTCGACTGGTAATAACGTATTCAGGTTGGCTATTCCATACATCAATACGCCGGGTGCAAAAATCTTATTTTAGAAATTCGTATTAGATAGATTCATACAGTTTTAATGAATTTTTTGTACGACAAAAAGACGAATTAAAAATGAAAAAAAGCTGAATCCAAATATTTTAAGTGAATAATGATCTAATATTGACAGCGGTCTGTACATTAGGCGTCGAAATTCAACGGATTCAAGACCAGATTTTTGAAGTCTAGCACGATAATCTAAAGCTTCGTAGCCAAATAATCTGTCAGTAAAACGTCTCTGAACTGTTCCTAACAAAGTTATTTCCCCTTTTAAACAGAGATTCTACACAGAGGAACCATATTCCAAAATGAATCTAACATATGTTTTTAATGGGATTCTTCTTTTTATCAGATTTTTGAACATAGATTCTACTCCCCATGAAACTGAATACTTTTTTTTATCCTGACTTTTGTAAGGCTGAGTATGTTTCCTTGTCAACCTTTTTTGCTAAAGTGAATTGATCTTCAGTTTTTTCCTCATGTTCTAGAATAAATGATTTTTATGTCAATTTTCTATCTGTTTTTCAGCAAAGAATAGAACTCTATGCCGCCTTGAAGAAATTTTAAAGAAGGAAGAAACATCTATTCCTAAAGAAGTTAGAGAAAGAGAAGTCATTTTGACGGAAAAAATCTAGACTCTTCCCCTCTATCCTTAACCGTACAAAATATAAACAGGTCAGAAATAAATTGAGATCAGAAGCTAACAGACATCAAATTATGGAAGAGATAAATCTCGTTAAAGCTGGAAACTTACGCCAATTTTATCAGTATGTGAATAGTAAGTAAACTTTCTGGATCTAGGGCTATTCCTGATCTTAAATATAGAGACATAATTGCCGTTAATTCTATTGATAAAGCTAACTTGCTTTGCCATATGACTATTTTTCCTCTATTTTTACCAAACGTGAAAATATTCCTGAGCTTAACCTTACTTCTGATAAAAAATTTGAACTTAAATTTTCTTTTAGTTTTCATTTCCTCACTATCCTTTTAGTGCTCAGAAATCTCAAACCAACGTTATCACTGGGCCCAGACAATTTATGTGCATTTTTTAATAGGAAACTTAGCCATTGTCAACCTGAGGTCCCCAAGGTCATATTTTTCAGGTAGGGATAAAATTGAAAATTTGTGGGGGTAGTATAGCAAAATGTACGCTGAACAAATCATTTTGTTTCAAAATTAGGCAATCAGTGATCGATTTCTAGAAATTCAGGTAGGGGTAATATCCCCCCTCATACCCCTCGTTGTGGGGCGGTTCGTTGTCAACCATCTTTGAAATCTCCTACAGTACTGGAGAAATACCTAATTTTTTAACGTGAAGCAATTATTGTTGAAAATTTTCAAAAAAGGTGATTCTACATTGGATGAAAATTACCGAACAATTTCTTTGCGCTGCATTTCATGCAAGGTCATGTAAATATCGCCATGATCTGTTGAAATACGAATTCTGTAGTCAGGTAATCCGCGCTTGGAATTCTCTTGATGAAAGTACTGTGAATGCTAGTAGTGCAAAAAAATTTTCTGATAGACTTAAAAGGGTAAATCTGATACCTTTCTTAGAGGCGTAACTTAATTCGCTAATTTCTTTAGCTTTTACGCCTTTCACGTATATTTATTCTTTATATTTACTTCGTATTATTTTCGACCTAATAAATATTATTGTTATTATTTATTATTATTATTAGAATAAAAACATTTTAAAATTAGATTGGAAACTTTTGATGCTTTTTAAAAAATTAATGACAGTGTGATTTTGATGAAAATTTGTCATCAATGTTGATACCTAAGTCCTTAATTTCGGAAACTTTGGACATCAAAAGTTCATTTAGAAAATAATTTTTATTTAGGTTTTTTCTACCAATGTATAAGAACTGAACATTTCGAAAAAAGATATGTCAAGTTGCCAGTTTATTGACCATTCATATAAAAAATTCATATTCGATTGTTGAATTTCAGAACTACTTGAACAATATAATATTTTAATGTCATCAGCGGAAGCATAAGTGTCACTAAAGAGATGGTGAAAAATATCATGTACAATAATCAAAAACAAAGTGTGTCCAGGATTCTCCACTTGTGACAAGGATCAGTTCAAATAGCACACGATCAATTATAAGAGGTGATCTATAACACAGAAAGTTTTTCAACCAATCTAAAGGAAAACCATTCACACCATAAGATCTTGATTTTGTAATCAATTTTTCATGTGAGACAGAATCAAAAGTTTTTTAAAAGTCAATATAGACTATATTCAAGTTTGATTCATTGTCCAGAATCCTAGCCCATTTTGTTTTACAACTCAATAATTGGAGTACACACGATTTCCTTTTCCTAAGTCTAAATTGATTTAGATGGAACAAATAATTTGCTTCAAATTATCTATTTGACCAGTTCTATGCTAATTATATTTTCCATTAATTTACATGAAATGCAACAAACGGAAATGGGCCTATGGTTCTCAATATAATTTTCCAAATAAACCTAATTTTAAAAAGTCACGAAAACTTCAGTAGTTATTTTAAGAACGTAAAAATGACCACGATTGCAAGTCAAGGAGTAATGTCAAGCATAGTACATATCTGTATTCAATAATGTCAGAATTAGACAGGTGAACTCAACAGCGGGGACGGTGGCCGAAAAGATGCAAATTATGTTATAATTATTAATCCGACGCGTAGTACTGGAAAATTTTGAATTTCAACTTGCTAAAAAACTGGGAAATTCACTTTTTTATTTATTCTCTCAGTAGAAATACCGAAGGCTTCGACAACTTCTCGATCCAAAATTTCTGTTGTGTGCAGAAAGTGCTCAGAAATTTTTCTGCCCTGCCAAAAAAGGTGCACTGTGCATAAAAGAAGTGCTATAACTATTGTTTCATTCAGAAAGTAAAATTACATCAATAAAGCCAATAACAAATCAAGCCTTACGACGTGATCTGTTATTTTTGTAGAAAAAAAAACTAATGAAAGCTCATATTTACGGTCCTGTCGCCGGCAGTCCTTAAAAGAGTGATACAATTGAAAAATCATCAAGTATAATGGTGCTAGTGTTGGTTTGGAAATTTTGAAAAAATTATGCAAATCATACTTATGCATTGAGGGAGTATGGTAAGGATATTACCTCTACCAAGCCTGACGGATGCTGATTTACCAACCATGGATTTTGGGCGGATAGGCATTTACTGCCTTGGTTTTCTGAACCATATGTGACTTGCTACCGGTCGTTTTAACCTAGAAGCTGCTCTACTTGCACTTTTTTGACAGGAGCCCGTTTATCACCAAAGAATTTTGACCTTTTTAGCTTTCACTGATTGGGTTTCCTTAAACAAAAACTGGTAATGTACGTTTAGTACCCTGACGAAATCCCAGTTTACCCCCTTCAGGCTGACTGACCATGCACAAATAGGATGTTACCCTTACCCAAGTGAATAAAGTTTTCATTATGATCGGATCTGAATCTTTGACAGCACCTGTTCGTTATCCGAATCCAGAAAATTGGTTTTATCGGACCCGGATCCAGTAAATAGGGCGAATATTCGCGCAATCGCATCCCATCCATCCCAATCCTACTTGATTTGGTTCCATAACAGAACGATTTTTTTTGTTCAACCGAGGAATAATAATATGTTTTCTTGTGTTAGATATGCATAATATTCATTACAGTGTGGATTGTAGAAATGTTCTGCTTTGTGACTGGAATTGGTAAACACTTATTTCCTTCGACATTTGTAACTTTTTCAGCAACATTTGATCGGCTGTATGTGAGAAAAATTTCATTTTTCAACCGACAATGATTTCGAGATTTTTATTCGTTGTCTTAACTTTACTTGCTATGGGTCGGCAGAATTTCGGAACTTTGTCGAAAAGTGATCGCGCTAAAAAAGAAAAGTCGCTCAAGAAGAAGGCAGTGCGTGTGGAAGATGTTACTTTGTGAGTAGCCCTTAGCAATGAGAACTAAAGCTAGCTGACCCAAAAATTGAATCTAAGAAGCAGAGCGTCCCATGGGGAGGGGCATGAGGGGGGTATTACCCCTACCTAAAGTCCTTAAAATCGATCACTGGCTGCCTAATTTTGAGACAAAATGACGTGTTTAGTGGACATTTAGCTGCACTACCCTCGCAAATTTTCAATTTTACACCTACCTGAAAAATCTGACCTTGGGGACCTCTGCTAAGAAGGCATTGTAAATTTTCTACACGCTAGGTAAGATCTGTTTAAAGAATCGGAATTTCCACCATAGAAGGTCAAAAAAAAGAAAAAACACCAAACGCAAGAATTTTGATCCCAATTTAAGAAAGAACGTCTGATACATCACCACATGGCTAGCCATACGACCTACAGTTTCTGGGTGTCTGGGTACATCGAATCCCCAGTTACATGTGTGACTGGAGGTTGAACAGCTTCGAGTTAAAAATTGAATTTTCAGTTTTTTCATGTGTTATTGACCTCTCTGGTCTATAAATTATCGCATATCTATCAATCGAATGATTAGTAAACTGTAGGGGTCAATTCTAGAACCTCTAATCAATTAAACTTCGCACAGTTGAGATTTAAAAATGATCTGTGAAAATATACAATAAATAAAGAGTCGGTAGAGAAAACAGGAAATTTCGATGAGTAATTTCCGGTCGTTAAGAATCCAATGTCAACAGCTGGATAAAACCAAGGACAATTCTTAGTAATGCGGCTCCGCCACGATTTCATAACAATGTCTCTTTCAGTTCAGAACATGTGAATTACAAAGACATTTTAGCTGACAACAGCAAATTACTCCTTCGCAAAGAAAGAGCTTTTCCAAACCCCGTCTTAGCATATGTGACGCCGGTAAGGATCAAAACCAATCTTTCTATCGACATCAATCTTGATTCTAATTTTTTAGTGGAATAATCACGGATATACGGTCGCTAAAGTTGCTGCACACAAGTTCACGCATATCTCTCCAGTTTGGTTTCAAGTTAACAGCGATCGACAACAAGGATGTCAATTAGCTGGCCTTCACGATCTAGATCAAAGTAAGCCAATTTTGTCAGTAAAAACGAGATAGGAATCACTAGGGCCGTAGAGAAATAGCTTTTTATGTGTTCAAGAGTAGTCGCAGAATTTTATTCTCATTCCGGGCACTGTTATTGTAGTGGCATATTATTAGCGTTGCCGCTAATGACTGTTTGGATGTATTACCGCAAAAAATTTTTGTTAGCGCACATAAATTCTCTATTATATTTGCATTTTTATAAATTACAATGTTTTGATCGATTTTTTGCAATAGCAACATTGACAATTTACAAAACAATGGTAATTCAATAAACTGGGATTGTCGTTCTTCTGCTGCTCAAATTGGGGCCAATTTTTGACTTTTTAGTGGTTTCATACAATTTACAAACAGCACTGTAGTGTGCACTTACTTATTTCCAAATTCTAGGCAGTAGATTCTGCATCGTTTGTTGCAGTTTGTTGAGCTCAGGCAGCAAGATGAATTGAAGAACATCATGTTCGTGCTATTAATTGTACCAAAAAATGCTTTGAGCTTGAAAAATAGAATATATTATGTTCATTTCAGAAATATTGTTGTACCAATCAGCAGTAACAAAGATTTCAAAACGTCATCTTTGTGTCAAAATGAATTTACCTGATAGTAATCAATATGTATTCAGTAGAGTTTTCGGAGAATAGTTCGAATTTTCGTCCTAAAGTGAGAAATAAGTTGTAATGAAGTACCATCGGTCATAAAATATTAACTTCACCCCAACCAAGTCAAAAATATTTCTCCAAAAATAGATTCTAGCGAATATCATTTTGAAAAGCTTTTTTCAGTACCTATCTGGTTAAGCTGTGAATTAGCCGTTCACCCGATTACTCACTTGTCTGCAACCCGAGCGATTGTTTTCATTCTATATATGGTTCGTTAAGACTCCCGAAGTGCTCTTTAATTTCCGTTTCGTATTTTCGTCCCTAGTTTTTTAAGCTTCGAATTTTGTATTTTAAATCGGATTTGTATTTTTAGCCCTCACTTCTATAATTCTGCTTTTTTCTAGATTGGATAGAAAACGTCCGAAAAAATAACTCGGACATAAAAATTGTACCAAGATTTTTATTCGATAAATGGACTCCAGACGAACTGACCAGTTTTTTAATTGATCAGAATGAGCAGAATCGGTGTCTTAAAATTTTTATCGATTATGTGAAAGTAAAGCTTTACGAAGAACATTTCCAAAATACGATAATTTGTTCTTCAATAGTTTAGCGCAATCGTTTCGACGGTGTGGTACTCGAACTTTGGTCGAAAGTTTTCACGACAAGTTATAGTGCAGATATTAAGAGGTATTGAACTATTTTAAAGGTTTATTCAGATGATATTTCGGATCAAATTCTCTGAACGTTCGATCTGATTTAAATTTGTTGTTAGAAATGATTTTGAAATGTCGTGCGCTTGGGCGCCTAATGTAGCAAGATCCCTTAGCCCCAACTTTTGTAACATATATTGAATAATTTTAGTATTTAAATCCAAAACGATCATTTTCTCAAGTAATTAC
>CAWUHX010000049.1:1414143-1514468 GCA_963922205.1 Romanomermis culicivorax
CACACTCTATCAGATTAAGCAGTGGTATCAACGCAGAGTACTTACCTAATTTTTTAACGTGAAGCAATTATTGTTGAAAATTTTCAAAAAAGGTGATTCCACATTGGATGAAAATTACCGAGCAATTTCTTTGTGCTGCATTTCATGCAAGGTCATGTAAATATCGCCATGATCTGTTGAAATACGAATTCTGTAGTCAGGTAATCCGCGCTTGGAATTCTCTTGATGAAAGTACTGTGAATGCTAGTAGTGCAAAAAAATTTTCTGATAGACTTAAAAGGGTAAATCTGATACCTTTCTTAGAGGCGTAACTTAATTCGCTAATTTCTTTAGCTTTTACGCCTTTCACGTATATTTATTCTTTATATTTACTTCGTATTATTTTCGACCTAATAAATATTATTGTTATTATTTATTATTATTATTATTATTATTATTATTATTATTATTATTATTATTATTATTATTATTATTATTAGAATAAAAACATTTTAAAATTAGATTGGAAACTTTTGATGCTTTTTAAAAAATTAATGACAGTGTGATTTTGATGAAAATTTGTCATCAATGTTGATACCTAAGTCCTTAATTTCGGAAACTTTGGACATCAAAAGTTCATTCAGAAAATAATTTTTATTTAGGTTATTTCTACCAATGTATAAGAACTGAACATTTCGAAAAAAGATATGTCAAGTTGCCAGTTTATTGACCATTCATATAAAAAATTCATATTCGATTGTTGAATTTCAGAACTATTTGAACAATATAATATTTTAATGTCATCAGCGGAAGCATAAGTGTCACTAAAGAGATGGTGAAAAATATCATGTACAATAATCAAAAACAAAGTGTGTCCAGGATTCTCCACTTGTGACAAGGATCAGTTCAAATAGCACACGATCAATTACAAGAGGTGATCTATAACACAGAAAGTTTTTCAACCAATCTAAAGGAAAACCATTCACACCATAAGATCTTGATTTTGTAATCAATTTTCCATGTGAGACAGAATCAAAAGTTTTTTAAAAGTCAATATAGACTATATTCAAGTTTGATTCATTGTCCAGAATCCTAGCCCATTTTGTTTTACAACTCAATAATTGGAGTACACACGATTTCCTTTTCCTAAGTCTAAATTGATTTGGATGGAACAAATAATTTGCTTCAAATTATCTATTTGACCAGTTCTATGCTAATTATATTTTCCATTACTTTACATGAAATGCAACAAACGGAAATGGGCCTATGGTTCTCAATATAATTTTCCAAATAAACATAATTTTAAAAAGTCACCAAAACTTCAGTAGTTATTTTAAGAACGTAAAAATGACCACGATTGCAAGTCAAGGAGTAATGTCAAGCATAGTACATATCTGTATTCAATAATGTCAGAATTAGACAGGTGAACTCAACAGCGGGGACGGTGGCCGAAAAGATGCAAATTATGTTATAATTATTAATCCGACGCGTAGTACTGGAAAATTTTGAATTTCAACTTGCTAAAAAACTGGGAAATTCACTTTTTTATTTATTCTCTCAGTAGAAATACCGAAGGCTTCGACAACTTCTCGATCCAAAATTTCTGTTGTGTGCAGAAAGTGCTCAGAAATTTTTCTGCCCTGCCAAAAAAGGTGCACTGTGCATAAAAGAAGTGCTATAACTATTGTTTCATTCAGAAAGTAAAATTACATCAATAAAGCCAATAACAAATCAAGCCTTACGACGTGATCTGTTATTTTTGTAGAAAAAAAACTAATGAAAGTTCACATTTACGGTCCTGTCGCCGGCAGTCCTTAAAAGAGTGATACAATTGAAAAATCATCAAGTATAATGGTGCTAGTGTTGGTTTGAAAATTTTGAAAAAATTATGCAAATCATACTTATGCATTGAGGGAGTATGGTAAGGATATTACCTCTACCAAGCCTGACGGATGCTAATTTACCAACCATGGATTTTGGGCAGATAGGCATTTACTGCCTTGGTTTTCTGAACCATATATGACTTGCTACCGGTCGTTTTAACCTAGAAGCTGCTCTACTTGCACTTTCTTGACAGGAGCCCGTTTATTACCAAAGAATTTTGACCTTTTTAGCTTTCACTGATTGGGTTTTCTTAAACAAAAGCTGGTAATGTACGTTTAGTACCCTGACGAAATCCCAGTTGACCCCCTTCAGGCTGACTGACCATGCACAAATATGATGTTACCCACAGGGTTTTTTTCCGCACCGGTCGCTCCGCATCTTGCGGAAATCGGCCAGAAAAATTTCCGCACCACCATTATAAACCACTAAAAACATTAAAAAATTCCCGTTCCGTGCGGAAAGCTCTCAAAAAATTTTCCGCACGACCCCAAAAAAATCCGCACTGTGCGGAAAAAAAATCCCATTTACCCAAGTGAATAAAGTTTTCATTATGATCGGATCTGAATCTTTGACAGCACCTGTTCGTTATCCGAATCCAGAAAATTGGTTTTATCGGACCCGGATCCAGTAAATAGGGCGAATATTCGCGCAATCGCATCCCATCCATCCCAATCCTACTTGATTTGGTTCCATAACAGAACGATTTTTTTTGTTCAACCGAGGAATAATAATATGTTTTCTTGTGTTAGATATGCATAATATTCATTACAGTGTGGATTGTAGAAATGTTCTGCTTTGTGACTGGAATTGGTAAACACTTATTTCCTTCGACATTTGTAACTTTTTCAGCAACATTTGATCGGCTGTATGTGGGAAAAATTTCATTTTTCAACCGACAATGATTTCGAGATTTTTATTCGTTGTCTTAACTTTACTTGCTATGGGTCGGCAGAATTTCGGAACTTTGTCGAAAAGTGATCGCGCTAAAAAAGAAAAGTCGCTCAAGAAGAAGGCAGTGCGTGTGGAAGATGTTACTTTGTGAGTAGCCCTTAGCAATGAGAACTAAAGTTAGCTGACCCAAAAATTGAATCTAAGAAGCAGAGCGTCCCATGGGGAGGGGCATGAGGGGGGTATTACCCCTACCTAAAGTCCTTAAAATCGATCACTGGCTGCCTAATTTTGAGACAAAATGACGTGTTTAGTGGACATTTAGCTGCACTACCCTCGCAAATTTTCAATTTTACACCTACCTGAAAAATCTGACCTTGGGGACCTCTGCTAAGAAGGCATTGTAAATTTTCTACACGCTAGGTAAGATCTGTTTAAAGAATCGGAATTTCCACCATAGAAGATCAAAAAAAAGAAAAAACACCAAACGCAAGAATTTTGATCCCAATTTAAGAAAGAACGTCTGATACATCACCACATGGCTAGCCATACGACCTACAGTTTCTGGGTGTCTGGGTACATCGAATCCCCAGTTACATGTGTGACTGGAGGTTGAACAGCTTCGAGTAAAAAATTGAATTTTCAGTTTTTTCATGTGTTATTGACCTCTCTGGTCTATAAATTATCGCATATCTATCACTCGAATGATTAGTAAACTGTAGGGTTCAATTCTAGAACCTCTAATCAATTAAACTTCGCACAGTTGAGATTTAAAAATGATCTGTGAAAATATACAATAAATAAAGAGTCGGTAGAGAAAACAGGAAATTTCGATGAGTAATTTCCGGTCGTTAAGAATCCAATGTCAACAGCTGGATAAAACCAAGGACAATTCTTAGTAATGCGGCTCCGACACGATTTCATAACAATGTCTCTTTCAGTTCAGAACATGTGAATTACAAAGACATTTTAGCTGACAACAGCAAATTACTCCTTCGCAAAGAAAGAGCTTTTTCAAACCCCGTCTTAGCATATGTGACGCCGGTAAGGATCAAAACCAATCTTTCTATCGACATCAATCTTGATTCTAATTTTTTAGTGGAATAATCACGGATATACGGTCGCTAAAGTTGCTGCACACAAGTTCACGCATATCTCTCCAGTTTGGTTTCAAGTTAACAGCGATCGACAACAAGGATGTCAATTAGCTGGCCTTCACGATCTAGATCAAAGTAAGCCAATTTTGTCAGTAAAAACGAGATAGGAATCACTAGGGCCGTAGAGAAATAGCTTTTTATGTGTTCAAGAGTAGTCGCAGAATTTTATTTTTATTCCGGGCACTGTTATTGTAGTGGCATATTATTAGCGTTGCCGCTAATGACTGTTTGGATGTATTACCGCAAAAAATTTTTGTTAGCGCACATAAATTCTCTATTATATTTGCATTTTTATAAATTACAATGTTTTGATCGATTTTTTGCAATAGCAACATTCACAATTTACAAAACAATGGTAATTCAATAAACTGGGATTGTCGTGCTTCTGCTGCTCAAATTGGGGCCAATTTTTGACTTTCTAGTGGTTTCATACAATTTACAAACAGCACTGTAGTGTGCACTTACTTATTTCCAAATTCTAGGCAGTAGATTCTGCATCGTTTGTTGCAGTTTGTTGAACTGAGGCAGCAAGATGAATTGAAGAACATCATGTTCGTGCTATTAATTGTACCAAAAAATGCTTTGAGCTTGAAAAATAGAATATATTATGTTCATTTCAGAAATATTGTTGTACCAATCAGCAGTAACAAAGATTTCAAAACGTCATCTTTGTGTCAAAATGAATTTACCTGATAGTAATCAATATGTATTCAGTAGAGTTTTCGGAGAATAGTTCGAATTTTCGTCCTAAAGTGAGAAATAAGTTGTAATGAAGTACCATCGGTCATAAAATATTAACTTCACCCCAACCAAGTCAAAAATATTTCTCCAAAAATAGATTCTAGCGAATATCATTTTGAAAAGCTTTTTTCAGTACCTATCTGGTTAAGCTGTGAATTAGCCGTTCACCCGATTACTCACTTGTCTGCAACCCGAGCGATTGTTTTCATTCTATATATGGTTCGTTAAGACTCCCGAAGTGCTCTTTAATTTCCGTTTCGTATTTTCGTCCCTAGTTTTTTAAGCTTCGAATTTTGTATTTTAAATCGGATTTGTATTTTTAGCCCTCACTTCTATAATTCTGCTTTTTTCTAGATTGGATAGAAAACGTCCGAAAAAATAACTCGGACATAAAAATTGTACCAAGATTTTTATTCGATAAATGGACTCCAGACGAACTGACCAGTTTTTTAATTGATCAGAATGAGCAGAATCGGTGTCTTAAAATTTTTATCGATTATGTGAAAGTAAAGCTTTACGAAGAACATTTCCAAAATACGATAATTTGTTCTTCAATAGTTTAGCGCAATCGTTTCGACGGTGTGGTACTCGAACTTTGGTCGAAAGTTTTCACGACAAGTTATAGTGCAGATATTAAGAGGTATTGAACTATTTTAAAGGTTTATTCAGATGATATTTCGGATCAAATTCTCTGAACGTTCGATCTGATATAAATTTGTTGTTAGAAATGATTTTGAAATGTCGTGCGCTTGGGCGCCTAATGTAGCAAGATCCCTTAGCCCCAACTTTTGTAACATATATTGAATAATTTTAGTATTTAAATCCAAAACGATCATTTTCTCAAGTAATTACAGAGTGATCGTAAATAATTTCAGTCAAGTTTTCATTTAGACAGTCATAGCATGATTTAAAAAACCTAAACGACTATGCGTGCGTTTTTTGATTTTATTGTCTAGTAATTCAATCGCAATAGGTATCAGATCTTGCATTATGATTTCTCTTCTTCAGAATTTTGACGGACGCAGTTGTGAATATCGGCGAGTATTTTCAGAACGAAAAATTACAGTTTATTTTGGTTGTACCGCCCCTTCACCCCAAGTACAGTTGGCTATATTTCATCTAAACTTAGTCTTTTAATTTGATGGTTACTTCAATTTATTATCAGTGCTTCGTCCGTTCTGTTCCTTTAGTCGATTGACTTCATATGTTTAATTAAGCGCTGACTCTCAAATGTTCGCTGCCGAAGACTTCGAAATTCTGTTGCCGTTTGTAGACTATTTCAGCGTCATGACTTACGATTTTCCGTCCAAAGCGTAATATGGGTTGATTTCTGTAATTTTCTGACATTCGAAAGCTAGCTTCTATTTGTAGGCCATCCGGTATTGCACCTATTGGTTGGATCAACGAATGCATCGAAAGTTTATTATCTATTCACAAAGCGAATGCGAATGGCAAAATTTTTATAGGTTTGAATTTCTACGGTTACGAGTATACTAAATCCGGGGTTACTGCGATAACTGGCAACAGGTACTAATTTTCATTCGCGTCGGAAACTAAATTGACCATTGCTTTGTTTTCGTATGGGGTTGCTTTCTACTTGTTGCTTAGCTTTGTAAATCATAATCAACGACAACGTGAAATGAAAACTACCTTTTTGCCTAAGTTCTTTACGATCATACATGTAACTGGGTTCCGAGGTCCGGGAGGGGGGTCGAGAGACTTTTTTGGGTTCGGGGGTTGCTGATTCCTAAAAATTCTAGGGGAGGTGTTTCTGAAGGGAAAAAACCGATTTTTTTCACCAGAAAAGCCCGAAAAAACGACTCAGAAAATAGTAATTTTTGTAAAAAAATCGTTAAAAATGTATTAATGATGCGTAGCGCCGATGAAATTGACGTTTTTGACCATTTTTTCCAAAATTAACATTTTTCAATAAGAAATTAACAGTTTTCAGTATTTTTCCGCTCAAAAGTTTGGGGACCGTTATGACCATACATGTAATTGGGGGGAGGAAGTGCTATGGGACCCCCCCAGAAATCGTCGACCATATGGCTAGCCATTGGGTGATCGCCCCCAGGATTTTCCAATTCTATGGCTAGCCATATGGTAGCCCTAGGAACCCCCATACTTTTGGTCGGGAAAATATTGAAAAATGTCAATTTTTGAACAAAAAATGGTGAAGAATGTGAATTTTCTGGGCGCTCCGCGCCATCAATACATTTTTTCGTTTTTTTAAAGAAAAAATTACTATTTTGTGAACTATTTTTCGGACTTTTTTCGTGAAAAAATCGAATTTTTTTTTATTGAGAGACCCCTCCCCCCAAAATTTTGGAAATTACTGACCCCCGGCCCCAAAAAAGTCGCCCGACTCCCCCCAGACCTCCGGGCCCCTTTACATGTATGCTTATGACTACCATATGGCTAGCTATAGGATTGGAAGATGTTGGGAAGGAGTGGGTCGCCCAATTTCTAGCTATATGGTCGACAATTTCTGGGGGAGGGGGGTTCCTATAGCACTTCCCCCATGTCACAATTAACTTCTTTTACGGTTCCTCTCATGACACTCTCAGTCTATGTTCATTGTGTTTTATATACAACATATCGTTATCATTTCAGTTATTTGGATCGTTTAACGAAGCAAAAACCAAATATTCAATGGCATGAAGGTATTGGAGAACATTTTATACAAGAAAAGTACTGGAATTTAATTTGCACGTCATTTTCGATTTTTCTGTAATTTTTTTATTTAGGAATCGGGTTTTATTTTATCCAACTCTCTATTCCATAGCTATAAGGCTCAATTTAGCCCGAAACTTGGGCGTTGGCGTGGCCATATGGGAAATCGGTCAGGGATTAGACTATTTCTATGATTTATTTTAATTCAGGCATGAATGTTTTGTTTTTATCGTTACTAATGTGGTAGGTAGAAACTATTTATCACTTCGTTGTGAGTGCCGACTCTGTAAGGGTGAGGTTGCATGCTTCTTGTACGGTGTTCTTCCTTTGAAAGCGTAATCAAGTCTATGTCAGCACTTCTTTCAGTCTACAAACACCTTAGTTACTGTTGAGAGTTCAATCGATGAATAAAAATCGATTTTTCAATTTTACGCAGTTTTTTCCTCAATCGATCGGCCATTTTTGAGGATTTTTTTTTGAAATTGAGAAAAAAATTTTTGTGCTTAAGCACCACTTTGAGGAAAATTTTTTTAAGGTTTTCATGTCCGGAGGCGCTTTTTACGCGTTTTGAAATTGAAAATTGTTGAAATTTTCCCGCGCCGCCCCAGAAGATTTATATTAACTTATTCCAGCGTTTTTTTTGTACACAGACATTTGTGCCAATTGCCACAAGAGGCTAAAAAAACTTCGTACCAATGCCATGGCACAAAAAATTTTTTTCTACCAGAAACATACTGAAAACCACTGTTTTTTTTTTCCACGAACTTTTTTCCACAAATGTGGAAAGGGGTCAAATTTTTTTTCCACATGTGGAAAAAATTTTTTTTCGTCTTAAAATCCGTTTTTTGGCTTAAAAATGCTCACAGACGCTTTATCGCACTGTTTTTGAGCTTTTTCAAGCCCTCCGGTGTTTTTAGAGAAGTTAATTCATTAAAATTGGAGAAAAATTGAAATGTTCGACTTAAAAGCCTAATCTACAAGCGTTGTTGAACAAGTTTTGTAGCAAACTATCCAAGAGCATAATTGACTTGAATTACACAAGAAATCAATGGTCAAGTCCTCTCTGATGACAAGTGAAAGCCCAAAAAAGATGGTACTTTCCGGCGCGTAGCGCCGGAAAATTTTTTGGGTATATTGACATTCTAGGATGCTGGAAAATCATTTTTCCGAACATTTATTTCAAAAATTAGATTCCAATTTAGTGTTCAAGAGTCGTAATTTCTAGAATTTTACTTGAAAAATTTTAAAATCTGTAATTTATTTGTAAACTCTCATGAACTTGGTCGAAAATATATGAGTAAGAATATAAATTTCCGAAAGATATTTCCAAGAAGCTTTTGAATTGTTTTTACGTTAGCAAAGAAATAATCGCATCATAAATCATAGAGACTTGACGTGTATTCATCTTTCTCAAAAGGAAAAAATGCGAATCTTCATTAAATATTATGATAAAATGTTGAAGATAACCAATTAAAACATGAGATACTACGTTTAAGATGATGAAAACTATTATAGATTAAGTGATAAATGAAGGTAGACATGATAAAAGCCGCGCCTGAACTACTTAATGAATAATGATGATTATTAAAGTTATTACCGTCGCGAAGCGCCGGAAAATTTTGAGATTATGACCTTCTAAAATGCACCAAAATGCATCTTTTCAATATGAAAACCCCAAATTTTTCTTCCACATTTGTGGAAAGACCTCAAAAATTTTTTCCACATTCCAGATTTTTTTTCCACATTATAGTGCAAATGTGGAAAAAAACAGTGCTGAAAACAGTGGAAAAATTTTAGGCCAAAAGTTTGATAAGTAAAAAGTTAACGTTTAACGCACAGGGTTGACAAGGCTTTGGTTTTTTGGTTTTTTTAGTTTTTAAAAAAAACCAATAAATTGGAAAATCTCTGGTTTTTTGGTTTTTTTGGTTTTTTTTCCAAAATCATTGGGAAACTGTTTTTTCACATTAGTCGATCTTCTAGGCATGTATTGGTGTCTATCTAAATCAACAAAACGGGTAAATTACGGATGGCAGTGGCCGCCGCAAATTTTTTTGTGCCAAAAACCATGTTTTAACACAAAAAAAACGCTGATTAGGGACGCGCTTTATTGTCGAAAGTCAACGAATTCGGAAATCTAATTTGAGTTTATTTTTCCTTTAAAATTTTCCTTAGGCTTAGGCTTAGGGTACGGCAGCTGCATACCTGTACTTGGGGGGGGGGTTGGAGGGGACCCCCCCCCCCCAACTTGGCCAACCCAGTACCCAAAATCATTCCCCCCCAACCCCCCCTCAGTTGGGAAAAAATTAAAAAAATTTGCCAAAAAGTGTATGTTTTTTGGCCTTTTTTGGGAAAAATTTCGACTTTTTCCTACCCTCCCCCCAAATTTCGGATTTACCCCCCCCAACTGGTCGGAGGTCTTACAGGTATGGGCAGCTGTGCCCAAAGGGTGTAGCGCTGTTGAGGCTCTTCCAAATTTTAGCGCTTTTCCCATGCAATATTTCACTTGTTCTTTCTTCCCTTCATCATGAAAACCCCCAAAAACCGGCGTCGGGGAAATTTCGGCGTGGCCACCGCCATCCGTAAAAATTCCAACAAAACAATTAATTTAGTTGAATTGACTTCACTACAAAGTAGAAAAAAGTCGTATTTTTATGATACATTTCGTACTCAAAACATGTAATATAAATCAATCGATATCCTTTGTATCCATCTTGCAACCACACATTTAGTACATGAGTCAACTTTGCTATAATTTGCTCACAAAAAAGTAGACACTAAATCTTTCGTGGAGTGTACTCCGACCATACGGGGTGACATCCATTGATCAGAGCACCCCATGGGGGGGTATGGGGGGGTATTACCCCCGTCTTAGATTTGAAAATTCATTTACTACCCCCATACAAACAGCTCACTATACCAAAAAATTTTGGTAGACTTCATCCTCTCCCCAGTAGGTTATACTAATTCGAGAAAAATTGCAGAATGTGTGATTCTGAGGAATTACTCACTGCTCTTTTTGACACATTTACTGAGCAAATGATAATGGGAAAGTATGGAACTTCTGTGCCATATAGCGATTTTTAGGAAAGGATATCAGTACATTAATATATACTACTTGTAGGAAATCATTATAAATATAATTAGGAGATGAAATAATGACTTATGTATATGTGATTAATCAAAAAATCGCCCCTTGGGAAGAAAAACATTATGTTGTTAAAATTCTGCCTCTTCATGCTCTCCTTTCCTTTTCTCCGCTTCTACGTTGGGTCTTCTGTGCGCGTATGGTTACCCAAGCTGCGGCATACTTTCCTGCTCTGAGTTTAGACATGTGAGGTCTGTTGACGTGGATCAGGAGTGGTACTTGGTTTCAAACTCGTAGTTCATAGTCTAATGGGATTAATAATACTAAAGCCACATTCAGCATCAGGACTTTCAATTCGAAGCACTTTTCCAAGCCTAATCAGTGATGGGATAAGCCCATACTGCTGAAGATGCTGGAAGATGAAACAATGTTTCCAAAGTGCATTAAAGTTGCAGGATTGGGAGCTGGAAATGGAGTTAAACCAGTAAATGTTTTATGACTGTAAAAGCATAAAGTAGGGGCATTATTCATTTATGTAAGTTCTATGTGGTTAGAGTAGTGCAACTCCCCCCTCCTTGGCAAAAAGTTGTGAGCAAAAAAAAAAGGTCACGGCATATTTCAAGTACTACCCTTAAAATTTACGATTTTACCCCTACCTAAATTTTCGACCTTGGGGACCTCTGCCATTGATCCATATCATCAAAATGTTATAAAACATGATTGAGTTTAATATACTAAATTTATTGTTACGGTAAGCTTTTTAATTTTCTTATCTCGAAATTTCAAAATATAAATGGGACAACAATAATAAAATTTTATACAGATCAGTTAAGCATACTGTAGGTTAACAAAGAGAGGAGCTTTTGAGTGGTTCATTTTTATGGGACTTGACGTCGTTACTAAGTAGAAAAAATCGTACAAAAATATGCATCTATCAAGCAAGCGAGAATAGTATATATATAATAAGACCCATTTGCTGTAGTTATAGCTCGCAGACAGGTTTGAAAAGCAAAAATTTGGAAACATCTGAAATGTCTATGTGTGACCTCCAACTGCAGTTTGTAATATTAATAACATATGTAATAATCTATCAATTTAAAACCCTCTTATTGAAAACGGTATACCTAAAAATTGTGTCATTTCAACTTCTCTGTGCATATGTATATATGTGATGCATTGATACAATTCTGTAGTTGATTTCTTTTGAGTTTTGATTACGTACATTGTGTATTGTATATTTCTCTTTATTTGTAATTTTTCTTCTTTTCCTTGAATTTGCGCCTTACATATCGCATGCTCTGTTCCATTTTTACTTTTCTTGTGTTCTTCCCTCATGGTTCCTTTTTTATGTGCCCACTATTACTTTATTTCTATTGCTAAATAGGGATTTCATATAGCATAAAATAATGACACTTCTGATAAGATTAATACTTCTAGCTGCCATTTTACGGCTCCCTAACTAGTCAGATGATACAGGGAGCTTCCAGCAGTTTTTTACATAGTTATTTTGATGTACCAAATATTCTAAAGAATTAAACCAGAAAAAACCACTAAAGACCATAGAAAAACCAAAAAAACCATTAAAAAACCTAAAAAACCAAAAAGTCGAAATTTCAAAAGTTTGGTTTTTGCCAACCCTGTTAACGCATTAATTTTTTTGTAAAAATCGTGCCCAACCTATTTTTCAGCTAACTATGTCAGTGAGATAAGCAAAAGTGCAAGAAATTAGTTCACGGCGACTCAAAAAGGAATGAAATGCTGAGAAATTTTAAATAACTCCAGAATTGTTCAGGAAGTTCAAATTGATTCAATTTTCGACTACGACGAATATCTATACATTTATCAACAATGTAAAGACTAGACAAAATAAAATAAGGTCGAAAATTGTGTAAATTTTGGGTCGAAACATTGTACCATTACCAACGATAACGGTTTTTCTATTTGAATCTATCTCGATCAAACACAAAAAGTAAGAATTTCAGTTTTAAATCTGAATCTAAACCGAATGAACAGAGAATATTCAGAATTCCTTTTCATTCATCAGTCATTTGACAGCCTATAAAGTTTGTGCAACGTTGCTAACACACTGTTCGGAATCATGGAAATTTAGTGTTTGATCAGCCAAAAATTTTGTGCCTATTGGCACAGAAACCATGTTTTGGCACAAAAAAAACACTGGTGCACGGACGTTTGTGTCAATTAGCACAAAGGGCCAAAAAACACTGACTTATTCGATAATTTTTCTATATTATCCCAATGCAGGGTTAGAAAATATCATTCTAGCTAATGCTTATAGATTTTGATTATCGAGATATTAAGCGTAAATGTTTGATCCTGTGTCGTTTTTTTAAGAATTTGAAGAAAAGCAAGATTTTTCTCGGTTTGCGCATATCTCTAATTAGGTAGGGCCCCAACTTGGACAGCCCTGCCCAACTCCCCTAACTTGGAAAAATTAAAAAAATTTGCAAAAAGGCGCCTTTTTTGGCCTTATTGAGAAAATTTCCCGGTTTTTTTCGACCCCCCCCCCCAAAAAAAATTACGGGTTTACCTCCCCTCAACTGGTTGGACCTCTCACAGGTATGGTGTTGTGGTCTTTAAAAAGATTTAAACATTTGTGTAATCAAAACGTTTTGAGTCCAAGTTTGAATTCTTGCTGGTTGTAGAATAGAAATTCTCGGTTGCTTTCCTAGTTCTTGAATTGTAGTCTGCCCGACTGAAAATTTATTGAATTCACTGGAATGAAATGAAATGAAAAATATTTATTGCTGTTACACAAAACAAAACGAAGGAGAAATGCAAAGTGAAATACATATATAATATAATGTTATATAAAGAATAAGATTAGTAAATCGACTCACAATAAATGTAAATATTTTAAGAAATGGGTAAATCATGCAGCAATAGGGTGCAAAGGTTACTTGAAAAGTAACAACTTACATGCACCCCCCCAATTCGATTATCAAAGTTTAGAAGTTTAATTTTTTCTTTAAAAGTGTGCAAACTGGGAGAATTAACGATATCGAAAGACAAAGAGTTCCAGACATTAATATAACGGTTAAAAAATCAAACTGGCAAGCAGTGGTATGAACTGACTTTATCGCCAATCTTAGATCATGATTACGACGCGTATTGTTGTTGTTTATACAGAAAAAGTCATCAGGATTTAGAATTATTTTTTTGTGGATTATGTTGTACATGGTATAGAGGGTAGATTCTAATCTACGAATATCAAGCTTGTGTAGACCTAGCCTTTCAAGTCTGTCTTCATGGGATAAACCAGATTTATGACCAAAAATCTTTCTGGTAAATCTACGTTGAACACTGAAAAATTAAACCTTCCGTCTGAGGAATAAATGTTGAAAAGGTTTACTTTCCAGCGTTCTAGAATATCAATGAACCAGAAAACTTTTCGGGGCTAGGTGCTACAAATCTTTTCATTTTCTCTTCGAAACCCAGAAAATTTGGTTGAAAAGCCTAAAACCGACACGAATCGAATGAAATAGAAGAAAACTAGTTTTTGGTGGTTTTTCCGATAAAATTAAGCCAATTTATTGATTTTAGACTGAACAACCAGAAATTTATCTGTTCAACCAATAATTTTCCCCAAGTTACACATTGAAACCTGGCCTTTGTAGAAAAAAGCCCTGTGGTCAAGTTCATACCTTTATGTCAGATTGTCAGCTCTTCGGAATCAGTTTTAGAATTGTATTTATCATTGTTATCTTTTTATCAAAGTTTACTGTTTCATTTACTTGTTATGTCAAAATTAGGTTGTTTTATGTCGTCAAAGAAATATTAGAAATAAAGGTTATGGCGTTAAATTATTCTCTTGTTTGGCTCATGTAAACTCACTTGAATATATATTCACAAGCAGGTCATATAGCTCGAGACTTTTTGCAAAGAAAATGTCGGTTTTCTAGTGGAATAAGATGCAAGTTAATGAGAAACGTTCAAAAAATACATCAGAAATGATTTTGAGCGATTTTTAAGCAAGAAAACTAAAGAAATTGATTTTTCCTCATGATGAAAGAATTTTTGGGGTTTTTCATCAAATGGGGCAAAAAGTTTTCAGCAAAAAAAACACTGTTTCTACGTCTAACGTCCCTCATTGCCAGGCCCATAGGCTTGGCGACATGGGATGCAGTGGGTGCAATTGCACCCCATAGGCTGAATGAAAATTGTTGCTAAGCTATCAAGTCTCCATTGCAACGCCTGAGAGAACATTCACAGTGCTATTTGCTGGCTTGGCCTCGGATCTTTTGTGAAAAACAACAAAGCGAGTGTCTGAATTAGCTGTTATTTCATACTATTTCAAGGAAGCCAGTAAGATTGACTCTTCTGATACATTGAACATTTTTGCAGGAGTGTCTCGTCGCATTAAACTGAAATAAAACATTGTAAATTTCGATATATGGCAACAGCTTAATTGCTGCCTTATTTTGCTGCAACACTGCTACCAGGCATGCACGGCAAGAATTTTTCAGGGGGATTTTTCAGTCCATGAATTTTTTTCTCGGGGGTGGGGGGGGGGGTGACCAAAAAAAACAAAAAAAAGTTCTGCAAGCCTCTTTTTCGTACAAAATATGCACAAAAATCATGAAAAAAACTGTCTTGGAAAAAGTTCAGGTAGGGGTGTTCGACGATTTTTTTTGGCCAGCGCCCTACGTCCATGTTTGACTGCTAATATATGTAGTGAGTCAAAATTTCCCAATGCACCCCATACGAAAAAATCCTGGCTACGCCTATGGCCAGGCCCGTATTTAGAGGGTGAGGAAGGGGGAATTCCCCCCTAAATTTGTTTACAGCAATATCATTGTACTTATACATCGCAATCCCTAAATTAAATTATTATAGTTACATAGCTTTTTTCAAACAAAGAATTTGGCCACTTATCCAAGCACACATAACTAACTAAAAATAAGTCGTATTTACTGCAAGAATGATTTTCTCTTTATTCAGTAAATTCTGAAAATTTTTGGAAATTCCCCCCCCCCCTTCTAAAATCCTGGGTACGGGTATACACTTGTTATTTCCCCCTGATTTTCCCCCCATTTTATCGAAGTCATTTTTTCGCTTAAAAATGCTCACAGACGCTTTATTCAAGTGTTTTTGAGCTTTTTCGAGCCTTCTGATGTTTTAACAGCTGTTAATTCATTAAAATTATGGAAAAAAATGGAAATTTTCGAGTTTAAAATCTAATCTACAAGCATTGTGGAACAAATTTTCCTGCAAACTATTCAAGAGCATAATGACTTTGAATTACATGAGAAATCGATTTTTAAGTCCTCTATGACAATTGATAAAAAAAACAATCAAACAACCATCTAAATTTTTGTTCAGATGTCATTTTAGAGAATTCTAGATGTGGTTTAAAATCGTCTGATACCTTTACAATGCACCTGTAGCATCAGACATAATGCTATAACGTTAGATTTATTGATATGAAAAGGCAAATCCATTCCTTAAAATTTATATCAAAATCAACATCAAAATGTCCACGTTAGGCACTAATCTTTAAACAGAATTTCTTACAGTCACTTACATTTGCTTTCGGCTATTAAATAACCAGCTCCTTTGATTGGGTCACAACCAATTGGGCCAAAAAAGAAAAATTTGCTAGCACAAATTCTAAATTTCTATCTAGCCTCAAAAAGTATCGTTTATCACCCGTGGGTAGGGGGATAAAGCCTTCTACCTGAGATTCTGGCCCAAAAATCACCTTCTGGCCCAAAAAAATCGTCAAACTTTTTTTTGAAATACCCATGACTATATGTAGTTTCGATCGAGATAAGTGCTGCTACGCAATAGCATAAGGTATTTTTGTTTAAAATCAATGTTTTTGGTTGGTTGTCTGTTTTCTGAATCTTGGATACCTGTGATCAGGTCGAACAAAATTGATATTGTCAGGGTTCATACACAACCTGGAAAACACAGGGAATTCTTTTTCAGGTCTGGGAAACCTGGAAAACACAGGGAATTTTGTGGAAAAATAAATATTTTGTGTTGAAAAGTAGAGGAAAATCTGCAAATTTTTTCGCCGCGCTGCGGCGACTTTTCTTATTCGACTTTGCACATTGAGAGTGAAATTGCTTAAAATCATCGAGTATTTGAGATTGTTTTTTTTAGTTTTCCAACTTTAACTTTTAATTTAGCCTTTAAATTATTATGTCAAAGTCAACGTTTCAATTGGATTGTAAGGGTAATATCCGAGAAAACATTCAAACTCCTCATTTATGCCAGAAAATTGGAAACTGATGAACAAAATGTTTTCGGCCATATAGAGCATTCATATTTGCGAGCAAAAAAGAATTCGAGTCTGGTCAGGGTTTTTTTAGGCAATTAGGAGCGATGGCTTCTAAAAATTCAGATTGACTCCTAAAAATTTAGGGACGCAAGCCAACATGGCTTGTAAAAATCAGAGCCTAGCAACCGTTACGATTAGGTGAGTTTCCTGTCCAGAGATGCATTCTTATGCGTTTTTAATATACATGTAACGGAGCCCCGAGGTCTGGGGGTTGGGCCACTTTTTTTGGGCCGGGGGTCAGTAATTCCCAAAATTTTGGGGGGAGGAGTCTCTGAAGGAAAAAAATTCGATTTGTTCACGAAAAAAGTCCGAAAAAGAGTTTAAAAATAGTGATTTTTGTCTTAAAAACGATGAAAAATGTATTTATGGTGCGAAGCGCCGAGAAAATTGACGTTTTTGACGATTTTTTGTTCAAAAATTGACATTTTTCATCAAAAAAAGGACATTTTTCCGACCAAAAGTATGGGGGTCCATGGGCTACCCTATGGCTAGCCATAGGATTGGAAAATCCTGGGGTGGGGCGGTCGCCCATTGGCTAGCCATATGGTCGACGATTTCTGGGGGGGGGGTTCCCATGGCACTTCCCCCCAATTACATGTATGGTTTTTAAGAAAACATATCGGAAATTTTCCGGCGCTCCGCGCCGGATTTCAAATCACTTATGATTCTTCTTATCATTTCTGTTGTGCGGTTGGAAAATGTCAGCCTAGCTTACTTTTAAACATCAGCATGTTATGGATGAATGTTTGACCTTGTATTGTTTTTTCGCGTATTTAACTAAAACCTAGATTTTTCTAGATTATTTCCACAAAATCGTTTCGTCGTGGTTCTTTAGAATTTTCGACTTTCGTGAAGATAACTTTTTGCATTTGAAAAATGATTAAGCGTGGGACAATAGCAGAGGTTCTTCTGTCTGGAAAAGTCATTCAATTCATGGCTGCCTGCCTAATTTTTGAATTTTAGTTTGCCTGACTGAAAACATGTTGAATTCACTGAAAAATTAGACTTTTCAGGCAGGAAATAGATATTAAAGATAGTCATTTTCCAACGATATAGAATATCAAAATCCAAATTTTTTCCGATGCTCTGCGCCGCATTAATTACCGATATCCGAGTCCGAAGTAAAATATCTATTACACTTTTTTTATGGTTTATACGTTGGTTTATATATATCATAAATAATTATGATTGGTATATTACTATCTCTTGATGTACGAAAACGTTAGAAAAATGTTTTAACGCTTCCACCAATCAAATGGTGAAAAGTTCACGATTGATCATCGGTAGCTGCATAAGAATGTGCTGAAAAATTAATTTTCCGACGTTTTAGAGGCCTCGGAATCAAAATTTTTCGGCGCTAGGTTGTGCAGTAATTTGAAATAAAATTTCTATTTTTGATGATACTTTTTTTACTCTATTTTTGATGATACTTTTTTCTATTCTTCAGTATTTTTCTATAGGATAGTATATATTTCATCATTATAAAAACCTGGAAAAATTTCATTTGTCAACCTGGAAAACCTGGAATTTTTATTTTTTGGTCCTCTATTTGGTGGAAAACATTGAAGTTTGACGAAGTCCGGTTAAGATGACCGTACTTTCCAACAAAGCTTAAATTAACATATCCCTTTGTAGAAAATAAGCTCAAAAAATCAAAAGTAAATAATCAAAACCAAAAAAGCTTTGTTATTGATTTGTGTATATTTCAGCATATGTTAAAACAGCTGTTGATTATTCAAGTAGTGTCCAAAAGGTTAAAGCCGAACATACATGTAACGGCGCCCGAGGTCTGGGGGTGTCGGACGATTTTTTTGGGCCGGGGGTCAGTAATTCCCAAAATTTTGGGGGGAGGGGTCTCTCAAGGAACAAAAATCGATTTTTTCGCGAAAAAAGTCGAAAAAATAGTTCCAAATGGTAATTTTGTTCTAAAAAGACCGAAAAAATGTATTCATGGCACGAAGCGCCCAGAAAATTCACATTTTTTACCATTTTTCGTTCAAAAATTGACATTTTTAATCAAAAAATCAACTTTTTTCAGTATTTTTCCGACTAAAAGTATGGGGGTTCTTAAGGCTACCATATGACTAGCCATTGGATTGGAAAATCCTGGGGGGCGGTCGTCCAATGGCTAGTTATATAGTCGACGATTTCTGGCGGGGGGGGGTGTTCCCATAGCACTTCCCCCCTCCAATTACATGTATTGAGCCGAAGCTGATTCAGATTCAAGCCCTTATTCACTAAGCAAATGTGAGGAAAAGAATGTGGATAAAAAGTTGTTATTTGCGAAAATAAAGGTTTTTGATTTTTAGCCACAATAATATTAGCACGACTCTGGTTTCATTAGCAGCGTGCTAAAAAAACCCTGTTCAATCGTTATTATTATCCATTATTCAGCACGGGCGCGGCCTCTGGCGTATATACCTTAACTTGTCAATTGATGTTTAATAGTTTTCATCATCTAAAAAAAATATATATCACATATTCTAATTGGTCATTGCCAATACTTCGCTCGCATATTTGACGGAAATTTGTATTGTTCAATTTAATGAAGGTAATTTTCGCTTTTCTCGACTCAAAGTTTTTCCGTCAAATTTGTGAAGGAAAATGAATTCAATTTTCAGTTTTCAAAAAGATGAAAGCATGATTTTTGAACAAAAATAGGAACCGGATTCCTGAAACAATTGTTTGGCATTAATTTTCAAGCGTTAAAAACCAAAAAAAAATTCGGCCAACGTGCCTTCGCGTACGTCTTCTGGGCGCACCGCTATGTGCCTAAGCCTGAGCAGGGATAGCTACGTATCTTCGGACTAATGCCTTAAAACTAATTCAGAATAGTGATAGATTCTTTTCTCCGTAGCTCCGGGATGCAAAAGCTGAAGGCTTGAATGCTTTCTCAGTGAATTAATGCAATTCAAGATATTTTCTTTTAAAAGATATGTATAAATCAAAGTTTGTGCAATTATTGAAACCGGTCAGAATTGAATCGCTGGTGATTCGTCCGTTTGCCGCCCCCGCGACTTCATCTGGGCCCCGTATAAAAAAAGTCTCGGTTTATCGATGGGACCCGGAGAAGAAAGGCGCGAACGGAAAGCCGGAAATGCCGCACGTACAAACGTATGACGTCGATCTGAACAAATGCGGTCCTATGGTTTTGGACGCTTTAGTCAAAATTAAAAACGAAATTGATCCGACCTTGACGTTCAGGTTTGATCTAATGATTAATTAATGAAAATTTTTGATTCGTTTCTGACATAACTTTTGTTTATTAATTAATTGCATCATTTTTGTGTTTAATTTTTCGACGACTTTTTTAGTTTATTTTGTTTTTCCCAGGCGTTCCTGTCGCGAAGGAATTTGCGGCTCTTGCGCCATGAACATCAGCGGCGCCAACACGTTGGCTTGTATTTGCACCATCGATCAAAATACGTCTAAACCGTTAAAAATCTATCCACTCCCGCACATGTATGTCGTTAAAGATCTGGTACCCGATATGACCCTGTTCTACGAACAGTATCGTTCGATCGAACCGTGGTTAAAACGTAAAGACAAGGATTTCAAGCGCGGTGACAAACAGCTATTCCAGACGGAAAAGGAGCGCGAAAAATTGGACGGCTTGTACGAGTGTATTCTGTGCGCTTGTTGCTCGACCAGTTGTCCGTCCTACTGGTGGAATTCGGATAAATATTTGGGTGAGTTTGTGAAATTCATTAGATAATTTTTTATAGTTTAACGTATCATTAGATCTCAAGATATTCTCAGAGAATAGGGACGTAAAATAGGGTGTCCCAATACATTTTCGAGAATCCTGATTGATTAATTACATGCGTAAAGTTGTCTTTTCGCCACACCAATATTTCAGATTAAAATCATCTAACTGCATGTTTCTCACTCACTGGTTTTCACCACAATGCCCTGTCCTGAGGCCGTGTTTACGGCAAATTTGCATATATTCAAAATTTTTGAACAGTCACATCTTTATTGTAAATGATTTAATCATAACATAACCTACTTATTTCGAATCCTCTTCAAAAACTCTTTCTCTGTAAATGTCATGTAAAATATTCTTAAAGTGGAATTACAGCAAAAGCCCCAACTCAAAAAAAATTCGAGAAGTGGGTTGGCTTTTTAAGAAAAGGATGGCTTTTTAAGGGTTGAGCTTGTCATGACATTATTCCGCTAGAAATAAACTATACTTCATCTATTTTGAAATGATCGATACAGCTGGGTCGCAGCCCAACCTTCACGAGATTAAGGAAAGCCGTATTCAATTAATTTTGTCTTTATGATGCAGACTCATCGATCTTTTTCAACAAAGATAATCGCAATTCATTGTCTGATCTCTACGTAGACTGCCGTATTTATCGTTTCAAAATAAATGCAGTATAGCTTCATGTTCAGAAGAGACCTAGTTTAGTTCCAACCATACATGCACGTAGGGGGTGCCATCATTTAAGAAAGATTAATTATGATCCTACAACAAAGTGCACTGTACCAAAGATGTAGGGTACCCTGAAACGAGAAATATAGGTATACAAACTCGGGCCTTAAAATCAACAGGGTTTCTGAAAATTTGAAAAAACACGTAAAAATGGGCAATGACACCCCCCTGGAATATCAAAAACTATTGGACCCAAAATGTAGATGTTTTGTGGGTGTGCATGGGGCCGAATTCCATCGGTAAATTTTCAGTGATATGATTTCCACTCAATGCATTGTAGAGGGCATTGCACCAACCCTCAGGATTTCGCGAATCATGCTGTTGCCACTCGGTCTGCACCAAAATGAGAATATACACTATTTCACTAATTTAATGATGATGTTACTGTAACAATTTGAAATCAGCCGCACGAGATATGGTTAAGAAAACCTGAGTGACAGGAAGGACTCGAGCGGAGGAGGAAATTTCACCTGTTTGAGAGTTCTTTTTTGGCAGATGGGTAGTAATCATGACGAGCAATATTTCGTATATCTTCGTTTTGAAATTAAACTAGCTATGAGTATGGTACAGAGAAAAATTTTAACTCAAAGTTTGAGTTACTATCATCTCATGCAGAGTAACCTGATTCAAATTTCCTCATAAATTTACCGATGAAACTCGGCCCCATGCACACCTACAAACTATCTAGATTTTAGGCCCAACAGTTTTTGAGATTCCAGGGGCTATGTTTTTCCAAATTTGCAGAGACCCTGTTGATTTTGAGGCCCGGGTTTTTATACGTTGCACCTTTCAGGGTACCCTACATCTTTGGTACAGCAAACTTTGCTGTAGGATCAAAAAAAAATTTTCCTTATATCTCATGGCCGTACACCTATGATTCCAACGAAAAGAGATTTGTGAATAATTTTCTTGTTTTTTCGGAGATCGTGCTGCAGCACTTGAAATTTCATGAATGTGGCTTTTGTTACCACTGTTTTAGTTCAAATTCCTTATACTCCAAAAATCAGAAATGTATAGCAACAATGTAAATATCTAGTGATTAGTTACACCATACTAATGTGAGATCTATGTTTTCAATTTTTTGAACTTTAATTGTCGCCGCTGTTGTCTTTTGTCGGGGATTTTGGCGAAACTTCCTTGAACTTTTCAAAATTAAAATCAAATAGTGTATGATCTGGCCGGTGGCCCTGGAAGATGTTTCATTGCGAGAAAAAATGGAAAACTCTCAATATAACTCCAAGATTGTAGTGAATTGTCCTGAAAGACTTAAAAAGGGAGCAATTTTCGTGGTGGTAAAATAAAATGTGGTTTTATTATGAAGGCGGAATATACAAAAATTCATTGCCGCGATTTTTGTTCTTTCATCTTCTCGTTTCAAGAAAAGTTGGGAGACAGGGCCCCAAAAGTTGCGTTCAAAAAGTCAGTTGCTGTCTTGCTCTGAATTAATTTATCGAGTACTCTTTTGGACACAACGGTTCAAATTTTTGAGCATGTGATTTTTTGTTTGCCCCTTTTTCTACAGGGCCTGCTATCCTGTTGCAAGCCTACCGGTGGATAATCGACTCGCGCGATCAGTATGCCAAGGAACGTTTGGACAAAATGCGTGACGCCTATTCGGCTTACAAATGCCACACCATTTTGAATTGCACAAAAGCTTGCCCCAAGCATTTGAATCCGGCTTTGGCCATCGCCGAAATTAAACGCCTTCTGATGGGAGTGAGTGAAAAGCCCGAACCAGTTGCTCCAAAAGCCACTGCTAAAGCCTAGTTTTTCATTACAATTTTTATCGGGTGCGTAGAGCATAATTTTCAGCAAAAAAACGCGTCAGAAGTTCAGCACATAAACCATGATTTACGCTGCTGGTTATTGTGTATTTGTAGCTTTTTCGTGGAAATCGGATCGCGTATGATATAGTACAATTGTTTTTAAACACCGCTTTAGTTTACTATTCTTTTCTGGGTATTACACACACCTTAAAACGCATTTATTATTTGTCTATTAAAAATAGAAAGGCACGAAAATGAGAACGGATAGTTCCCCGCTTCAACGTAACATTTATGGATGCGCGACGAGAGCGTAGTCGTTTTTCATAAGGTAGCATCCGTATTCGACTTTCTGAATCCATTAATTCTGTTTATTCTGGTGGTCGAAATAGCCGGTGTCCCGAAATATACAGATCCGTTATAGGATGACACCCAATCGTCCCATTCTCGGTTGTGTTCTTCTAATTTATGTTTATCCTGAAAAAAATATATCCCTTTTCTAAATGGAACCATACCTGTAAGAGGGCCACCCAGTTGGGGGGGGGGGGGGGGGCTCGGACTTCTTTCTACATACGGGGAATGTGGAGTGGATGAGCGAAAAAGAAAAGTTCCACAAGCATATTTTTCCTGCAAAATATGCATAATAATGATCAAAAAACTGTCTTGGAAAAACTTCAGGAGGGTGTTTGAGAATCTTCCTAGTCAGGGAGAGTAACCGGGCTAGGAGGGTTTACCCCTCTACTACCCCTATGTACATGTATGGGGGGCCAAAAAAGTGGAAAAAGCCGAAAATTTCGCAAATTTTCAAAAAAAGGTAAAAAAGCCACTTTTTTCGAGATGGTGGAGGGCGTCCTCCCTGTTTACAGGTAATAGATGAAGGATGGTTTTTACACGAAAGCATTGCCAATTTTTGACGTTATCACTTCAAACTTGACCAAACATTCCGAAACATGTGGTTTATAATTAAGTTTCATAGTTTGCGAGTCACTTTAGAGTGATCCGAAAAGTCTTGGAGTATGATCGGGTAGGTTTCACTTGGCCAGCCAATGCTTTCATGATAGCCGGCATGCTGTAGAAAAACGTGTTCCCAGACAATGAGAACATGAAAAATTTACATGGCAGAACTACCGTCAAAAATACCTACGAGATTTCTGGTCACATCTACTGCCGGTGCATCCACACCCGATTCTATGACACATTAACACCAGTAAAATCGTAGGTGGCTGTTGCGAGGCAATGAATGTAGTGCAACAGTGGCTGTTGTGAGACGGATCCCACCGACGCGAACGACCCAGTATGTTATACTGTTGTAGTATGCTTATACAGAAGTTCATTGCCACGAAAACTTTATATTATTCTGTCCATAAGCGCGAACGGCCCATTAGCGTGAAAACCCAAGGCTCACAAGCGCCAAGGCTCAGAAGTGCGAAAATGTTATTTCCTACCCTATCACATGACTTGATTAGAAGTGCCTGTGAGAAAGGACGTATAATATACAAATGAAGCCTCGACTTTTTCAGTTAAAAATACAAACAAAAAGTACAGCCAAGAACTTCATCAAAACAACAATGGGTTCGAAAAGTTGGATCTTTTGTTGAGTTTCGACTAATCAGTGTTAATTGCAACCAATGCAAAATCGTGATCGCGTTAGTGTCCGTTACTTAGAAAGAGGTGTCTATCAACCAAATTACATGATGGAACATACGTTGACTTAGACAAAACTTTTGAAGCCACCAGTCACTTGTGCAATATGCCTAATTTTGATGCCGGGCTAATGGAGCACGTGTTCCAATATCTGATGGACGAAGTTCACAGGTATCCACGCCATGTTCGAAATCTTGTTCATAGAAAGTCGCGGATGGTTACGGCCGATTAATAAATGAAAGTGATTTTTGTTGATTGTTATTAGAGTAAATAAAATCTTAAATATTGGCATAAATCAAATCGGAAACTGCAGTTCGAACATTAGCATAAGCTCCTTCAAATTACATAAGACAAACAATAAAACACAAATATAACTATTAGCTCTTACAGTTAGAAGTCTTTCGCGCTTATGAGCCTTTCACAGCAGAAAAGACAGGGCACTAGTGATGCGTGTCGGATATCCGGATGGCTATTTTGAAAAATGGATATCCGAATGTGGAAAAATATCCGGATATATCCAGATATTTTCACTGTTCAAAAAAGAAGTAAAGTTTACTGAGAGGTTAGGTGCTACATTATTACACAAAGTTTCAGCAAGAAAACAACAAAAGGTTCAAATTATATAAGTGTCTATACTGTTCATATACTATTCACTGCATCATATACTATTCAATGCAGGTGTTTTTTTTGGCACGAATATATGTGCTAATGAAAAAATAAATATGTGCTGATGAGAAAACATTTCATTAGCACAGTTAGCGCTGTTGACAAGTAATACATCGTTGGTGTCAAACTAATGTGCGAGTTTATCAATTCTGATAATATGCTTTCAATGTATTGACTCATGAAATTATGCTTGATATTGGTACTTTTAGAAGGAATAAGACTCTCATCTGATTATAATTAAAGCAGTTCATTCTTACATTATGCACTTGATTAGTTGACCGAGAAGTAAATATTCAGTAGTTAGTTTGACGGTAATACTTTTAGGAATCGCTAAATTCGCATTCTGTTTCGATAAACGTGTACATCTTTTCATTGTATCTGGAACTGTTTGTGAAAACGTCGATTTTTGATTTTTCAACACAATTTTGTGGTATTCTTAACTTTCTTCTGGAACTTTTTTCGAAAATTTCTCCCTTTCAGTCATTAGCATCGAGCTAAAAAACCCTGCTATATACGTTACATCAGATTTGGCGTACTGAACCAATTTTGAGAAACCTACTGTGAAAGCTGTGTGTGGAAACGACTTTAACACTGATTAATGCAATTAATCGATTAAGAAGCATAAAAAAATAATATAAAGTTCTGTTTGCTTTGAAATGTGAAGGACATTAAACAGTTGAAATGTGGTTTAAAAGTAACTTTTCCTGAAAAGTCGTCAAGTTCTTAAAGTCAGATTTTACTGGAGCTGTCGGATCCAACGATTCCAGAGTAAAATCCATACCGAACAAATACAAGATGCGGATTCAACATCAACTCCAGTATGTGACTGGATCTCCAGAAATTCGAGACGTAGGAAAAGCAGGTCAATATTTTAGAATCTATCCACCGAGAAGCTATTCCACTCTTCACTAAAAAAGAGGAGAAAAAAATATAAAAAAGCTATACTTTTCCTACAGTATATACTTCCTGAGATATTGCAGTTTAGAAAAGTAAGATTTTTATAACAATCACGGTTAACGTAAATATAACACGAAAAGTTATTGCACCTGTTGAATGTTATTATGTAGTATTGTGGTTAACCCAGTGTATCATTACTATGTTACTTCTTTTTACCTCTGTGCAAAAAAACATTAAAAATATCCGGATATCCGAAGGTGCAAAAACACGGATATCAGGATATGAAAATTTCTTCGGGGCACATCACTACAGAGCACACTTGGGTACATGGCCGTGCGCAAGGGGGATGCGGGGGGGGGCGGCCGCCCCCCCCCCCATTGAGGCAGTAACTCTAAACCAAAAACATGCGTTTTGGTGGACTTTAAAAAGTCAAAATCTCAAATTTTTCCGGCGCTTCGCGCCGGTCATGGGTATAATTATAACTATATTCTATCAGGTGCGGCCGTTAGCATATCTACTTCGACTTACTAATTAATGATCAACAGTTTCTATCAATCAACTTAGCTCGTTTCATTTTCTAATCGTTTACAGTCAATTATGTCGCCGAAAATAGAGATTTTTCATGAAGTCTCTCAATTTTTTCTCTCGATGATTGGAATTTTTTTAACGTTTGCAATCTGAACTTTTGCGTTTATTGAAGGTGGAAATTGAAGACATTACTGTAGAACGCGATTCCAAAACATTTGTTCACGAATTATCTGATGGAGAGATTTATTTTTCAGCGTTTTAGAATACAAAAACCCGAAAATTTTCCCGGCGCTAAGCGCCGGAATGGGAGGCAAATTACGCTTCATCAGTCTGATTTTAATTTATTTCCCAACGTTATAAAAGTTCATTTTCCAGCGTTTTAGAAAGTGAAAATCAAAAAGTTTTTCCGGCGCTCGGCGCCGGACCATTCTATAGAACACCAATATATTCTCTATGAGCTCATTTTGACTAACATAACCAGAATTTTCTCAATTTTTTCCTCATTTTGGCAGGTTTCTGATTACAAATACAACAAAATGCTTGAGTATGCTTCTAAAATGCATAAAAAAAGATCCGTAGCCACATTATAAGCGTTTTTAAAAAATGTGGAAAATTTTTGGAAAATAAGGAAAAAAATTTTGGGTCCGGTTCTCATGTGGAAAAAAATCTTAGAGGAAAAAAACGGTGATGCACACAGTATATCCGCGTAAGATCAACATTTTCTGGGGCTATTCAGTGAAAAAATCTAGTCCGCCCCCCATGAAAAAATCCTGCGCACGGCCCTGCTTGGGTATATACTGTTTTCGCGCTATTGGGCTCGTTCGCTGTTGTGGACCGTTCGGGCTTTTGAACCCCAACCATTCCATTGTTGCATATTTTTTATGCTAATTCATTAGGGCACAAAAAAAACAACGTTTTTATTTTACGGACCAAAGTTCCGAACTTGCTATAAAGATTAACATCACAAAAATCCATTTTTTTGATAAGAATGACGCAAATTCGAGACGACATTAGATTCCAAATTAATCAGCTTTTTCGTGATTTTGCGCAAAAAGGCATTTTTTGGATGTATATGTCTATTTTTAACTTTTGAAAGATCTTTAATGCGTCTTTTTGAAATCCGCCATAATGCATGAATGATCTGTGCAAGACTAATCACTAATTTACCATTTTCGTTGTTTTCTTTTTTCATTTTAATTAAATATCTTTGTAAAAATCAATGTTTTGCATAGGCATGTTAAATTTGCTTGGTATTGAGCCTTTTACGGCAATGGGCCTGCCCTTTCGCGATATCGGGCCTGTTCGCAGTATTGGGCCGTTCTCGGTATCGAGCCATATCCTTTTATTCTGGTCATTAAAGATTTCTGTGAATGAAAAGGGCAACCTAAACGGCTGTCACACACACTGTTTATTTTTTTTATACGAGACAAACATTTTTGGCTCCGTACAAAGATTTTTTGGTAATCTTTGCACAAAGTACAAAGAGATTTTATGGACATTATCTGGTCAGAAAACGGTTTTCCAGCCTCTAGTATCAGAAAACACAGTAGAATTTTTCGGCACTTCGCGCCGCATTTTATTTTATATTCTTTGCAATGGTCTATCCACTATTTTTCAACAAATCGTGCTTTCTGGAGAAAAAAATTATGGAAAAGGGAAAACAATGTCAATGGTCCTAATTTATCTTTTTTTTGTAACTATAATTTTAAACATGAAGCTGAGTTTGGATTTAAAAGCATCATGGAAGAAATTTTTAGAAATTTCATGTTTAACCTGAAGTTTTTCAGATTTGAGAGTAATGAGTATATTTTCTTAATTTATAAAATGATTATGAAGGACATGAACTCGAGTGCTATCAGGAAAAAGATTTGTGCGGAAATACACGAAAGATCGTGCTTTTTTGTTGTACAAAAAAATTTTTCTCCGTACAAAGAGTTTTTGGGAAATCATTGTACAGGTACAAAGAGGCTTGTACAAAAAAACACAGGTCATACATATTATAGTCTTTTATTGTTTGTGCGCGAGCCGAGAGGAATGACCGGCTGAAACGAGCATTTGGACAGAATAAAAAGAACATTAGCATGAATCTGGAAAACCTGGAAAGTAAGGGAAAAGATTATGCCCGGAAAACATGGTAAAGTCAGATAAGTTGAAAAAAGACATTACGGTGCCTTTTAGAAGGTCAAAATCTCGAACTTTTGCGGTGCATGGCATCCATTAATTCGCTGGTCGATTGATTAATTCCCTGATCTGTTGGTTAACTTCCTGGTTAGTTGATTTCCTGATTGGTCCGTTCATTGATTCCCTGATTTTTGGGTTGTTTTCCTGATTAGCTAATTTCCTGATTGGTAGGATGATTTTTTGGCTCAATGGCTGGTTTGATGATTTCCTTGTTGATTGCTTCGTTGATTCCCTTATTAGCTGGTTGATTTCCTGATTGGTCGGTTGACTGATTCCGTGATTGCTTTTTTGGTTGATGGTTTGTACCCAGCTAAGTTGATTGGTTGGTTTATTTTCTAGTCGGCTGTTTATCTAGACTTTTGGTGTTGATGGTCTGTCTGTAAGTCCTCGATACCGTTTTCACGATTAAAATCGGTTCACACACAAAACATGATCTGGTACACTAGTCAAGTCATCTGATACCGAGTTGCATCCAGTTGAATCTATTGTCCAGGTATGCTTCCTTCCAAAGAAAAATTTGCTCAACCCCATTCATTTATCCATTGTCGTTCTGCATGCCAAATACTGAAGTTACCACAGTTTAGCTCTCAAATTTACGCAGCTTGTTTCTGTTGATTGGAGTTGTAACATTGAATGTGAAAACGAGAGCAGGTCAATTTTGTTACTCCTCAAGAATTTACTCTCAACAACGTCAAATCTTTTACCCGGCCAATCAAAAGATACATTGAAATGGAAAAGATAAAAATATTACTTTCTACTTCAACTCGGAATCATTTTCGAAATGATGTCATCCATTGTCTAAGTCTTCAATATTAAACTTGCGTGAGAATTTTCATACTATGTACGATACATGTAACGGAGCCCCCAGGTCTGGAGGGGGGGGGGGGGGGTCGGGCCACTTTTTTTTGGGCCGGGGGTCAGTAATTCCCAAAATTTTGGGGGGAGGTGTCTCTGAAGGAAAAAAATTCGATTTTTTCACGAAAAAAAGTTCGAAAAACGGTTCAAAAAATAGTAACTTTTGTCTAAAAAATTATAAAAAAATGTATTTAAGGCGCGAAGCGCCGGAAAAATTGACGTTTTTGACCATTTTTTGTTCAAGAATTGACATTTTCCATCAAAAAATTGACATTTTTCAGTATTTTTCCGACCAAAAGTATGGGGGCCCCTAGGGGTACCATATGGCTAGCCATAGGATTGGAAAATTCTGGGGGAGGGGGCGGTCCCATAGCACTTCCCCCAAATTACATGTACGCTATGTACATAATTTCTTATCTGTTTATACTTTCAACTTTTGAATAATTGTTTCAGGGCCGTGCGCAGGATTTTTTCATGGGGGGCGGACTAGGTTTTTTTACTGAATAGCCCCAGAAAATGTTTATTTTATGCGGATATACTGTGTGCATGCTGCCTCAATGGGGGGGGGGGGGCGGCCGCCCCCCTGCCCCTCCTTGTGCACGGCCCTCGTATCTATATATTTTTACACACATCTTGATTTTAAATGTCATTGTCGCCTTAATTGATAGCACAGGTAGAAAAGCGAAAAACTTACACATCGACTTATCCAACAACTAATCGGAATCCAGAAAATTAAACTAACGATAATCACCGTCCCTACCACGTTGTTGTGCATAAATTTGACTGAAAGCAGAACGAAAGAATTTCTTAAACACAAAATGATTCAAAATGTATACGTTATTTACGGAAAAAATTTATATCCCACTTTCCAACTATAGACCACACGTGCTCGATGAAATCTTGGGCGTCTTTCATACACGTACCCTGTCGGCAGTGACCGAAAATGCAACGAGTGCCGTCGGTCAAAATACGGTACGTTGGGTAGGTTGGAAAACGGACGAAGGGCTTGCAAGCGGTGCTGTTGAGAGGTCGGCAACACAAGAAACAAGATTCAGTTGCTGGAGGGTAATAAAAGGTGGCCAATAATTTGAAAACAAAAAAAATCACTGCCTGATTCACAAAGTGGCCAGTAGTCTCCCAAAATGAAATATTTTCCCCCGGTTTTTAACTACATATATATAGACTTTTTTCTCCTTTGAAAAGCATGAGCCAAATGGCTCATAGGCCTGAATTCTTAGGACCCAAAGTTCCACTTTGGGAGCCGAAAATTTGAAATTGAAGCATATCGAAAAATAGGCTTGTAACGCGCTGTAGAATATATATAATGGGATATTCAATCGGTTGATACGTGTTCAAAATATTTACTGTTCAATATTTCACTTAAACAGTGTTTTTCTGGTATTGGCTTCTTCCTACATGTACGAAAATCCGCCCGAAAATTTTTGTAGGAAGAAAGTTTTGTATATGCAAAAAACCACGATATTTAGTGTATTTTTGCAGAAACCTTCTTCAAAGATAGCACGTGAGTTCATAAGTTTATTTTTTATTACGATTTATAGATACTGAGAGCCAGTGATGCAGTGATATTTATCGCTCTTATCAAAGAACAGCTAAGCCATCACACTATAACGAGAGAGGCTTTGTGAAACATTAATTTCTTTGAACGTGTGAGTAACCGTGCACAGATAACGTGTGTTTATGAATAAGAATAATAATATTAATTGGAGCAGCATTCCGAAAGAAAAAACAAAAAACATGTTTTGTGGCTCGAATCTGAATAATTCTCAGCTCTAACCTCTTGGACACTTCTCAATTGATTTGACAGCAGTTGTTTTGACATGTGGTGAAATTTACGCAAATCAGTACCAGTGAATAGTGAATATAGTTGTGCGTTTTTTGAAAGAATCAACTAAGAACCTATATTAAAGTTGAAGCGTTGTTCCGGATACGATGAAAACATGTAAGCTTTTATTCAAACAGAACGTGACTAGCGATTCCCAAAAGCTTTATTGTCAGACTAGTCACTGTGGGTTATGTAAGAATTAGTGATGTGCGCCATAAAAATGACCGGATATATCCAGATATCCGTGTTTTTTGTACCTTCGGATATCCGGATATATTCGGACATTTTGAATTTTGTTTGCAAAGAAAGAGGTAAAAAGAATCCACATATTAAGTAATAATACACTGGGTCAACTACTATATATATGCTATAACCTAATTTTTTAAATAGCAATATCTCAGAAAGTACTACGAAAAGTAGTGTTGAGATAGATTATTGAATGTTCATTATGAAACTCATATCTGAATTGAATACCAAGATTTTTTAGCACGGTGTCGTGATAATGGAAATTTTCGGACGTCAGCACGCGTGCTGATTACTGAAAGGGAGAATTTTCTGGAAAAAGTTCGAGAAGAAAATCAAGAATATAACAAAATTGTGGTGAAAGATCAAAAATCGCCGTTTTCAAAAATAACTTCGTCACTTTTGCATGGTGAATGACTATGGGTCGAGTCTGAATTCGTTTCGGCTCTAACCTCTTGGACACTATTTAGGTAATTTGAAAACAGATGTTTTGACATATGCTGAAATTTAGGCAAATCAGCAATAGTGAGTAGCAAATATAATTGTACGTTTTTGAAAAAATCCATTGAGAACAAGTATTGAAGTTGAAGTTCAGTTCCAAATACGATGAAAAGACGTTTATCGAAACAGAATGCGAATTTAGAAATTCCTAGAAGTATTACTGTCAAACTAACTACTGAATATTTACTTGTCGGTCAACTAATCAGGCGCATAAGGTAAGAATGAGCTAATTAAATTAAAATCAGATGAGAGCAAGTTTTTTTAGTCATTTTAGGGGCCTGGGCACTTAAAAATTTGGAAATGGTTCCTAAAATTTTGGGTTTGGAAGCCATTTTGGCGCCTAAAATTTTGACTTATTTAATTATATTTAGGTGAATTAAAGTTATTTTCATTTAATTTTAGATTTGAAGTAAGTGTTAACACGCTCTAAAATCATAAAACATTGAAAATTTTTCGGCGCTTGGCACCGTATTTCATTCTATAATTTTTGGAACAGGCTTTTTTTTGGGCCAATTTGGAGCCATGGCTCCTTGAAATTCATTTTGGCTTGTAAAAAATTGGGCATGCAAGCCATTCTGGCTTGTAAAAAATTTGCTGCCAAGTGACAAGTTACTGTAATGCTTACCAATAAAAATTCGAAATTTATGTGTTTTGCTATTGATAGAATTTTCCTTCTATTTTTATATTACTTTTAACATCAAGTAATTCACCCTATTGATGATTTTCTAAATTTTTCAGAATGGCTTCTCATTCTTTAAAATATTTTTTTGAAAAACAACAAAAAGCAGCAGTAGAGCAAGGGAACCAAGCAGAGCATAATACTTCACGCCAACCTTGTACGCCACCAATTGTTGATGTAGAAGAAGCTCATAGTTGTTTAAATGATGACCCTGAATCAGAAATTATTGATGATGATGAACCGGTTCAAAAAAGGTAAGTAGAAGAATTTCATTTATGCTTAATTTGCATCTAAATTCAACATATTTTTAAGGCAAAACGTGGGTTCCAACTTAAGTGGAAAGAGCAAATGCCTTGGATCAAATGGGATTCAAAGAAAGATCTGGTAACATGTAAAGTTTGTACTGATGCAAAAATTCGCACTGATAATGTGCAATGGACAATGGGGCTACATTGTCCAACAAAAGAAGGTTGGAAAAAGTACACATTCATGCAACATGAAAAATCGGAAGGCCACAAAGCAGCACTAAAGGTTTTCCACAAAAAACAATCATTTTAAAAAATAATGATACATAATCAATGGTTTTCAGGTGCCTGCCTGTCGAAATGAATTTCGAAGTGCCCATGGTGCAGCAATGACAAAAGTGGTTACTCCTTTGCCTGGAAAACTGATGCTCATGCAAAATGTTTTATTTGCAGTTAAAAATGAGTTGCCAATTAGTATGGTCGAAAAATTGCATGATTTACTCATGGGTCATTTATCTCAGTTGGACGATAAATGGAATGAAGAAAATGTAGATATATATGAATGAAATGTAATGGATTAAAAAAATGTTTTCTTTTTTAGAATAATTCTAATGAAAAAAGCCCGTTTAAAATACCTGGCATTGATTTTCATACCTCTAATTATTCAACATATGAACTCTTAGATGCATTGAATAAATATGTTGAAGAAACTGAACTCGAAGAATTGAAAGTAAAATGAAGACTCATTGCTGATGATGCATATTTAATTTATGTAGATATTTTCTTATAGAAAGCCAAAAGTTTCACTCTTCACGTGGATGAATCAACGGATATTTCAAAAACGAAATTATTATTAGTGTATACTCAACATGTAGATATAGCTAGCCAAGCTGTCAAGCAACAATTTCGAAAAGTAATCGGTTTACAACAGACAGATGCCGAAGCCCTTAGCGAAGCTATTTTGACATATTTCGAGGAAAATGGAATTGATGGAAAAAATGATAATGTTTACATTGGATGGTGCAAACGTAATGCTTGGATGGCAAAATGGGACAGCCGTGAAAATTAAAAGAGCCCTAGATTGCTCCCATATTATCTCTTTTCATTGTGTGGCTCACTTGCAGGCTCTTGGTGTAAAGAATACATGCAAGGTGAGTTGGTTAAAGAAATGAAACAGAATATATTTTTATCCTTAATATTTTTAAGATGGCAAAGCATGCCTCTTTCATGAAAATGGAACATATGCTGAATGATTTGATTGCCTTTTTGAATACGAATAAACGTCGTGTTGAATAAAATGCTTTAGCAGATTTACTGGAAACAGAATATACAAATTTAGAACCCTGGATTGTAGTTCGGTATGAAAATATGAGATTCAAATTCTAGATTTCCTAATTTCTGTTTCTTTTATACATTCAGGTGGTTATCCCAGTCACTCTCAGTCCAGTCAGTGGTCAGAAATTTGCCAGTCATTATACAATATCTCGAAAATTATAGTCAAGATTATCCAACAGGGGAAGGATTATTTAAACAAATGTCACAAATTGATTATATGGTCAAGTTACATGCTGTAAATGATGTGTTGTACCATTTGAATACCTTGAATGAACTTTATCAACGCGAGAAAATGCATCCGTATGATGTTAAAGTAAGTGCTGGTTTTACTTCAAATAAGCCATTAGCTGTCTGTGTATTTGTTCATTCTTTAAACTCAGGTTTTTGCCGATTCCATTTGTGAAATTTTGGATGCTTTTGCCGCAACCACAGAAACAATTAGGAAAAGTAAATTGATGAAGCCACTCAGGCTTCGCCTTACGACTGATGATTTAGCCAAAAAATTGAAGTACCATATCAAGCCGCGAGGTATAGGCAATAATCAAAATTATGATGAATTCGTGAAAATTGAAGAAGAAAAAGCTTTAAAAGAAGTTCATGGTATAAGTTTTCCCAGCTTTTAATGAACTTTTCCTGATGATAGTTGACTTTTCAGCTTTTACTCGTGATATCATCAAAACGGTATCCAAACGAATTGATTCTAATGATAGCGACTTATTGAAAGCAACAAAAATATTTGATCCATGTGCCCAAAATAGTCAGTCAGAATATGATCAAGAATCAGCTTTAGAAAAACTTGTCGAAGCTTATGCCCCCATTTTTGAAATTGATCTGGATCCAGAAACAGTTAAACAAGAATTTTTATTAATAAAAGTGAGTCTAGTTTTTGTGTTTTATCAACAGTTTTCAAGCAAAAGAATATTTGAATTTTTGCAGGCGCAATGCCTTACAGCTTCTACACCTAATTATGCTCAAGATTGGCACGAAGTTCTTTGGCATACGATTCACTACAAAGAAGCTTTCCCAAATTTATCGATTTTGGCTGAAATTATTTTGTGTTTATGCGTCAACTGCAAATGTAGAACATGGTTTTTCGTTAATTAATCGTATAAAGAGAAAAACTCGATCACGAACAGTGGTGAGCTATTCAAATGCCTTATAGTTTTGATATGATGTGATTACATCAATTTTTTAGGCAGAACATGTTGATCTGCTAATGCGCCTCGAAAAGAATGGAAATTCATTCAAAAAATTTGCTTATGAAGATGCCTTTAGAGTATGGGCTGCACAGTCTCGTTATAAATTGGGTGATCTTGCCAAAAGGCGCACTAGCAAGTGACAAATTGTATAATGTGAGATAAAATATGTTTAAAAAGGAATAAAGCTTTATTATGTTGACGTTTTAAGTATAAAAACATGTATATACATAAAATCATCACTTTTTAGCTTTGGCCTGGAAAAATTGCGATTGGCTCCCAAAAAAAGTGCCTTAGGAGCCAATTGGCTTAAGGGTCAAAAATGAAAAAAAGCCTGTTTTGGAATAATCTATTCACTGTTTATCTATGAATCAGACTTTTTGAGGAAAAGGTTTTCGAAAAAAGAAAAAATTTGGAGGTTCAACAGTGTTTTTTATGCACCCGGCTTTGTGCACAGTGCAGAAAAGCCAAAAAAGTTTCTGCACTGCTGTTTTCTCCTGTTACAATACAATAATAGTGTATATATGAAAAAAGCAAATTAAATATAATTCGTTGATATTAGAAGTGCAATATTTTAAAGTCTTAAAATAAGAAGAATAATGGATTTTAAAAGTTCAAAATCAATGACTGACACATTATACAAGAATATATGTGATCAAACACATGACTCAAAAAATTCTGCATCAGCGCAGAAATCAAAAAAATTCTGCACGAAGCCTAAAAAGTCTGCACTGTGCAGAAAAAACACTAGTACGACAACGAAAAGTATGTATTTAAGAGGTCAAAATCTCAATTACGGAGCCGAGTTTGAATTAATGATCATAGTGGAGGTGATTTTCATAAATTTCAAGTTTAATTTGAATTTGTTAAACTTATGAAAGTATGTATGTTTATTGAATAAGTCATCCTTAAATTGATTTTCCAGCATTTAGAGTGTCAAAATCTGAAAAAAAATCGTTGCATAGCGCCGGAAAGATATAGGAAGCAACAGAACAATGAGAACAGAAGCTGCAATTTCAAAACCCTATACTTTTGAGTCAGAAGGAAATGAACTCAAGTCCAATCTTGGATGAAGATTTGTGCAACATTAAACGAAATATCGTATTTTTTGCATAAAAAATTTTCTTTGCACAAAGATTTATCGGCCGATCTTTGTTCATGTAGAAAGAAGCCTGTAACGGAAAATGCTGGTTGGAAATCAAATTTTGAACAGTAATTTTTTAACACAAGAATTGATTGAATATCTATATAATTTAATTATTTAGTATGTTCAATAGTGTGTTACAAGCCCGTTTTTCGATATTCTACAATTAAAAGTTTTTGGCTCCCGAAATTTAAATTTGGCCCCTGAAAATTTAGGCATAGGAGTCATTTAGCTCCTGGTTTTCAAACAAAAAAAACCTGGATGAGAGTCTTATTCCTTTCAAAGGTACCAAAATCAAGCATGATCTGATGAGTTATTACAATAAAAGCGTGTTATCAGAATTGAAAAACTCGCACACTAGCTTGACCGCACTAAACTAACATTTGTCAACAGTGCTAACTATGGTAATGAAATATTTTTTCATTAGCTTGAATGCTAATGGGACTCGTGCTAAAAAAACCCTGCTGAATAGTATACGATACTTATATAATTTGAACCTTTTATTGTTTTGTTGTTGAAACTTTGTGTAATAATGTAGCACCTAACTTCTCAGTAACCTTTATTTCTCTTTTGAAGGGTGAAAATATCCGGATATTTCCGGATATCCTGATATTTTTTCACATCCGGATATCCGTTTTTCCAAATATTTGTCTGGATATCCGACGCACATCACTTGTACGAATGAGCTAATTTAATTTGAATCATATGAGAGCTTAGTTTCTTTGAGAGTATCAACATCGAGCATGATTTCATGAATCATGAGTCGATAATCCAATGAGAGTAAGTTATTAGAATTGTGCTAATTGTGTTGATGAAATATATTTTCATTAGCACGAGTGTAAATAGGACTCATACTACAAAACAAGGTCTGCTGACATATGTAGCAATTTTATCTTGGTCCTCAAAATGATAAAAACTTCATTATTTTTTGAAAATTTCCGGGTTCGCAAACAAAAATCTCGGTTGTTTCCCGATTTTCTCCATTGCTGGCCACGCTAGATTCAGTTTCGCAGAGGAATTTTCGGAACGAAAAATTTTTTTACAAGCCATTTAGTGGTGTACTTTTCACATAATCAAAAACTACTCAAAAACTGGTAATTATGTAAGATAAGAAAGTTTTCTAATGAAAGGAAACACGATAACATATAACTTACCATTTTCACAAATACAAGGCCTCATATCGATGCCAGACTTTTCGCAAAAGGTTAAGCAGACACCATTTCTACATTCGCCACTGAAAAAACGTCAATTCAAAACTAAGTTATGAGCGTAACAGGACGGGTATGGTGCACGAGCACTACCTAGTACACAAGCGCTACCTAGTGCAGGAGCACCACCATAGTCAGAAGCGCTACCACATTGGAAAGAAATATCCTATATACTTTGTGTGTTGAAAGGAGAATTTTTGATTCGGTGCCAGATCCGCTATCTACTGCACATCCGCTACCTAGTGCACGTCCGCTATTTCTTGCTGAGGTATATAAGTAACACGTTCCATTTACTTTTTTCATTGGATAACGTAGGCAAGATTTCATTATCGGAGAATATACTGTATGCATTCACAAGTTATTAGACTCATTTAATTTTTTACCAATAATGATTTTTTTACCAGTTAGATGATGCATGTATCGTGAAAATGATAAATTTCCTTCTCTAACAACTGGAAAATATGCGGTTGCAATTGACGGACATTAAAATTTTCAATTTTCCCTTAGTAGATGCAAGAAATTGTATTCTGCAATGTGTGTCACGAACCTCAGTAAGACACAGTGATTTGGTTTTCTTGGCCCAGGGTTATCCCAATAACTCTAACTTGCAATTAAATAATTTGCGATGGATCCAAGCTTGCTGAAAATAATCAGTCCTTGGTAGAATTAAGACGTATATTCAATTATTATTTTTTTACTTTTTGAACTCAAAGATAAAATATTTGAAAATAATTGAAGAAAGTTTTTGAAAAAAAGAAAATGAAAACGATATTTCCATCACCAAAGTTGATGCAAGTAAAGAATGAGAACCGTAAATCTAGACTGATTGCTTTACCACTCGAGGTGCTTGTGTGGACACTTGGTTAAACAAATAAAATTTTTCACTCATTAGAATCATTGTGTAGTCATTTTGATGATTTTATTACTTATCTTTACTCATTATGACTCATCTTTCGGCAGACTTTCTGTAGCATTACGTCTTTTCAACCATTTTTGCGCACTGTTCCACAAAAGTGGCAAAAAAATATTTTTTACCACGCAGAAAGTCTACCGCCACTGTAACTTTCAACGCAAAGTGTATACATTTTTTCTAATTTGGTAGCGCTTGTGACTATGGTAGCGCTCGTGCACTAGGTAGCGCACGTGCACAACGTAGCGCTCCTGCGTCCCAATCTAATAGAACACAGTATTGGAGTTACTCGTCAAGGCATGGAGATTCATCGGCAACTGGTTGAGATTCCGGACATTCTGCGTGTTTTCCACTTAAAAATTTTTAACGTTTTTGAAACCTCAATCAACATTTCTCATTATTCATTACATACGTGCAATAAGCTTCTTTTCGACAAGATTCGGTATTATGCTGACGACAAATGCGACTTGTTACTGCAAATTCGCAAGTTTTCGTACAACAAGGTGAATTTTTTGGACTGAAAAATAGTGTTTAATGTGCATGGCTGAGCAAACTCTATTGCTACATCTGGTAGCCAGACAACCAGGAAATTCGAACGGTTAGTTCGTTGTTTCTCTAGTTAGTTGTTCCATGAGTGCCCTTGGCTGGTTTTTTAATGCCCTAATTAATTAACTGAGTATTTGTTTCGTTGATATCGACTCAGCCTTGTTGGATGTTTGATTCGTTGACTTTTATACTTGTTCCGTATATTATACCAAGTCCGATGGCGTTCACGCAAATTATAAAACAGGTGCTGAAAATGTCATTCCCTGTTAAAGATATGCTTGCAGTTAAGAATTATGTGGCGTGCCTGATGAGACAGTGTTACTTATACTACAGCATTACAATATAGTTTCCGAGAAAACACGTAAAATTGTGGTCGACCCAGACATAAACGACTTTATATGTCAACATAAAATTGTCCGCACACTCACCTGCACACAGCACCAGGCTGAAACTTGCATCTGTTCGTGCAACATGTGGTATGGTTTTTGGCCGGAAATGTTCCTTCAATTTCGTCACCAAAAATATCTTCGTCACAATCTTCACCAATTTCGACCCGTTTATTTCCGCAGAAAGCAATTTGTTCTTCTGAAAGTAAAAGATTAACAAACTTCGCCAATCGTGAAAACAAATCAATATTTGATTTCCTCTAATATTAACTTTACATTGATTCATACATGTAATTGTGGGGAAGTGCTATACGAACCTCCCAGAAATCGTCGGTCATATGGCTAGCCATTGGGCCAACCCCAGGATTTTGCAATCCTATGGCTAGCTATACGGTATTCATAGGGACCCACATACGTTTGGTCGGAAAAATACTGAAAAATCACCCTTTTTTTGATGAAAAATAATTTTTGAACAAAAAATGGTCAAAAACGTCAATTTTCTTGGCGCTTTGCGCCATGTATAACATTTGTTCTGAATTTTTAAAGACAAAAATTACTGCTTTTTAAACTGATTTCGAAATTTTTTCGTGAAAAAATCGAATCTTGTTTCTTCAGAAAGCCCTGCCCCAAAATTTTGGGGAATAAGTGACCCTCGGTCCCAAAAAAGTCGTCCAACCCCCTCCCCCGTACCTGGAGGCTCCGTTACATGTATGCATTGATTTGATATCATACCTTCGAAGCACATATCAGATTTGGATTGCAGAACGGCCTTGACGCTTCGTAAGCTACATGGAGAAAACCGCTAAAAAATTAAGGTTGGTACGCAAAAAATGTCTGTCAAAAACTGTACATTACGCATTTTCAACACGGGTGTCACTGAGAGTCACCTGAAGGCAAAAGCTGATCCGTAACACAAAATTAAAAAAATGATTTTGAACTGAAAAATTCACGATAGGAAATGACAGTTAATAAATTCTAAAATCAAAAATCAGCCGTCCATATTTTATTATTTTTTTAAAGCTAGTTGGATCCCTTGAACATGCGACATGAAGGATGATATTTTTTTACAAGCAACGTCAATAGACAGCCTTCTTCCGCTAATAAAATCTTACCCTATGTTATAAAACACAAAAGGCCAAAAGACCTCTTACCAAATGATTAAAACTTAATCAATAGCCAACAGTTTATACTGTGTTAAGTACAGGGTTCGCCCCTTGCCTACAACAACTAGTTGTAGAGCACAAGCAAATGTTACCTTGTTATTTTCGTCGTATCCGCTAACAGAGAAAGTGTTCATAATATAAGGTCCGCCGTTAGCAGCATCAGGTGAACATTCTGTTGTCCAGGGGTCGTGCTGACTACCCCAATTGTGCCCGAATTCTAGAAAAATAAGAGACGCTATTATAATAATACTGATATTGATGTCATTTGCAAAATGTCATGTGCGTAGTGCAGCAGGTTATCTTCGCACGTTACATACATATTAAGAATGAAACATATACCCGAGTCCAATTACGCGGGCAAATGTACCATTTTCAAGATCCAAATCCGATCCCTGCAATTTTCCCGATCCGGTCAATAAAACAGCTCTTAAATTTACTTCTAGTTTGCATTATTCAAACTTTTCACACAAATTTCAAAACTGCTTATTCGTAATCATACTTGACGAACAACTGTTTTTCAACTGTATCAACCTTCATAGCTTGTGTCATATTTTGCGCTATCAGCTTGAAATCTAAAGCTGGAAGTGATGCTTGGAAAAATTCTCTTTGCGAATTGCTTAATATTCAAGTTAATTCTGGCTGACATCGGGTATTTCATTTCATGTGTTGCGCAAATAATATCTTTGAAATTTTGAATCATTCAAAGTTCCCCAGAATCACTAAGTATTACATTATACTTATAATAGAAGTTTGGATAAGATTTCATAAAAATTTTGATGTGAAATACAAATAATCTGTAGAATTTGCGTGGTTTCAAATCTTAGTCAGGAATTTAAACAAAAAATTTTGCAGAAAAATTCAAAACTATTATCTGACAGAGAGATGGCATCTGCGATCTGTAACTTCTCTCATCAGATCTTGAAAGCGAAGAGTTTTTACAAATTCAAACAATAAATTGCAACGAGCTAACATTCGAGCTATTTCTATAGTCAAGGCTGAAATTTTTCGCTAAAAATAACCGTACATTTTAAGACATTTTTGTTCTTGACTATAATCCTTACTTACAACTTAAAACTTACAACCAAGAACGTACATTCAGTTTGACAACCAATTTTCAAGAAATGAAAAACTTTATAGTGTAGAACACGCGCCGAATTTTTTCACCAGAATAGGACTCGATGCTTATCCACTTCCGATTTGGATAGAAACGGGTTGACACCTGAGCGATACTCGAGAAGTTTTGACTATTCAACCAGAGTACTGATGGAAATTTGCAGTTGCTGTTTTTACCGCTCATAGACGATAACTTTTTTTCATTGATTAGCGTAAAAAGCTCACTAATTTTCCCGTATTGAACATACTTTCATGGGATCGCTACATCTATCTTTCCAGAATAAGTAGAATAGAATAGTCGAAATTTTACACATTTAACGAAATTCAGGTTGGCCACTGTTCGACGAAATATAAGCCCCGCTTTTCCCCCCAGTTTTCATGGTTATTTTCATGAAATTTTACCAGCTTTTCAGAGAATCACAAGGATGTCCTGCATAGAAAATTCTACATAAAAAATGGTTCAAAATGCTTTTAAAAGTATATTTTGTCAGTTTAAAATACACTACAACTTTTTTCAGCTGAGAAAAACTGTTTTTTTGAACGGAACTTTTTGCTATTTGGCGTAAAAGGTCACAATTTTTTAAGCTATTTTTCCCGCACGCCTTGGTCTGCACCGTTAAGAAACGACTGAAAAATATTTTTCCGTTACGCGTTAAAATTATGTAAAAATGCGTGAAATGAGCGAAAATTGTCGATTAACAAGGAAAATCTCCAAATATTGTATCTGTTTTTCGATGCATCATTCCAGTGCATAGCGACAAAAAAAATCATAACTCTTATATTCTAGAACGCTGGAAAATTTTTCGATATTTTAGTAACGCTAAAAAATAAATCTCTTTAACACTTAGTCAAATATCGAAGACTTAATTTTCTAGTCTAAAATGACGTTCAGACTTTGCAATGGGCTGATAGCTAACCATAAAGAAAAATCAACTAAAAGTCAAAGATGCTTCAAAAATTCGGGCAAATCAGAGAAGCGGGAAATGCAATGTAATTCAATTTCAAAAATCAGACACCACAAATTTCTATTCTTCAGCAGGCAAGTCATTCTGCTATTGCTTAGCTGTTATGTTTGAAGCACTGGTCAAACGCAAAAAAATTATGTTCAGAAAATTCAAAAATTTTCGAAACCTCTATTTTATGGAAATTAATCGCCATCATCGTAATTTTGAAAAAAATTCGAGAAAAATATTGGAGATTACTTATTCATATGTGTGATGAGACATTTTAGGCGACGAAAACTATTAAAGATTAACTGATTATAATCTGTTTTTTATAAAATGCTTCCAAACAGAAAAGTGACACAAATCAATACTGTCGTCGAAATCGTTTACATGAAGCTCTTAGTACTGTTAAATTTTTCACTCAAAAAATTGCTAAAGATTAGGCCAGTGTGCTCACAAATTTCCAGTCCTATATGATATATTGCTTGCCAGAAAATCGTGAAAATCTGAAATACTATATACTTGCTTTCCACTTTCTATATTTAGAGACATTTCAAGAAAAACTGACTATAGTAAAGACGACATGCTGAAGACCGCGCCTAAGCTGAATTATAGCAAATAATGATTACTATAATCGTAATCGGCGCGAAACGCCCAAAAATTTCGAGATTTTGACCTTCTCAAATGCATCAGAAATTCATCTTTTCGATTCGACTAGGAAACCCCAAGGATTTTAGTTTTTCCAAATTTATTTCACCAATTATCATACCTGTAATTGGGGGACCATCCCCCCAAGTTGGTCGAACCCTATACCCAAATGTCGGAACTACTCAACTTGGTCAAGCCTACACCCTATTCATCCCCCAAGCATAGTTTTTTTAGCATTTTACAAGCCATGGCTTGTTGGACTGACAAAATGGCTTGTAGAATTTTTGTCCAACAAGCCAAAATGGCTTGTCAGAATTTTTTGAGTCATGTTTTTGATCATATGGGATACAGAAAAGATGCATTTTGGTGCATTTTAGAAGGTCATAATCTCAAAATTTTCCAGCGCTTCGCGCCGGCTATAACTTAAATAAGCATTATTATTTATTTTCTAGCTCAGGCGTCGCTTCTAACATGTCTGCCTTCACTTATCATTTAATCTTTAATAGTTTTAATCATCTTAAACGTATTATCTCATGTTTTAATTAGTAATCTTCAATATTTCATCTTGATATTTAATGAAGATTCACATTTTTCCCTTGACACCTTTTTTAGAAAAATCAATACGTCAAGTCTGTAAACTTTTTGAAGCGATTATTCCTTTCTTAACGTAAAATCAATTCAAAAGCTTCGTGGAAGTAGTTTTCGGAAATTTCTACTCTTCTTACTCATATCTTTTCGGCCAAGTTCATGAGTGTGTGTGAATAAATTAATGGTTTTAAAATTTTTCAAACATAAAATTCTAGAAATTATGACTTTTGAACAGAAAATTCGAATCTAATTCTTCAAATAAGTGTTTGGAAAATTGATTTTCCAACATCGCAGAATGTCAATACCCAAAAAATTTTCCGGCGTTTCAGGCAGGAAAGATTAATAGCTTTTTTGGTTATGTTCTTGGATAGTTTGCTGGAAAATCTTTTCCACAATGCTTGTAGATTCGACTTCGATCAAACTCAAAAATTTCGAAAGTTTCCTGAATTTTAATGAATTAACGGCTCTAAAATGTTATTGAATAAATGTTGAATGACATCTTTTTTCTGATCGATTGCCATGATGCTCAATATATATATTTCTTTAAAAAATAACCTAGCATGGGAATTTATTCACGTATACTGATATTATAAAATTGGCTTGTAAAAATTTGGAATGGCTTGTAAAATTTTAGGTCAACAAGCCACTTGGCTTGTGACTTGCAGGTCAAAAAAAACCCTGATCCCAAGCTCGGAAAAATTTGGAAAAAGTACCGTTTTTGGTGGAATTTTCGAAATTTTTTGTGATTCTTGAGACACCACCCCAAAATTTTGGGCCCCCCAGCTTGCAGAATTCTTACAGATATGTCAATAATACCGACCTGGTGCTTGACTTTATGTAACAATCTGTAGTACCGCCACTCAATATTGAGATACAGATCTCTACACTTTATTCAACAGTGCATGTGTCACATTTGTTAAATAATATATCGGTTAAGCGGTAAGAACATTAGATCAATATCAAACTTGAAATGACACATAGTACTGAGATGTTTTCAGAATAAAGGGCCTGTATAGTGTAATATTTGTAATTCGTATAAACGCTGCGAAGCGGCAAAAAATTTTGAATTTCTTGATGTCATATATTTCAGATCGCTTAGAAAATTACTTAAAATGTGACATGTTTACAAAATTCCCGGTTAATTCCGGGTTTGTGGCTATCCTGGAAACTATACTTGCCAACAATGTTTTTGTCTCTAGCATTGCTACGTTTTTATTTTTGGATCGTCTGAACTACTACTCTTAGCACCTTCGAATAGACCTAGGAAATGTGTTGATATATATAGGTTTTCAATCGTCAGTCAGCTATTGAGAGTCACCAACCAGCTAGGGAACTAGAAAATAAGCTATAAATTTTTGTGTTCGAGCAAAACAATAAAATTCATACCTGTAATTGCGGGAGAAGATTCCCCCCCCCCAAATTTTCGTTTATATAGGCAGTTGTCGACGACACTCTCCACCAGCTTTCAGTTATCGACAGCCACACCCCTCAGCAGGTCAGAAATGAACAAAAAATTCAAATTTTTTGGTCGAAGATGACAGGAAAAATTATTCGAAGAGCGAGAAATTTTCGGCACTTCGGGGCGAAATAATGCACAATATTGCTTTTGAAATGAAAATTCACTGCTCACAGACGTCTTTTGTCCATTTTTGGTCGAAAAAGGCATTTTTAAGCACGTGCTGAGCTTCCCACAAAAGTTTAGGAAGTTGTCTACTCCCTCCAAATATGCATATTTGCACGGGGCTCATTCGGCAAAAATTTTCCGGAAGTTCAAGACCAAGAAGATGCACCTTGAAAGGTCTAAATCTCAAAATTGACCGACGCGAAACACTCTACCGGGTGCAATCGTTAGCAAGCCTATTTACACTGATCAATTATTATTCAATAGGGATAGGCCGGATCCAATTCTTTGGCGACATCAGATCCGGACACGGATTTAGAAAAATACAGTCGTCGGACCCGGATCCACAACAGTGGCCGGCAAGTTGTATGATTTTATATTTCTACTCAGCTTAATAGTTATTGTGATAATCATTCAAACGGTGCAATAAATTTAAGTAAGATCTTAAAATTTTTAGACTTGGCTTTTTTCGCGAGCATGAATCTGCAACGTGCAGAAATGACCAGAGAGTCCGCGCCGAACATGTTTTTCCGATTTCAAATAAATATAAATTAGTAATACTTTCGGTTCGGATTTCCAGTCGGAAAATGATGGTACTAAATGAGTGAAGGAAGAAGTGTGAGAATAATCAAGAAATTCATGTTCATTCCCATCTGAAGGTTCCATTTCACTATATTTTCATATAGAGTGTTGAGTTTTATTCACTTTAATATACGATACGACATGACAGATACATGGAAGTAATCAGGGATGACTGAGGAATGAAAATACCCTTGTTTTTGGCTATGTGTCAGCTTAATCGTAGTGAATACTATGGGTCATTGCCGAAAAACAAATTTGAGATTTTGACTTTCTAAGTCGCATTCGAATTTCACTTTTAGATCAAAAAATTCTCGCTAAGCCAAAAAAATGCGCTCTGTGCGGGAAGAAGCCTGCTCAAGCACAGTGTCTATATTCGATAATGCTCCAGTTAGATAAGTGAAGTTAACGGTAAATACTTCGACTGAAAAATTTTGGATTTTGACCTGCTAAAAAGCCGAAGAATGCACCTTTTCATCAATTATCTCACTAAAAAACACCGGAAATTTTGACAGCTTCTCGATCGAAAAATTCTGTTGTGTGCCAGATAATGCTCAAAAATTTTTCTGCACGTATAAAAGGACAGTGCACTACTGCACATAAAAAGGCCTGCTATAGATTATTATTCTATTTAGGAAGTAGAATTACATCTATAAAGTCAATAACAAATCAAGATTTACGATGTAACCTGCATTTTACAGAAAAAACGAATCAAAGTTCACCTTTAAAGGTCTACCAGAAATCGTTCAAATGGTAATACAATTGAAAAAGTATTGTTTGCCAAGTATAATTTGGCTACTGTTGGATTGAAAATTTTGTAAAAACCAATGCAAATCAATTTGAATATACTAGTAATAGAAGACTTATAAATATCGTACCATGAGCGGTGACCAAATCAGCTTCCCTGGTCACAACCGTCTTGCCGTAAGTGCTGCGTAGACTACTGATAGCGGTATTATAATAAACTAATTTGTCAGCTTCTATGCTGGCTAAAAGAGAGAGATTTTGTATTTCACATAAAGTCTGAGGAATAAAATGCACAAAACCTGCGCAACACATGCCACCAGGACTTCCAATGCCAGGCTGAGCGATGTAACCCAGTCCTAGGACGCCACTCATGAACGCACGATAAGTGAAAAGATGAACCAGACAGAATTTGTTGAAATCTGTTCCTTCTAAGACCGAAAACACCTGTAAAACAGAAAAATCTCAAACCAATTAAGTGTTTACTAATGAATTACAGAATAAAGTTCATTCCTGGTGTTCAACTTATTTCATTAGTTCAGACAATATTTAGAAACTCTAGAGCCTCGAAACATTTTTTAAGAATATACCCTAGCATAATCAGGTTCGGAATCGGAAGTGACATTAAGCGCTAAAAAATCTTCTTACATGGAGTAATTTTCCTATATCTGATATCGTGTCCGTATTGTAATGCAAAGGATTTTGAGAGAAATTTTTATAAATTTCAATCTTTTTAATCACAAAGCCCATATTTTGTATAGCTTTCGTATCTCCTTCAAAATCTTGCCAGCTCGTCTCGAGAAAAATCGAATTCACGCGGTCAATCAAAGCGATCTGAAAAAATGATCAAAGTAAATGAAATGGAAAACACTGAAATGTTAAGTGCTGTTACTAAGTATTTCACAGTAGCTGATGCGCTAGAACCGCCAATATTCTTATAAAATAGATAATCAGCCACAAGCTTCAACGGGCAGCGATTCCGCGAAAAATTATACGATCGTTTGGCACGTTTAACTATTTTTTCTGAATTATTGTTCATGAAATTTTGATTTCGAGTCGGATAGGTGACGTTATACTGTCGATAAAATGAGAAAAACAAAAATAAATTTGGAGAACAGAATTTCGAACGATTTACAAATATATTTTTTCATAAGACATAATCATCATACCTGATAGCTAGGGCAAATTGTTGACCTACTAAAAACTAAACTCGGTAACGTTTTATACATTAATAATAAATTTATGTTACCTCTGATCCAAAACACTGGTATTTATTCTCGCTACAATATCCCTGACCTTGTATACGATACTCGACCCGTATTCTGCATCATTGAGGTGTCTCCAAGCTGGCTAAGGAACGGCAAGATGAATAAACTCTTCGAATAAAAAATGCTAATGGCGGAAAAACCTCTATAATATAAATATCGTTTTTTGTTTTGATTGTAGCGGTTAACATGCCATTTTCATCAACATACGCCTTGACGTCCGAGTAAGCGTCTCCTGGAGGATAGAAAGGGTGACCCATACAATACAGACATGAGGGACCTAGTCTATCTTCATATCATGAAAGCAACTCGCTTGAGAAAAACTAAGTCCTTTCAACGAGCGACCTGCGGTTTGCCTAAAAGATTTGAGTAACTACTGGCATAGCAGCTTTTTTAAATGCTCGGTAAATACAATAATGGAACTGGGAACCGAGCACTATTTCATCTTTTGTAATATTTTGCTAAACTACACGCCATCTTGCTGGTTATGAATTCCTGCACTAAAAGCATTCAACAGGTGATTTTAAAGAGAATAAAATACACAAGCTTCCATGAAAACAGACATTAGACAAAGTAAATTACACAACATTGTTTTTTGCTATTCTAGAGCATCAGAAATTCCAACTGCGTTCAAAATATGTTGTTTAGTATTCCAGCTGTAAGTGTTCACTAGAGATGTATCGGGTCCAAAATTTTCCGAAAATCGGGTGCGAGTCCGGGTCCAAAATTTTAAGAATATCGGGTCCGGGCCCAAAATTTTGAGAATATCGGGTCCGGGTCCAGCAAAATGGTCGGGTAATTTCGGGTCCTATTTCGGGTCCGGGTCCGTTATATTTTTACACATGCTGCGCTATTTTGTGGTTGCTATACATTTTAAACCTAACTCAGTCTCATAGTGATCTAAACAATAAATTTCTATTTGTTACTTTTCATATTATAATAAATACGATGTGTCATTACATTCTTCAATGTGAGTATTTGATTTCAGCTGAATTACTATAGTTTTTTTAAATAAACTACTTCTAAATTCAAAAATGACAAAAAACCAATGCTGTTAAATTGTTCACAGGAAGGTTTTACTGTATGATTTTTCATTCAGAAAATTGTTGAAGGCTAGTAGTATAAATTCACAAATTTTTAGCTCTATGTGAGTTATGGTTTGGCAAAAGCCAAAAAGTTCCATTTTTCTAATTCAGAAGCATTTCCGGAAAAATAGACTATATATTATACATCAGACCCGAATAAAAATTGTGATAATTTTTTCGGGTCCGCGTCCAAAATTTTGGAAATATCGGGTCCGGGTCCAAAATTTTGAGAATATCGGGTCCGGGTCCAGCAAAATGGTCGGGCAATTTCGGGTCCGGGTACCCGATACATCTCTAGTGTTCACCAATGTTATAACAGGCGCAAGTCGCTACACCCCTAATCCTAATCCTAAGAAATAAATAACGAAATAGATGGCTTCACCAGAAACCGAAATTTACATATATATTACTTGGGTTATGTATGTCACTGAAACAATAGCATTATAAAATGGGATGACAATCGCTACCAGACATGACAGCGTACAATACTTTCTACTGTCTGAGAACATTTTAAACTGCAGTTCTGAAAAAACCATGACGCACAAAGTTTCAAAAGTTGATCAAATTTTGCCGACTCAACAGGACGTTTCAGAGTAGAATAATGGATGTATAATTTGAGGTAAAAATATTAACTTACCGAAGGTACTGCCCTCGTAAAAATCGTTAACATCGACAATGATAGACTCGCCATTTTTATTATCTTCCTCGAAAGTTACTGCTTCAAATTCAGGCGATAATAAACCGCCTTTATTTTTCAGTAGAAGTCGGAATTCTCTGCAGAAAAGCTTTGAAATAAAAAAGTCAGCGACTTCAGCAAAATTAGTACAGCCTACTTTGAAAAAGCGTAGAAAGAATATTCAACCGTAACAGGAAAGGAAATACTTCGTTTTACAACCCGTTTGTTAACTGAATTCGGTCCTAAAACTTCTACCGATTGTATCGAATCAAGGTCATGAGATACTGAATGGAAAAATGATAAGTAAAAACATAAAACATTTGACATGGTGGAAGTATACATATAATTGAGTGAAGTGCCATCCTCGGTCATATGGTGACCCCCCCCCAAAATTTGCCAATCATATGGCTGAAATGGGTTCACCATAGGAACCTCCATTTTCTGATCTCTAAAAACCGGAAAATGCCACTTTTTCGGCGCTGCACAAAATAAATACTTTTTTCACGCTTTTTATACAACAATAACTACTTTTTGAAGCATTTTCGGACTTCTTGAGTGAAAAAATCGAATTTTTTCCTCTACAATGACCACCTCAGAAAACTTTGGGCAATTGATGACCCTACTCACGAAAAAGTAGCTTTATACGCCACAGACCTCAGAGCTTCGTTACATGTATGCATGAAAATGGAAGTTACCACTTTGTGACAAGAAATAAACGGAGATGAATAAAAGTTCCAGATACATAACTAAATGTCATGACGTTGATTAACTGCACCAAAATCCACGAAGGATAATCGGCGGTTTCCTTAAATGAATGCAAATCATTAGAGCCAGAAGGTTACAACTGATCTAAGTTAAAAACCCAACAATGTTCAACGAAAATCCAAATTAATGAAAGACAAAATTTCACCGCAGAGCCTGTCTGAAAGCTATGCTAAATCCAAAAGTTTCTAGAAATTCTGATTTTTGGCGTCAATAAACGTTTGGTCTAACGTCATGGCAATCAATTAATATCATAATTACAAGGAACCACCTTAGTTTTCATTTGGACTATTTCTCGAAGATTTATTTGCAGATCTAAATTTGTAAAAAAGTCTTCGAGAAGTATATCTAAATTGAACTGAAGCGGCTCAGAGATCCCCAAAATCAGATTTTTCAGGTTAGGGGTTAAATTAAAAAATTTGCAGTCGTAGTGTAGCTAAATATCCCCTCAACACTATTTGGCTCAAAATTAGGCACCCAATGATCAATTTTTAGCACTTTAGGTAGGGGTAATACCCCCCTCATACCCCTATGGGATTGTCTGAAGCGGCTACTCTGCGGAAATCTTCTCGCGAATTTCCTATTGCAAATCGCAACGTCGTTCGGCAAAGCTGATTGCGCTGAAACAATTTCGACTCCTCACATAAAAATCGAAAGTTCGCTCATTTTTGCGAAAAAATACATTCTGAGATTTACTTGTATGCATATCTTGAAATTTAAGCTTGGATTCGACATTTATAATCCTTTATTTTTTAACCTCCTCGAGTGTCTCCGTTAGCATGTCTGATTCACTTTATCGGTTAATCTGTAGTTTTTATTATTTGAAATGTCTCATATCATATTCTAATGGGTAATCTTTTGTTCGAATATTTGACGAACATTGAGATTCTTTGACTAATTTTCAGTCTTTTTTGGCTGCTGTGCTGTGTAATGGCAGGAGTTTTTGCTGGTTGAAGACTGCTTGGTTGGTGTCTTGTCTTATTTTTGTACATCATCGTAGGCTGAGACATTGAAAAGTGAACCTTTTATGCGACGGAGCAAGCAGGGTTCATACAAAGTTGGAGAAAAAAAATTTTCTGAGTTTTCCAGGTTGACAAGTGAAAATTTTCCAGTTTTTTTTAATGATGAAATATACTATCCTGAAGAAAGATACTGAATAATAGAAACATGTGTGAGCTAAAGTATCATCAAAAATAGAGTAATAAATCAAAAAATTCATTTCAAATTATTGCGCAACCTAGCGCCGAAAAATTTTGATTCCGAGCCCTCTAAAACGTCGAAAAATTAATTTTTCAACGCATTCTTATGCAGTTACCGATGATCAATCGTGATCTTTTCACTATTCGATTGGTGGAAGCGTTAAACATTTTTCTAACGTTTTCGTATACCAAGAGCCAGTAATTTACCAATCATAATTATTCATGATATATATATAAACCAACGTATAAATCATAAAAAAGTGTGATAGATATTTTACTTCGGACTCGGATATCGGTATTTAATGCGGTGCAGAGCATCGGAAAAAATTTGGATTTTGATATTCTATATCGTTGGAAAATGACTATTTTTAATATCTATTTCCTGCCTGAAAAGTCTAATTTTTCAGTGAATTCAACATGTTTTCAGTCAGGCAAACTAAAATTCAAAAATTAGGCAAGCAGCAATGAATTGAATGACTTTTTCAGACAGAATGACCTCTGCTATTGTCCCACGCTTAATAATTTTCAAATGCAAAAAGTTATCTTCACGAAAGTCGAAAATTCTAAAGAACCACGACGAAACGATTTTGTGGAGAAAATAGAGAAAACTAGAAAAATCTATGTTTAGGAGAAAACTAGAAAAATCTATGTTTTAGTCAAATATGTGAAAAAACAAAACAAGGTCAAACATTCATCTATAACATGCTGATGTTTAAAAGCTATAAGCCAGCGTAAGCTAGGCCGACATTTTCCAACCGCACAACAGAAATGATAACAAGAATCATAAGTGATTTGAAATCAGTCGCGTAGCGCCTGAAAATATTCGATATGTTTTCTTAAAAACGCGTAAGAATGCATCTCCGGACAGGAAACTCACCCAATCAAAAGGGTCGTTAGGCTCTAATTTTTATAAGCCATGTTGGCTTGTGCCCCTAAATTTTTAGGAGTCAATCAGAATTTTTAGAAGCCATGGCTCCTAATTGACCTAAAAAACTCCGGACCAGACTCGATTTTTTTCGCTCGCAAATATGAATGCTCTATATAGCCGAAAACTTTTTGTTGATTAGTCTCCAATTTTCTGGCATAAATGAGGAGTTTGAATGTTTTTTCGAATATTACCCCTACAATCCAATTGAAACGTTGACTTTGACATAATAATTTAAAGACTAAATTAAAAGTTAAAGTTGGAAAACTAAAAAAAACAATCTCAAATACTCGATGATTTTAAGCAATTTCACTCTCAATGTGCAGAGTCGAATAAGAAAAGTCGCCGCAGCGCGGCGAAAAAATTTGAAGATTTTCCTCTACTTTTCAACACAAAATATTTATTTTTCCACAAAATTACCTGTGTTTTCCAGGTTGACCTGAAAAAAATTCCCGGTGTTTTCCAGGTTGTGTATGAACCCTGGGAAGGTCAGACTTGAGTAATGTGCTGATGTTTTCAGTCAGATAGAAAGTGTTATCAACCAGACAGGAGAAAATCAGCTGGAAACCATCATTTTCATAAACTGAGACAAAACACCAAAAAAATTTTATAGATTTCAGGCTGAAAACTGGCCCAGAATTCGAAAATAAGATAGCCATCCAAAAATTTCGATTCTCCATCCAAAAAGAACGTCTGACACCAGACATGCACGGCAAGAATTTTCCAGGGGCGTGGGTCCTTGGACTTTTTATCCAGGGGGTGCGGGGGTCGGTGAGCAAAAAAAACAAAAAAAAGTTCTGAAAGCTTGTTTTTCATACAAAATATGCACAAAAATCATCAAAAAAGTGTTTCGAGAAAAGTTCAGGGGGAGTGTTTGACGATTTTTTGGGGCCGGGGGGGGGGGGTTGCCAGAGTCTCAGGTATTGGGGTTTACCCCCCTGCCCCCTATGTGCATGTATGTCTGACACTGTCCAGCATTGGTGAGAATCACCAGGTGAAAATTTCAAATATATAAATGTCGTAGCGTATTCGATAGCCTGTGAGCATATGATCTTTTTTGTCTATTAGGTCATATACAGGGCCGTGCACAAGGGGGCGGGGGGGGGCGGCGGCCCCCCCCCCCCTATTGAGGCAGCATGCACACAGTGTATCGCGTAAAATCTACATTTTCTGGGGCTATTTAGTGGAGAAAATTTAGTCCTCCCCCTATGAAAAAATCCTGCGCACGGCCCTGGTCATGTATATGTATTTATACAATGGTCTGCAGTACTGTTGACGTTATAAAAGAAATGATGAAAACTGTTGAAGGCTGTTTTGGAAATTTGGACCTTCTAAAGTTTACCAAAACGCGTCTTTCGGTCTGGAACTCCCAAAACTTTTTCCACGGAGAACTTTTCACGTTCATAATCATTATTATTTATTATCTAGCTCAGGCGCAGCTTTTAGCATGTCTATCTTAACTTACCATTTAATCTTTAATAGTTGTCACCAACTTAAACATATAATCTCATGTTTTAATTGGATCTCCATTTATCTTGAATTTAATGAAGATCCACGTTTTTTCTTTGACACATTTTTTGAGAAAGATCAACATGTCAACTCTCTAAACTTGTTGAAGCGACTATTCTTTTCTTAACGTAGAATAAATTGAAAAACTTCATGAAAGTAGTTTTTGAGAATGAAAGAAATTTAATTTTAATTATTTTGGTTCGGAAAAGGGGAAAAAATTTTGGGCTCTGAAAATTTTGGGGATTGGATACAGAAAAGATGCATTTTGGTTCAGTTTAGAAAAAGAAAAGAAAGATCAATATGTCAAGTCTCTGAGCTTTTTGAATCGATTATTTCTCTCCTAATTTTTCTATATTATTTCAGTGCATGGTTAGAAAATGTAATTCTAGCTAATGTTTTTTGGTTTTCTGATTTTAAAAAACAAAAAACTGGAAAATTAACTACATACCTAGAAGACTAATGCATGCCTAGAAGATCGAATAATGTGAAAAACAGTTTCACAGTGATTTTAGAAAAAAATCCAAAGGAATTTTTTTACAAGTCGGTTCCCTTCCAAATTACGGTTCAAACTGCCATTTTTGGACGCCTCAAGATGCCAGCTATCAAGATCAGTTCGAAAATCAATGCGCTCATGGCATTCAGGAACTCATTTGCATAAAATCTGCACAATACATCTCACATAGTCCTTGTCACTACAGAAAAATCCTACCTACTTCAAGAATCGAACCTCGTTCACCAGCCTATGGACTTAAGCGTTTACCATTACACAATTTCACCAGAAAGTATAAACACTATATTCCTCCAAGACCCTTGATAGTATTTTAACTAACAACTCCATTTGGAAGAGCCTCTGTACCCTAAGCCTAAGGACAATTTTAAAGGAAAAATAAATGTCTACTCACTAGTCACAGAAATCCATGCGAAAAATTAACAAACAACACATATACAATAATTAGGCTGGAGGCCAGGAACCGACTTATAAAATTTTGCCAAAATTTAGAAACATCTGAAATGTCTATGTGTGACTTTCAACTGCAGTTTGTATGTAATAAATCAATCAATTTTAAACAGTCTTATTAAGTCGGTATACTTAATAGTTGTATCACAACAATGTGTATATGTGATCAGGCCTGCAGCCATGAATTATTTTCAGAGGGGGGACACACATTTTTTCCACTTAATTTACAGTAAAATTGGCATTTCTGACATGACTTTTTCTCGAAGAAAACAAAAACCAAACAGAAACCTTTGCCTTTTTTTAAGATCTGAAACATTTCGGGGAGGGCCATGACCCCAACAACCCCCTTGCCTACAGGCCTGTATGTGATGCATTGATACAATTTTGTGGTTGATTTCTTATGAGTTTTGATTACGTATGTATACACATATTGTATATTTCTTTTTATTTCTCATTTTTATTATTTTTAATTTCAATTTTAAATATCGCATGCTCTCTTCCATTTTACTTCTATCATGTTCTTCACCTTTTGTTCCTTTCTCATGTGCCTGCTATCACTGTATTTATATTGCTATAATAGGGATTTCCTATAGCATAAATGATGATGATGATGTTTACTGGTCGAAGACAAAAGAAAGCAAATATAAAAATCCAGAGAGTATTACGGTGAAACACTAAAAACATTTTCAAGTCCGAAGAAAAGTTAAAAGATAATACAAAAAGATAGCGAGAAAAAATATCCAGAAATTGGACAAGGTTGAAAAACGGAAATAAAACAGAAAAAAGTTTCAACGCAATGTAAGTTCGAAATGAACAAACTACAGTAAAGATAAGTTCGATTAATCTAAAAAACACAGGTTACAAAATTTAACGAACTAACGGCTCCCCCATAGAATTTGGAAAAATCGATTTTCATCATTTTGTTCTTAAAACATGGCAGACTGGAAGAATTGATAGCATCTGAAGGAAGATTATTCGATATATTGTTATACCTGTTACAAAAATCATATAATCTCAAATTCGTTTTTGCTTTGCCAGTAATAAGCTTGAGGTCATGTTGGCGACGAGTGTTGTCATTAGAGTTTAGCATAAAGAAATCATTTTTGTCAATACAAGTGTGATCTCTGATTATTTTATACATTAAACAAAGAGCAGCTATTAATCTACGGGTTTCAAGTCGTTCTCGATAAATAGCTTTTAGACGTTCTTCATAAGAAAGGATACAGTTTTTACTAAATAATCTCCTGGTAAAGTAATGACACTTCCGATAGCGCCGGAAAATTTTGAGATTTCGACCTCCTAAAATGCACCAAAATGCATCTTTTCAATATGAAAACCCCAAATTTTTCTTCCACATTTGTGAAAAGACCTCAAAAAATGTTTCCACATTCCAGATTTTTTTCCACATTATAGTGCAAACATATCTGTAAGACCTCCGACCAGTTGGGGGGGGGGGGGGGGTAAATCCGAAATTTTTGGGGTGGGTGGCGGGGGTAGAAAAAAGTCGAAATTTTTCCCAAAAAAGGCCAAAAAACATACACTTTTTTGCAAAATTTTTTAATTTTTTTCCAAACTGGGGGGTGGGGGTTGGCATACCTGTACTTGGGGGGGGGGGGGGGTTGGGGGCCCCCCCAACTTGGCCAACCCAGTACCCAAAATCATTTACCCCCCCCAGTTTGGAAAAAATTAAAAAAATTTGCAAAAAAGTGTATCTTTTTGGCCTTTTTTGGGAAAAATTTCGACTTCCCCAACTGGTCGGAGGTCTTACAGGTATGGGGGTTGGGGGAGGGCTTAAGTGATTTTGGGTACAGACAGGGTTGGCCAAGTTGGGGGGAGGGGGTTCCCCCTAAGTACAGGTATAAGTGCAAATGTGGAAAAAAACAGTGATTGGCACAAATGTCCATGCACAAAAAAAACGCTGTGGGGAATTCAAAACCGAAAAGATGCGTTTTGGTGGGTTTTAAAAAGTCATAATCTTTCAAATTTTCGGCGCATCGCGCTGATCAGTGGTCATGGGTATAATAATCACTATTTTCTATCAGGCGCGGCTGTTAGCGTATCTACTTCCACTTATTAATTAAGGTATTAAGACCACCGTTTTTTTCCTCGAAGATTTTTTTCACATGAGAACCAGACCCAAAATTTTTTTCCTCATTTTCCAAAAATTTTCCTCATTTTTAAAAACGCTTATAATGTGGCTACGGATGCTTTTTTATGCATTTTAAGAGCATACCCAAGCATTTTGTTGTATTCGGAGTCAGAAACCTGCAAAAATGAGGAAAAAATTGAGAAAATTCTGGTTATGTTTGTTAAAAATGAGCTCATGAAGAATATATTGGTGTTCTACGGGAGCAGGTGAAGCATGTTAACGATAGAAATCTCAGGAATTTATCCGCTCTATTGACATTTTGGTGGTTCCGATTAGAATCATCTAATTTTATTTAGCTCTTGGTTCGGCGCAGAGCGCCGAAAATTTTTTTGGATTTTCACTTTCTAAAACGCTGGAAAATGAACCTTCACAACGTTGAAAAATAAATTAAAATCAAACTGATGAAGTGTAATTTGTACCCCATTTCGGCGCGAACATACCTGTAAGACCTCCGACCAGTTGGAGGGGGGGGGTAAATCCGAAATTTTTTTTTTGGGGGGGGGGGGGGGAGTAGGAAAAAGTCGAAATTTTTCCCAAAAAAGGCCAAAAAACATACACTTTTTGGCAAATTTTTTTAATTTTTTCCCAACTGGGGGGGGGGGGGGGGTTGGGGGGGGATGATTTTGGGTACTGGGTTGGCCAAGTTGGGGGGGGGGTCCCCCAACCCCCTCCCCAAGTACAGGTATGGGCGCGAAGCGCCGGAAAAATTTACGGGTTTTTATATTCTAAAACGCTAGAAAATAAATCTCTCCAAGACTCCAACAGATATTTATGAATAGAAGTTCTAAAATCGCAGTCTAGAATGATGTCTTCAATTCCCATCTTCAATAAACGCAAAAGTCCAGGTTGCAAACGTTTACAAACTTCCAAGCATCGAGAGGAAAAATTGAGCGAATTGATGAAAAATCTCAATTTTGGGCGACATAATGCACTGTTGATGATTAGAAAATGAAACGAGCTAACTTGATTGATGGAAACCATTGAGCATTAATTAGTAATTCGAAGTATATATGCTAACGGCCGCGCCTGATAGAAAAAAGTTAAGATTATACTCATGACCGGCGCAGGGTTGGCAAAAACCCAGTTTTTGAAATCTTCATTTTTGGGTTTTTGGGTGGGTTTTTCTGGGTTTTTGGTGGGTTTTTCTGGGTTTTTGGTGGGTTTTTCTAGGGTTTTTGTTCCAGTTTTGTACTAATGAATGATCATTTTACTTAAAATTATATGAGAATGTTATTTTTAACGTATAAAATGTATTAAATTGCTGAACAGTGTTCAAGACTGACTATACATTTGGTTGTAACATATTTACACGAGTCACGCGACTGCACATTGCACAACAATTTTATCGATTTGGCTCATTAAAACGATTGGCTGTTTATTGAATTTTTTATTGCATGATCTAAACACTAAAAATTGAAATGTCACTTTAAAAAATTGAAAATTACGGAAATCAAATTTCACGCTTCGGCTTCGCTCACTTCATCAGATTCACAGTCACGGGAACTTTCTAGCAGCCCAAAGTTTGTCTTAACGAATACCAGTTTGCGCACTGTTTCCGTCGACAATTGATTTCACAGCTTGGAATGTATGAAGCCATAGCCAAAGGTAGAGAAGTTTCTTTCCGAAGATGCGGTAGAGACAACGAGCGAAAAAACCTCAATTAATTTTTTATACATGTAATACATTGAAACAAATAACATGTTATCTATGTACCTTCAGAGCGATTCGTTGCACCAGCGGCCAGTCAGCTCCATCTGTGAGTCAATACTCAAGGACAGACTTTTTCTTTTTGACGAGCATCTGGTCTGGCAGAGAAATGAGTTATTTTGTTTTTGTAATTTTGCCTCAATCATGCATTGCGTCAATTCTTGATACACAGCACTTTTTTGGTCAGCTAGTTCTGGATTTGCCACAGGGAAATTAACGATGAAATCCTCAATCTCGTTCTGGATTTGCCACAGGGAAATTAACGATGAAATCCTCATTTTAAAAGAATTAAGAAAAACCCAAAAACCCAAAAACCCAAATTTTGTCAAAAAAATGCACCCAGAAAAACCCAAAAACCCAAAAACCCAGGTCTTGCCAACCCTGGACCGGCGCGAAGCGCCGGAAAATTTTGAGATTTGATTTTGACCACTGTTTTTTTTTTCCCCAAATCGTGCTTTTTCGGGAAAAAAAATTCGGAAAGGGGAAAAAAATTTTGGGCTCTTTCCCCATTTGGGGAAGAAAATTTTGGGGATCGGATACAGAAAAGATGCATTTTGGTGCATTTTAGAAGGTCATAATCTCAAAATTTTTCGGCGCTTCGCGCCGATCATAACTTTAATAATCATTATTATGCATTACTAACCCCTGGCGCGGCTTTTAGCATGTCTACTTTCATTTATCATATAATCTATAATAGTTTTCATCATCTTGAACGTATTATCTCATGTTTTCATTGGTAATCTTCAATATTTTATCATGATATTTAATGAAGATCCGCATAGTTTCCTTTTGAGAAAGATCAATACGTCAAGTCTCTAAGCTTTTTGATGCAATTATTTCTTTTCTAACGTAAAATCAATTTAAATGCTTCATGGAAATGTCTTTCGGAAATTTATACTCTGCTTACTCATATATTTTCGACCAAGTATGAGAGTTTACAAATAAGTTATACTGGTTTTAAAATTTTTCAAGTAAAATTCTAGAAATTACGACTTTTGAACACAAAATTCAAATCTACTTCTTGAAATAAACGTTCGGAAAATTGATTTTCTAGTGTCGCAGAATATCAATACCCAAAAAATTTTTCCGGCGCTTCGCGCCGGAAAGATTAACATCCCTTTTAGGTTCTCACTTGTCAACATAGAGAACTTAACCATCGATTTCTCATGTAATTCAAAGTCATTATGCTTTTGGATAGTTTGCTTGAAAGTTTGTTCTAATGCTTGTAGATTAAACTTTGAACTCGAAAATTTCAATTTTTTCCTCAATTTTGATGAATTAACGGGTCTAAAAACATCAGAAGGCTTGAAAAAGCTCAAAAACACGTAAATAAAGCGTCTGTGAGCATTTTTAAGCGAAAAAAAACGACTTTGGGAAAATGGGGAAAAAAATTTTGATCCCTTTCCCCATTTGGGGAAAAGGCCCGGGGGAAAAAAAAAACAGTGATTTTGACCCTTTTGAGTCCGCCAAAACGCATCTTTTCGGTTTTAAATTCCCCAAAATTTTTCCCTCAATGAGAACCATACTCAAAATTTTTTTCCTCATTCCGAAATTTTTTTCCTCAAAACACCCCATTTGACAAAAAAAAAACGGTGATTAAGACTGCAGCTCGAGCGTGATAGCGTTATGATGATGAGTGTATATACAGTATAGATGTCGAAGTTTTGGTCACTGTAGCAAAAAGATCAACTTGCTTGCTGCATTTCAAAATAGCTACAAGAAGCTAAAAACGCGTCAAACAGCAGGGACACCACCTTGGGAGGCTAGCGCAAAACCACACGACCCGCGGAAGGTCAAGGAATAAGGCGCCGCACATATTCTTGCAAATTGCGCTGTTTCTTGAAATCTTTTCAACAATTTGATCAATATATTGACTACTAAAATGAGCGTTAACTGCGACACATTGTGAAGGGCTAGGCCACATGCTCCGCGGGAGGTCAAAGGGTAAGGCGCCGCATATATTCTTGCAAAATTTTTATTTTCTATATTTTTTTTCTCATAATTTTTTTTTTGGTTTTTTATATTTGTTTTTTCTTCTTATTTTTTCGTGTTTTCCAGTTTATTTTTTAGTTATTGTATTTTTTGTTTTTTTCGGTTTATTTGTTTTCTTCGAAATTCTTGTGTTCTTTTGCAAGCTGTCTGTTTTTACTCATTTTTTTGTTTTACTTTTTATTTTTCTGTTTTTTTGTTTTTTTGTTCAGCTTTGGTTTTTAATTTTAAAAATCGCGATTTCTGTATTTGTATTTCTTGTATGTTTTTTGCTTTTGTTATTTCTTCATTTTTACTTATTTTTAGTTTTTTTCCTCTTTTTTTGTATCTGTTTTTTCTCCAATTTTTTATAGATTACCGTATTTATTTGAATAAACGCCGCCCTTGGATTAACGCCGCCCTCGAATAAACGCCGCACCTTATGTGTGAAAAAAAACAAACGCCGCCCTTGAATAAACGCCTCGGCTTTTATTCCATTCGAGGACTTATTATCCTTAGTTTAAAGTGCAAAATGAACTTTTAATCGAAAAAAATCGTCAATTGCAACGTGAAATTCAATCTATTACGTTGAATTTCGAGGATCCAATGTTAGAAAAAGAAAAAGAGGATGATTTTTCAGAGGAAAAATCAGCGTACTTAAACGAGTTTGAAGTTGATTCAGATGATAAAATTATAACAGTTGAAATTTCCTGAATATATCTAAGGATGATATCTGAGTACCTATTATAAGTGCTTCTATAAAAATTTGTTAATTATGAACAGCAATTGTTAAAAAAGTGAAAATTTTATTAAAATATAGTAGGTACCTATATTTATGCAAAATACCTACTGCAAACTGTACTTTTATGTTTTATGAAACATCTAGGCCAGATGTTCGAAAACCCTTCACTGGCTGACGACCACTTAGCCTCACACCTGTGGAACATCCTCCCCCCGGGTGCGAGGGCTGAATGGGGAAACGCGGACGATCGTTACGTCCAGCGCTACCACGCTTCTAGTAAGTTCTGATGTTATAGTTAAACCATGTCTTAGATCTATAAATTTTATAGTTAATGAGAGTAAAAATTGTTATAAGCTTTTACTACAATATTTCAAGATACATATGTATAGGTTAAATTGTACTAGCCATAGTATGTTACAAATTTTTAATTCATGTGTATTAACGTATAGTATATAGCTGACTTGTCTAAAACTTACCAAAGAACGTTTCTAGAATATTCTAGAAGCTTTCAATTATTTACACAATTTTATACGATAAAAATTTATGATAAAATAAAGACTGTTGATAGATTTTGTACCTATTAGTTAGCAGTTAAAATGATATATTAGAGTAAAAGTTTTTTGTTTAACTAAAATAGTTTATAAATTTTGTAAAAATTTTAGTGGATACGATTGAAACCTGTAGCGAGGTCTGCGGCCGCGGTGGCGGCGGCGGAGGAGGCTCAATGTATATAGTATTTATGTAAGTAAAAATTTTTGCAAAATTTTTAAAACTTAATGTTTTTTCTAGGTAAAATTTGTATAAATGTATATTTATTATTCTATTTTGTTTTAAAATAATAAAATTAAATTAAAATAATAAAATTAAAATTTTTATTTATTGCGTTTAATAGTAGTGGTTGTTTCTTTAGAGTTCTACTGTGTCTGTGTGTGTGTAGGTCAGCTTTTGGAATATTAAAAAAGGGTTTACTGTAGTCAGATAATTAGAGATGTATGAGTGAGTGATATGTAGAGAATATGTACAAAAATTGCATAAAGTATAGTGGTGCTCCTATCGAGATTTGTTGTATTATATAGCTTTCTATAGGTCTTAGGGTAAAAAGAATGTGCAAGATAATTACAGAGTACTGTAGAACTAAAGGAGAGAATAAAGGAAAGAAGGAGTAATAAAAGGAAGTTCATTTATAATTAGGGATAAATTAAAAGAATATTTCTGAACAATAGTTAATGAGAACGGTTGTATAAACAAAAACTATAAGTGATTTTTATTATAAAAAAAAATGAAACGTACATATAAATATATAGTGCATTTAAATACTATAATCCATAAAGGTTTCACGATTTTTATCAATCATTACGAGAGAGTCAAATTCTGCGTATATAAGTGCTTCAATACCACCTTCCAGTATATCCTCTCCAGAATTCATCTGTAAACTGGTGGTTCCTTCACCTACGAGTTCCCAAAAATTACCATCCATACCGCAAGGAGTCAAATCAAAAACAAAAAGCGTGTTATGCATTGTAAAAGAATTTCGAGTAATTTCATTGCCCTTGTTATCTGTACCAATTCCTACACCCTCAAATAATTGTATAAAAGTGTGCAAATATTTGTTTTCTTTAAAATTTAACATATAAGGCATTGTAGGTAATGTTGTAGTACTGCTTGTTATTTTAATTTCGTTTAATCTGAAATGTTTAAAGTTGAAGGGGCTTTGATAATAATCACCCCCAGCAGCTGCACCATCAACAAGCGCCACAACAAGATGACAAGACTTGTAACATGACATCGAGGAATAGGGTATTTTGCAGCTGTATTTTGTAACATGGATTCAATAGCTAGATTGATATTATCCACAACTTCAACTTTTTTAATAAATAAAGACATGCTTTTAACCTCGATTTTATAAGCTTCGTTGTCAGTAGATATAAATTTTTGCAAGCCAAAATCATCTCTACGTCTGTATAAATCAATTTTCAAAGTACATTGATTCAATAGAAAACATTCTTGCATAAATAGATCGGCATGTATAGAGGCCATTAATTCAACAACTGCCCTGTTTTTGAACATTTGAATTCTTACCAAAGCACCCTTGTTTTTCTTTATATCAAGAACATCACCATTTTCAAAAGCATAACCAGCAGCTGCAACATGTGTCAACTTAGCATCATGCCCATAGTTCAATTCCATTTCCAAATAAGATCTGTAAGCGTATCTATCCCCACTAAAATGTTAAAATGATAAAATTAAAAAATGTGAACATACATTCAAGTATAAAACTTACCTGTCAGATATTAATTTTTCATTTAAGTACATTTTGATCTGCTTAAAAAATGTTTTACCCCTCAAATTAATTGGGGCCACAACCTTACCATTGAGATTGTTGTTGGCATCTGCTGTTGATGTGCAAGCAGCACCACTAGCTTTAGTGATTCGAATAGTAAAATATATAAAATTTTTTGATAAGTCCAGCATATGTGAATCAGGTGAAATAACAAACTCGTAAGGTCCTTCATTAGTACAAGGATTTTATAGCTGAATTTCATACCAAAAACTTCTACGAATAGCAACTTGTGTTGAAGGTACAGTAAATAAATCTAATTCCATTTCACTATTAGGAGACGACGCAGCATCAATAAATTTACTCATTTTGAATAGATATCCTTGAAACCAATTACTCTAGGTGGAGTCTTTTTTAAGAATGAGGAACGTCCTTTCAGATGTTTACCTTTATGTTGTTTTTGATATTGATGCTGTTGACGACGACCATCATATAATTTTTTATTGCTTTTTATATGTGTCGTAGAATTTACATGTTTACGCTTCCCTAAACCTTTTCCTTTATGAATGCGTTCACCCATTTTGTGTAATAAGTTGCCAGCTGCGTTTCATCCATGCTCAGCAATACTTTTATTAAAAGAATGACCCTGTACCACATCGCCTGCAATTTTGGAACCTGTAGCAAGTGCATGCTTTCCTGCAGATTTTAACAGAGGCATAGCTAGATGCCACAAACTCTTAAAAAAATTACCAACTCCAGCTCCTTTGATGTCTATAATAATATGGGTATGCTGCTCGGAAACCTTCTAAGGTACCACCTAACTGAAATTGATTATCTTGAATGCTGTGTTGATAAATTTTGATCTAGTAATCAACAGTTTCAGGGATAAATATGGTATGCATATTTTGCTTTGAAAATCAGAAGGAACAACTAAATGAATTAATTAATTAATTAAGAGCATTTGCAAAAATTCAACCTGATGACAATCTGTCCAAATGCAAATGAATGAATAAATAAATAAAAATTTGATGCTATCATTATAGGAATAAAGGAGTATGTCGCTGGAAATGTAATTTAACTATAACATTCCCAAACTGGAGGGTATAAGCTCATTCATACTGTTTTTTATGTTAATTTCGAGTACTGTAATTTCTTTTAATTGAATGGGTATATAGTGAGGTGTTTCATATAATCGACTCACAATATCTTTGTATTTTCCCTGAACTTTTACTATACGTAAAAGCGGTGCTAAAGTATTTCCAACAATCTGATTGTCAATAATTATACAGTAAACATAAAAACTTTGTAAATCATTTAAATTTGGTTGTTGAATTCCTAACATGTATAAATGATTAGTTCCAGGCTGGGCAAGAAAAACAGCTTTGGATGGTGGAATATGCGTGTTAGAATTTTTTGGGGGTTTCTCTCTAACAGTATATAAGTTAATATTCACAGCTCTATTTAAAAAATCATCAGCTATTGCATAGGCAGCAGTATTGGTAGCGCTAAATCCGAGAAGTTCCATTAACCGCTTGCTTATATCAATTTTACGCATGATTGTACCACTTTTTATTTTCAGATTAACTAATCCTCTACCATGTTCATTGTATGAAAACATGATTTAAATGTTAGTTCCGGCAATAGCTGCTATAATTTTTGCATTCAACTCATCAATTAATTCAGATATGGTAAAGTAATGTTTTTCAAAAACTATTACTTTAATTTTTTCAACACTATTTCCAACACCATCCATAATTAACGTTATTACATCATCTCCACCATGATTGGTAAATGTAGCCCAAGTATAGGGATATATTATTTCACTTAGCCCTACCTCCCAGTTTCCATCTAGTTTTAAAGGGTAAGGTAGATGGGCTGAAAAATCTGAGGGTTTGGTTCCTTTTTGACTAATACTAGGTAATGTGATATAAAATTGATCTTCAAAGGTTGTCATTATTTATAATGTTGTTTGTTGTTGTTGTAGGTACGGTCTTCAATGAATTAGATGACTGTAATACTGCCAGTACGGGACTAGGTAATAAATATCCTATACAAGCGCACAAAACGTCAACCCACAATTGTGTATTATTATTGCAGAGAGATAAATTTATTATAGCTGTAATGACTACAATGTATATTAGTATGACCTGACTGAAGAAAACCACTTCATTTCGAAGTTTCCAAAAAACTCCCAAACCCTTATGCGAGACGTTTCGGAATGCATGCTATTACTACTATCCATTTCAAAATAAAAAATTTTTTATTTAACAACTAAACACTCAGGTATAAATTTATAAGAAGGCGGAGCTACTAAAGTAACCAATAAAATTATACAAAAATATAAAGGAGGCAGAGCTATTAAAGTAAAGTAAAAATTATACAGAAATACATAAAGAAGGAGTTAACTTTTACAAATGTGTACATAATTTATTTCGCAAGTGACCTTTTACAGAAAATTTACAATGAAAAAACTTACAAATCAATTTATCATTATAAACAAAATTTGTGTTACTGAAACTTTTAAACATTTTATACATAGGAACATGTCGCACTTTATAATACAAAAAATATAAAGTATATATACCACAAACCCTACTATTAAAATTTTGTAAATGTTTCTTATTTGTATATCTTATTAAAGCATTTTTGTTAATATAGTTTATAAAAGCAGGAATAACTGGTGGTAAACCATAAGAATCAAAATAATATACAGAGTTAGCATTATCAAAATACATAGCTATCCAATGACTTCCTTTTTGAAAAGATGTATCGGTGTTTGCAATTAAAGCCGCAGGTCTTTTAACTATCTTCAGTAGAGTATCGCAAGCAAAACCCCTAAAAAATTTTCTGATAATAGCCCATCTTGTTGAACATAATATGTGAATTCAAAGTTGTTCATCGTAATCGTCTTCGTCGTCGTTTTGTATATCCTTTTCTAAAATCCAGCTGTTGAATTTTTCAGGATAACCCCACCACTTCACAAGTACTCTATTCAGACCATCTGGTAAATGTTTAGTTTTCAAAACCTTTTCAATTTTGTATTCTTTGATATTAGGATTAAAATCAATTTTCTGTAGTTCTTTTTCATAAAAACGTCCTTCTATATCTTTGCCTTCCAGATCTTGAATTGCATAAAGTATATGATTTCGGGTCTTCACAATATGTTTTGCTTTGAAAACTTCTTCACTCCATTGAGGTAAATAACCTTTGTCAAATACACTTCTATGTTTACTAATTCGCACGTAATCTCTTATATCAATCTTAGACTTTCTAGTGTATAATCTTTCAGGGTAGAGTCTTTGCCATATAATTTTGTGGTTAGAATAATCTACATTAATAGGTTTTTCCTTAATCGATCTATGAACAGAGTGATTGTAGTTGGAAACAACTGAGGGTAAAATATCAGTCCATTTATAAGTAGTAAACTCTGCAAAATATTTAAATAATTTAGTTTTTAAAGTTCTATTAAACCCTTCTAGTATTGAACATTTAATGTCTTCTTTATGAGAAGTAAAAAAATGTATATCATTAGTTTTCAATAATTTTTGGAAATCTTTGTTGACAAATTCTTTTCCTTTATCGCTGGGCACTCTCCAAGGGATTCGACCTCTCTTTAAAATATTTTGAAAAGCATCACAAACATTCTTTGAATGTTTTGATTTTAATGGCTCAACCCATGCGTATTTACTTAATACATGTATACATGTAAGCATAAATTTGTATCCATTATTAAAATCTGCTAAAGAAGACATATCTGCCAAATCAATTTCCCATTGCTGATCCATTGGTGTAACATAAATACGATTACGTGAAAATTTTTTGTTGACTTGTTTATGTAGAGTATAACTATCTTGTTTTGAAAGCCAATCTTTAACATTTTTACGTGTAATATTTTTACGGTGTTTTCTAGCTTCAGCATATAATTTTTCAATAGTAGAAAAATCTGTAGGATTTCTGTGTAAATTTTTGTATAATTTCTAAAGTAAGGTGTTCATCGCTCTAGTACAAAGGAGTATACCGTCTAAGTGCTCTAGCTTTGCACCGTATCTTCTTTTCTGTCGAGTTTCCTTTATTAAAGAATGAATCGTCTTTGATATCTTCCTCGGCACCACTTGAAAATAAATCAACACCTTTCACAAGTGGTTTATTCAACCGTTTGACACTACTAACTGTCTGATCATCTGATTCTTCCGGAGGTGTATGGTAGGAGAGTTTCCGAGGTAAAGTGAATAACATGTTACTTAATGGGTTTCCTATAGCCTCTAATGGTACATTATATTTTTTCAAAGCATTAACAAACTCATCTACTCCAAGCGTTTGCGTAATTTTTGAATGTTTACGAGACTAATCATGTAATAAATCAATAATATGTGATCTTTCAATTAATTTTCCATCAATTAATACTTCACCTTGCTTATTAACATTTATACTTGGGTTACGTAGCATATGTTCCAATAATAAGGATGCTGAGCATTTAAACTGTTTAGGAATACCGCTAAGTAACTTTTCATCGTTCAGCCAATTTTTTTCTTTTTGTTTTAATCGTCACTATCATTCTCATCTTCTTCGTTATTAATAACTTTTTGTTTTAAAATCACTGTAGTAGGTTGAGCCTTTTCATGTTCAAAAGTTAAATATTGTGAAAATAGTTGCGAGTACATTTTGTATTGTTCTTCGGGCATTAACGTATCATCTTTCAAAATGCGCTCTAGCTCGTTACGATACATGTCAACTTGCTTAGCTATACCTGTCTTTTCATTTGAACTCGTCATCGAAGAAGAAGCCTGAGAGTTATTCAACTTATTCAGAACCTCCTGAGGTATAAGAGCAAATTTATTAGCAAATTTCATTCTATAATAATTTCTCTGTAACAAAACTTGCTAATGTAGATAATAAAACGGGTAGTACTAGAGGTAAAAATGCTCCACCACTTTGAACAATTCTTACACGTTTATTATGTAAATCTTTTTTCTTGTTTTTTTCGTGTCTTGTAGCTAAACCTCTAAGGAATAATTTATGTTTGGCCAATTTCTTTTTTAAGTTTGAATTAATAGGAATATTACCGTTCAAAATGTTCAAACAAATTTCACATATACAACAGATCAAATCGGGGGAAGGATGTTGAAGAAAAGCAGGTCTTTGAACACGATTTGATTTTTTCAACACATTGAGGTCGTGAATATATTTTTTTAATCTAGAAGCCATATGTCACAGACCATACAGTACATAAAAATTTTACAATAATGACCAAATGATGAATAAACATTGAAATATTTAATGTATTACATTAAGATAGTAATGAAGCTTCATTTTGTATAATGATATTCAACTCTTCACATCTAGAAAAAGCACACAAGTTATTCATATTCATAAAAAATAGTTTATGAACAGAAATAGCACGAGGTTTGATCATATCTAATTCAATCAGTAATAATCTAGCAAAACATTAAAATTGGGTAACTTTTTTACATCCCATGGGTAAACCAACTTCACGATGTAAATGGTTGCATGCCTCAGCTATGTTTTTGTAAAAAATCTTGGCTTTGGGTGAGAAACGAGTCCAAAACAAATCAGCTAGTTCGCATTTCTGTTTGTTGTTTAGTATTTTACCTTAAATAAAAATACTATAGTTTAATAAATAGTTAAAGAAGAGATATAAAATTTTTACCTTTTACTTTATTTTGCACCATTCTGACAAAAACTTCAATTGCAGCTGACATTGTAATTGTCACAAAACAAACGAATTATAGAAAAACGACCAACCTCTTCAAAATTCTGGACTAGACTGATGAAGGGTATAATATTTTTTTCTGATTATGTAATAAAGCTATCGTATCAATATATCCTAATCTACTTCCATTGATGTACAAGTTTTGAAATTTACTGCTTCGACTACAACAAGAAAATACAACAGGATTGAAAATATATATTTTGAAACACGCTCGTAATTGCATAAATTGTCCGTCATTCTGAGGACAATGTAAAATTTTTTCGACATAACGTAGTAAGGGTATTATATGTAATTTATAATTTTCTCGTAATAATAATAATTTCTGATCTGTAACATTTTTTGTGTTTGGTATTGTAAAATCTGTAACATTTACAGGTTCTTCTTCATTTCCATAAAATTGAAAAGGGTATTGTACCCATACAATAAAAACAGCTATGAAAAGAATCACAGCGAGAGTATTTAAAAAAATGTATTTACTGTATATCATCATGTGGCTAAAATAATAGGATCCGACTAACTTGTATAAAGTTTTTTTGTAAAAATGATGAATCATTTAGGTGTATACAAAATCATATGATCATTGTCAGGAAATATATTAGATCTAAGTCGATATTTTTCAGGACATGTCTGTGTAAGCTCTATTAATAAATAACCGTATGGTTTACTAGTAGCATCCTCATACGCCTCTATGAAATAATTTGAGGTAGTTGGAAAAATCTGTCGAGCCAGTGCGCGGACTTGTAATCTATCGCTTGGGTTTTTTAAAAGAATTAAATATTGAGTGTTTATCCTACTCGTAGGCATTCCATCAAAAAAGGCATTCTGAACTATATGTATAATTGATAGATTTCAGTGATGTGATCCTTTAGTAAAAAGTTGAGTTAAACGTTGATCATTCTTCATCTCTTGCATCATATCATCCATAATTAATAATTTAGGTGTGTCTTTACTTTTTTGAAGTTCGTCCAAGACAGGTGAACTTTGAATAAATTCTACATAAAAACATTTCTGAACTAACTCGTCATAAGCTTCTTGCCATTCCGAATAACACCAATAAATTTTTATAGGAGCAGGGTGAATCATTTCTTTAGCAAAAATCACAAGTTTTTTAACAAATTGTGTTTTTCCTGATTTTGTTGGAGCAGAAAATATGCAGTTGAATGGATATTTCCATATATAAAACTTTTCACCATCATTTGACATCATTCTCTCTCTTTTTCACAACAACAAAAACCAACCACTTTTTACTTGAACAATTTTTAAAATGATTTTTTATTATTATTTTAAACAAATTGCTATCTATCTATAATTATCAAGGATACAATATAATAAAACAATACAGATGTAAAATATAAAGATAGGTGGTTATATAAAATGGAATAACATTACTGTATGCAAAAATATACGCGCAAACTATGTATGAAATTATATAACAAGCAAACATGTAAGTGAACACATAAGCAAGCAAACAAACTATAGCTAATTAAAACATACAAAACTGTAATGAATGAATGAATGTAAGCAAAACTGTAATGAATGTAAGCAAAACTTTTACAATTCACGGTTAAGAAACTCATGAAGTGCTTAGATAACAACAGCATCATCAAAATCATAATGATAACCTTCATCAATAAAACAAACTACAGTATCTTTAAGAATTTTACGACCAGTACTTGTAAGTGAGATACATCTAAATATGTCAATCATCTGTTTAAAAGCGCGAAGACAGTAATAACCTTGAACTTCACCTATAACATATTCAAAACAGTCAATGATAAGTTCCATCTTTTCATATAAACGATTAACTGTTGGTGTAATTGCGATAATATACATGGAATTACGAGCTGGACACTGATGATCCTCAACAATTCCTACCTCTTTCGCGCAATAACAATCAAAAATACACCCATTAAAGATGTCTTGTATAACTAGTTCAGCACATATAACTATAAATAATTTTTCCCCTTTTACTACTTGCTCATCAGAAAACCATGGAATATCTAAACCCGGAACACGTAACTCACAAATACGCTTGGTTTCGGCATCCAACGAATTGGTATCCGACGTTGAATCGTAGTCAGGATCATTGAAACAGTTGATGAAGAGATCATTAATAAACGACGTTTGAACGCTAGCTTCCTTTTGATCTTCACTAGCATTGCTTTGTTCTCCGGCGAATTTTGTAGCATGAATCCCTTCTTCTTCTTTAATAATTTTCTTATCTGCAGCGACTTCTTCTTCTTTAACAATTTTTGGGGAAGAACCATCTTTTCCAGCTATGTCGTCGTTTTCGTTTGTTTTGCATTTTAACGCTAATTGGTGATTTGCTGCTAAAGCGTTGTACTCGTTTGAAATAGCTGGTGCTATCTCATGTATCATATTGGTCCAGCGCCAAAATTGCTAAAGAATAAAACATTATATATTTTAAAAGAAAGAAAGAAAGAAAGAAAGAATTCATATATCAGCTCACTTCTTTAGATAAACACCATGTCGTTCCATTAAACAAATTGTTAAATCGTACTGTAACCCCGTCGCTCTCGACCAGCATCTTATAACCAAGGTTGATGCCGCATCCACCTCAGTGTGAAAATGTCTTTTCAATAATATTGACATTGCGACCTAGTATATCGTATTGTGGTAAAATGAGCTTGAATCCGCGACCGTACACCTCTTTTGTTTTAGGGTTGATGTTATGAAAATAAATTGACACGTATCTACCTTCAACCACTACAAATAATGCCATGTTTTCGTCTAACATGAACTGGTGTTCCATTTTCGAAAATTCTTGAAGAAATATATTAAAGAGAGAGAGAGAGAAGAAGCGAGTAGTTTTTGTAGCAACAAAACAGATAAATGTATAAAGTGTTCAAAATTTTAGAGTAAAAGGAGGTTATAACTATAATAAAATAACCAGGATATATAGCTTATAGATGTAAGAGGAGGAGTTATAAGCATAATAACTATACAAGACATATATCCTACAGTATTCTACTATTCTGAGGAGTATATGAGAGGAGGAGCTATGTTCTACAAAAATAAAATAAAATGTGTTTATGTGCTACGGTAACCTTTGAGATTAAAGCTAGAAAAATATATGTGTTTTATGTGTTATAGTAATTATCAAGGTCAAAGCTATAGAAGCAATATAGCCATGTGCGCACGAGTTATGAGGGTCTTTAAAGCTTTCCCACATAAAAAGAAAAGATGGTGCAACAGGGTTATAAGCAGCTATTACAGTTATTTTATAGCTTCAAGAATCAAAACAAAAATACTAGGGTTGTACAGTAAAACAGGTTTTCAACTGGTTTTATCTGGTTATATGCTAATAAAATAAGCTAAAGAAATGATATAGGCACGTGTTCATGAGTTATTAAGGTCTTTAAAGCTTTCCCATCATAAAAAGAAAAGTACTACAATAACCTCCTAAACAAATTAAATCTCTACCATAAAATTAATAGTTTTTCGCTAATTTATAAAAATTTTCTATTATTACTGTATAAGTTTTGATGAATAGGTTGTTTTCTATTTTTCTAGTTTATAGTTTTTATATTTTCTAGTTTGGATAATTTTTATAATGAAACCTATTTATGAGGATATTACTTGGGATGAAGACGACATGCCTATAGAAATTTTAGAAGATATTACTTCCGATGAAGATGACATACCTATGGAAATTTTAGAAGATTATACTTCTGATGAAGACGATAAAACGATCTTGAATGAGTCTTCAGAGAATATTACCTCTGAGAAAGAAGAAGAAGAAATACTTGAAAATAATAATATTTTGGAAGAAGAAGAAGAAGGAACTGTTTTAGATTATGATGACGATGAAGATGATCAATACAAAAGTTATACGCCTTACAGTTCTGATGAGGAAGAAATTTATGAAGCAGCTCAAATTGGTGGCGGTGGTGGTGGTGGTGTTGGGGGTAGTGGAGGTGTAATGAATGCATCTTTTGTTGCAGATGATTTTTTCGAACTAGGTCAACCCAGTACCATAAATATTAGACATTTTAATACCGAAGGTCGCAGGTACTCTGTGAACTTTCGTAATACTGAACATATGGATGATTTAAATGCTCAAATAGTGCCAACATTTCAACGTATAGTAAACAAATTTTTGAGTATGTCGCTGATAATGCATTTATAGGGTTTTCCTTTGATCATCCAGATTTGACGAAAGGTCATGTTTTGATACCTTTTAGACCGAAACATGCTTTAACTGGAGATTTGATTGTAAACACTCTTAACGAACAATGTGATACACTGATTCGACGAGCACATTCTAAACCTCATAATTGCAGTTATTTTGAATGCAAAACATGCAATAAAAGCGTACCTAAAAAAGGTATTAGATACGGTATAATTATTTTATTTTATTTTATATGAAAATTTTTAATTTTAGGACATTTATGTTTTATGCAACCTGTTGATACCGAACAAATTGAAGAGGAAGAAGATATATTTGAAACAAATGTTGATGAGGATGAGTGTCTAGATGATAATGAAACAAGAATTACTGATAAGTGTCCTGTTAATCAAAAATTTGTTTTTTATGATTTCGAGACTATGCAGGAAAAAATTCTACGACAAACCGAATTAGGGGATGTGTTCGAACATGAACCAAATTTATGTGTTGTCTATACTGTATGCGATCAGTGTCGTCAAAACGAGGGAAATTTTTGCTGCGATACATGCGGTCAACGCGAGCGTATTTTCAAAGGCTCTACATGCCTAAATGATTTCTGCAAATACATTTTTGCAAAAGGTATGAAAAACATTACAGCAATAGCGCATAATTCTCGAGAATTCGATGGACAATTTATAATGCAGTTTTTGTATTGTAATGGACATCATAAACTACATATCATTAATAAGGGTGAATTAGTAAATTGTTTATAGTTTTTCATTTTCATTTTCATCTATTTATTTATTTTAGGTTTAGAGTTGATGTGTATCAAAGTAGGGTTGATAAAAATTATTGATTCTCTGAACTTTCTTCCGATGCCTTTGGCGGCTTTACCGAAAACATTTGGAATAAGTGAAATATGTAAAGGATATTTCCTTCATTTCTTTAATAGAAAATAAAATTATGGATATATTGGCTCATATCCATCACCCGACATGTATGGTTACAATGCTATGAAACCTGCGGCTCGTGCCACATTTCTGGAGTGGTATAATGGAAATCTTGAAGCAGTAAGTTTGCAAAAGTATAAAGTTTTGCATTTAAATGCATCATTGTTTAGGGTTGTCATTTTAATTTTGATAATGAGTTACTTGACTACTGTTGTAGCGATGTGCAGGTTTTACGACAATGTTGTATGAAATTTTGCGATATTTTTATGGAAGAAACGAATGTCGATCCTTTTGAAAATTCAATAACCATTGCTAGTGCTTGCAACTTAGTTTTCCGACGTTTATTTTTGAAACCAGATACTATTGGTGTAATACCATACAAAGGTTATGGTAAAAAAGAAAGACAGTCTGTTATAGCCTTAAAATGGCTGAAATAGTTAGCCCATAAAAATGAAAAACTCTATATTTGACATGAACTTAACGGTGGTGAAGTTCAAATTGGAAGATACAAAGTTGATGGTTTATCAGGTAATCTTGTTTAAATTTTTGAAATTTTAATATCTGTATGTTTGCTCATTAAGACACCACAATTTATGAATTTTACGGTTGTTATTGGCATGGTTGCCCTAAATGTATGAAAAATAGATATCAATTAACAGCCGATAATAATACAAAAGCGGTCGATGCATATGAACACACTTTTAATCGGGCTATGGAACTTCAATCACTCGGTTATAGCGTAGTCGAAAAGTGGGAATGCGAACTCTTACAACAACTTCACTCAGATCATGAAATGAAAACATTTTTTGATACATTCAAAATACCTGAACCTATAAATCCTCGAGAAGGTAAAATCTTGAATTGTTCTTTTTTATTTTGTCAAAAGTTTTCTTGTTTTAGCTTTCTTTGGTGGTCACACTAATGCTGTAGAACTGTATCATAAAATTAAGTAATATGAAGATGGTACACCTGCAGAAAAGATCAATTATGTAGATGTATGCAGTTTATACCCATTTGTCAACAAATATGGGAAATACCCTACAGGCCATCCAAAAATCTTTACTGAAGATTTTGAAGAGGTCAGCTCAACGTCCCAGCCTTATGAGGGGTTAATCAAGTGTACAGTTTTACCACCTCCCAAACTCTTACATCCTGTTTTACCGTATCGACATGGTGGTAAATTATTGTTTCCTTTATGCAAAACTTGCATGCATGATTCACAAAAGACGGCATGCGAGCATAACGACCAAGACAGAGCATTAGATGGTACATGGGTTATGATAGAATTATATAAAGCCTTAGAGAAGGGATATAAGGTATATTGTTACTGTAATGGTTCTTTTTCTATGTATATTATTTTTGTTTCAGATCCTCAAGATTTTTGAGGTTTGGCATTATGATAATATTGGGCAATATCATCCAACCAAAAACCCCACTGGTGGTTTATTTACTCAATAGGTCAATACCTTTATGAAAATGAAACTAGTAAGTTTTATATTATGTAAATGTGACAGAATTTGATTGTAATTTTTATAGCAGAGTGAAGGCTACCCTGCTAAAGCTCAGACAGATTAGCAAAAACGTGAATACGAAATGGAGGTCTACATTTGTGTGAATATTTCATTGGATTCTTCGAAAATTTTAAAAAATCCTGGAAAGAGGGTTTTGGCGAAATTAATGCTAAATTCTTTCTGGGGAAAAGTAACTTTGCATAGTTTTTTGTATCTCATTTAATTATTTTTATTTTTTTTAGTTTGGTCAGCGAAACAATATGGATAAGACTGTTATCCACAATGCACCCAAAGAATATTTTGAACTTGTGATGAATGTGGCCAACATTATTAAGAATGTTAGACTAATCAATGAACAATTGGTGTCAACAACATATTGTCAAAATGATGATTTTGCAGAAGTCATGGGAAATACTAACGCTGTTATTGCAGCTTATACAATGGCTCAAGCTCGACTAAAGTTATATTCTTACATTGAGCGATTAAAAAGTCGAGTATTGTATTTTGACACGGATAGTATTATTTACCTGTCAGCAGTTGACAAACAACAATATTAGGTACCCACTGGTTGGTGTCTTGGTGAAATGACTGATGAGTTACGTCAATATGGTTCTGGATCTTACATTACCGAATTTGTCAGTGGAGGTCCTAAAAATTACGCTCACAGGTTGTACAGTCCATCTACAGACCAATACCGTCACGTAATCAAAGTCCGCGGTATCACTTTGTCATCAGATACTATGAAAAAAGTTAATTTTTATTCACTTCGTCGAATGATTTTTGCTTTTGTAAAAAACAATGGAAAAGAAGAAGTAGATGTACATAGTCTCCCTATAGAGTGTCAGCAAGATCGTAAAGTTGTTACTCGTAAAACTTTGAAAAAATTTCGTATAGTATATGATAAACGTATTTTGAAACGTAATTTTTGTACATTTCCTTATGGTTGGACTAAATGATTTTTACAATAAAGGAGAATGTTGCATCGAATTAAAAATTTTTTTCTTTTTGATATGTAAAGATTTTTTCAACTCTCCAAATTTTCTACACACTTTTTACGACCAACTTGTTCTGGTTATTTTTTATAAAAGACCTTCTTGGTCATTTTTGGCAGTTAATCAAAATTTATACGCATGCACCCGTAAAGATAATGTTTCATCGCGTATTGACTCTCCCGAGATTTTACTCATTAAACAGACCATTACTGACCAATTTGACCGTTTGAGATTGACTTGAACGATCCTTCAGGAATGGGGCCTCCGAGCATATTTACGCCTGCAGGTGGCGCCCTTTTGTCAAAGGGGGTCCAGGGGCGCAAATTTTTGAATTGCTTCTTCTGCCCACGGGAGAAGCCATTTTTACACATGATCACTTTTTAATTCTGTTTCATTTTTGCTCATTTCAGTTTTCCTTTTTTCATCTACAGTAACACATCTATTACTCTAATGTCTCTATTACCATAATAGAAAAATTACCGTAATTCTACTATAACGATAACTCCCGAATCTGTCTGCTTAACCGTACGTCAACTCTCCAAATTTTCTACACGCTTTTTACGACCTGCTCGTTCTGGTCATTTTCTATAAAAGACCTTATTTGTCTACATGCTTTTTATGGCTAGCTCACTCTGGTCATTTTTTATTCAAGACCTTCTTGGTCATTTTTGGCAGAACATCAAACTTTATACGCATGTACCTGTAAGGATAATGTTTCATCGCGTATTGACTCTCTCGAGATTTTACTCATTAAACAGACCATTACTGACCAGTTTGACCATTCTGACATTTGTTGACTTGAACGATCGTTCAGAAATGAGACCTCCCAAACATATTTACACCTGCAGGTGGCATCCTTTTGACAAAGGGGGTCCGGGGTGCAAATTTTTGAAGGGCTTCCTCTTCCCAGAGGGGAAGCCGTTTTTACACACGATCTCTTTTTATTTCTTTTCCATTTTTTGTTTATTTTAGTTTTCCTTTTTTATCAATTTTCCTTTTTCATCTACAGTAACACACATATTACCATAACTCCACTATTACCATAATCGAAAATTACCGTAATTCCACTATTATGGTAACTCTAAAGCCTGTATACTTAACCGTACGACCTATAAATCGATGAAGAAATTGACCATATATGTTTACTGTACGACCTGTAAATCCACCAAAAGTCGTCCGTATATGTTTACTGTATGACCTATAAATCGACAAAAAATGACAAATTATAGGTCGTACACAAAAGATAGGAGTATCCTTAACCATTCGACCTATACGGTCCGGCCTTACTACTCATCTATTTGGATAAGGGTGGGTAGGCATAGAGCTACAGTATTCAACATAAAATAATGTACATCAAAATTACAGAGCAATTTACGATAAAAGGAATTATATAGATTATTTACAACCTGGGTAATCTTTATTTGTATGAAGTTTTGCAAAGTGGCGCCCCCGTTGCGCTGTGCTTGTCCAATTGTCGCAGCTTAAAATAGCTGGGGCTTCCTCGAAAGTCTGTAAAAATTTAATTGAATGATTATATAAAATTTTTTGCTAAACTGTTCAAGTGTGTCTCGTTCTTTATTCACATATTTTTACAGTATTCAGTTTTCCATCAAAATGTAGTTGAATCACATGATCAGGAACGCCTGCAACTACGGCTGCAGTTGCTCCTCCTGCCCACAAGCTATTTGTTTCATACTTCTTGACATCCAATTATAGGACTGTTTAAATTTCTTGGAATAGTTCCCTAAATCTGCTGTAGGACAATGGTTGGGCTTTCTTAAGCCCCTCTCTATCATTTTTTCTAAAGATGGCACGAAAAAGAAGTTCATTTCAGCGTAATTTTGGCGGAATAGAAATAACTGAGCAGGGCGATGTTAAGGACATGATAAGGACAGAACTTTTGGGATCAACATTATTTTACTTTCACTGTAAACATCCGTTTTGCTGTGTGGGATAGTTACGCTGAAGCTGGAAGTACTGGAGCTGATGTCCGTAGCCATCAATTTGAGAATTTCATCTATTCGGAGGAAACCTCCAGAGCCTAAATATAGCAAGAAGACGAAGGTTGGTGAGGTTAGGATTGTCTGTGCAGTTAACACTGATTTTGTTGATGATTTCAGGATAGAGTGGTTCCTTTCTGTTGCTTTGCTTTGGCAGACTACGCTGGGCTGATCCAAGATCCATTTTAAAAGGAAGTTCGAACTAAAAGTGTGCAAATTTGCGAGTTTGTGAAACCAAGCGAGAGAGGAATGAGGCTGAACTGCAGATGAGCAGCTCCTGAAGGCTTCAATGTCAGTTAGATAAAGGCAGCAAGCTCCAAGGGGTTTCCTGGAAATATGGTATAATTTCATCCCTGTGCCCAATGGGACGATTTGTGGAAATGTGTGGTGTAAATCGAAATAGTACTCGAAGCCAGAACATCAAGGCTATACGAATCGTTCTGATTTGGTCCGTAGATAAATTTCCATTGGATAGAATAATGTTTTTTGCAAATTTTTGTTTGCAAATTTCCAAGGATCCAGACAATCTGAATGGTGGCAGATTTCGTTGTGAAAGGTATGGGCTGGTTGGGTGGGAGCAATAAGAATATGGAAGCGAACGTGTGGAAAATAAGCGGGTGCAGGGAGAGCAGAAAAAGTGAAGTGACTGTATACTGTAGCTTAATGCACTCAAAGTGGCTCTATGGAACTTAGCACAGCTGATGCTGTGTGTCTAAAGTATGCCCAGGCAATGTCATCTTACAGTATAACCAAAATAAGTTACAATTATGAACACGCGCTATAGAGTCCTGACAATTTCATTTTATGTTTGCAGGTTATAAAATTTGTTCATTGCATATTGCAGTTTACTGTATAAATTTGCGAATGTTTTCCGGCAAAACAAAGCTGCATACCAGTGTTTGTTTTGTGCCAAAACCACACCTGTACTTGGGGGGGGGGGGGGGGGACTTGGCCAACCCAGTACCCAAAATGATTTCCCCCCCCCGACCCCCCCCCAGTTGGGAAAAAATTAAAAAAATTTGCCAAAAAGTGTATGTTTTTTGGCCTTTTTTGGGAAAAATTTCGACTTTTTCCTACCCCCCCCCAAAATTTCGGATTTACCCCCCCCCAACTGGTCGGAGGTCTTACAGGTATGGCCAAAACATGGTTTTTGGCACAAAAAAATTTAGAATGGCACAAAAAATTTTGGACGTTTGTGCCAATTGGCACAAATTTTTTGACTGCTCTAAAGCTGAATTTCCTTGATTTTTAGTCATTTTACGGCACTGTTTTTTTCCACATTTGCACGATGTGGAAAAAAATCTGGAATGTGGAAAAAATTTTTGAGGTCTTTCCACAATTGTGGAAAAAACATTTCGGGTTTTCATATTGAAGAGATGCATTTTGGTGCATTTTAGAAGGTCCAACTCTCAAAATTTTCCGGCGTTTCGCTCCGGTTATAACTTCAATAATCATTCATTATTATTTATTACCAAGCTCAGGCGCGGCTTTTAGCATGTCTACCTTCACTTACCTTTAATCTTCAATAGTTTTCATCATCTTAAACGTATTAGGGTAAATGGCCTAACATGGAACAAGGTCGAAGTCGGAACAAACTTCGCTTGAACTAAATTTGCGGAGCACCTGTTCATCAAATTTTAAACGGTCAAATCTATCAAAATAAAGCAGGTTTCAATCTTTTGATTAATGTTTTCGCCAGTACAAAATACTGTGTCTGAGAAAGAGAAAAATACGTTTCAAATTTCGAACAAAAATTTTTCCAGTTTTTAGTAGCTTAAAACTTCGGCTTGGCTGGCCTGATTTCCTTGAAATTTCGATTTGGGACATTATTTGTCATCCTTTTTCGAAATATAAAAGATTTTTTGGTCGATTCTTAATGAAACATTGATTTCTGAAAATCGTCCTTTTTGTCTAAGATGGAACAAGCGCCTGTTCCATGTTAGACCTACACAAAGTTATACGAGATTTTCATTTTTAAGATATGCCACCTAAAAAAAACCGTGTTTACCAGGGTTTCGAACCTTCAAAATTACCTGCACTTCAAAATTACCTTCAAAATTACCTATGCTTTATAATGTGTTCCATCTAAAATATCATGATGTCTAACATGGAACATTTTAGAAATTATATATAAGTTTTGTGGATTGTCGAAAACGCCTGTTTTTGAACTTAAATAAGAAAATAGGCTACTATTTTCAATTAGAAACTTCAAATTAGTGATTTGAACTATTTTCCATCATCTTATTAAGAAAAAAGCAAGCATTGTTCAGCATAATAATAAAACTGTAATGTCCGTTTCAGAATGTCAAGTTCATTATGTTTCAACGCTTTAAATTTGAAAGAAACAAGTTTCTCAACACGTTAATAAAGGTTTCAACTGCAAGAAATTATTAGTTACTGTCGAATTTTAATATTTTCTCCTCGTTCCATCTTAGACCCGACTCGGGTCTAAGATGGAACACTGACCAGGTTTTAAAAAAATGCCCACTGCTGCTAAGAAACGCAACAGTGGGCATCAATTTTTTTTTATTTAATGCATAGATGAACTATCTATCATTTGCCAAAGTTTCAATTCCAACAGATTTATGATGATCGAACATTTGATGATTTTCTGAAGTGTGTTCCATCTTAGCCCATTTACCCTATTTCATGTTTAGTTGGCAATCTTGCATATTATATCTCTATTTTTAATGAAGATCCGCATTTTTTCCTTCGTAGATTTTTTTCAGAAAGATCAACACGTCAACTTTCTTAACTTTTTGAAGCGATTGTTCTTTTCTCAACGTAAATTCAATTCAAAAGCTTCATGGAAGTATTTTTGGAAAATTTCTACGCTTCTGACTTATAGCTTTTCGGCCAAATTTATGAAAGTTTACGAACAAATTAATGGTTTTAAAATTTTTCGAATGACAAATTTCTATAAATTACAATTTATGAACACAAAATTTAAATCTTAATTTTGAGATATATGACAAGAATGATTATCAGAATGCTTTAAAAAGCTCAAGAACGCTTGAATAAAGTTTTTATGAGCATTTTCAAGCGAAAAAATGAGATTTTAAGACGGAAAAAAAATTTTTTCCACATGCGGAAAAAAATTTGACCCCTTTCCACATTTGTGAAAAAGAGTTCGTGCTAAAAAACAGAAACGCAACATTTTTTCGGCGCTTCGCGCCGAGTCAAGTATAATATTGGTTACTTTTATTTGTTTAGAAACGTGAGAGAATTTTATTCGAATAGTATATTTATATGATCGCAACAAACCATGAGACTATCATTGAGTGAAAAATAAATACCACTGTTCTTTCAGTGTGATCGGAAACCGAAATTTTTATTTTTGGCGATCAAGAATTTTTTGGCGATCAAGAAAGAATTTTTATTTTTGGCGATCATCGTTTATTCATTACCCGGGTAATCAATAAACGGGTACCCGGGTACGAAATTTTTGTCGTGTGAAGCTCTACTGGCGAACATTATTTGTGTACAATTAGCTATAGCATAGTTTCAAATAAGTTTAAACTAGCATTAATCGTATTAGAAATTTAAATTCCCGCGTTTTAAACTCGCAAAAAACAATACGTGTGAATCAAGAATACGGTGAGTTTACAACAAGGTTCTCGGAAACAAAGTATAGTATTATGCTCAGTGAAATATGGGACATGGAGAAACATATTCATCTATTGCCACTTCCTAGTATTAGAGAATGGTTATTGTTCTGTATAGTTTTTGTCAATTATAGCACTTTTTTGTACAAGCCTGTAATGAATTTTATACATGCAGTTAGAGGCATCACGTGTGTTCTATCATGAAAACGAAGTATGTATTGTACACAGTAATCATGTGGATTGTAAAAATTGCTACAAGACAAGTGAATTCCATGCGCAGAGGCTTAAAAACGTTTTGTCTCCTGGGCGCGTATATGTTTCTCAGAAAATGGAAAGTTTTTTTGAGTTAAAATTTTGCTAAAATGAAATGATGCGGAGGCCTAATATCGAACTTTTAAGCCAGTGAAACAAGCAAAAAGGAAAAACATATTCTCCTTTTTGCCATTTCCTGGCATTTTCAGATAAATATCGTACTTTCAAGCTCCTGCAAGGAAGGTGCAAAAAATTCTTTACTGAAAAAGTGTATTTTCGAAGTATAGTACGAACGCCACTAAAGTGTGGCGAATTTTACATTTTTCGGCATGTATCATTTATGCAAATTTTTAGCATACGTTGAGATATTTCGAAAAACAATAATATGCATCAGGGACAACAAACTGCGCTCTTTGCAATGGTGCTACTTAAAATCGATGAATCGAAAAAATTTTTTGTAAACAACATTTATGCAAATTTCTAACGTACTATACATTTTTACAAAAACAAATATCAAAACTGGGGGGTAGAAAAACAAGCTCGTTTCAATGGTGCAACAGAAGATCTGAAGATCGCAAAAAAATTTTTTTAAATGGACATTTTCGCTTTGTTTACACTTTCTTTACGCCGCACATACTAGATGTTAAGGTGGTTTACTCTGGGCATTTTACTCAGCTATCGAACAAGAAATGAATTAGCTTTCTATGACTTATACAATTCGAGATATTTGTGCGGTCATCTACCCCAACTCGGCTAAATTTGCATATTTTCTATGATAATTAAGTTTCATTGCAAATTTTCAAACCGCCAGTCAGTAACTTGTGCAACTCGAGGAGCTGCATCCAACAGAACAAGAATCGTCTAGAAAGACTAAATATTCGTAAAATTATTACTGGTCGGAGTTTTGAGATTTTTCTTTACAATGAAATAAGGTCGCATTTGCATATTTCGAAAAAATTTCGTGGTGGTCCCGAGATATGGCCGTACTGAAGATATCAATACCACAATCGAGCTAATCGGTTAGAATAATCCTTAGTTATGAAAAAGTGGCAAAACAGTACTCTAGTTTGTCTCATAACTTTAGCTACAATATGTCTACAGTAATCTAAGTGGTACCATATTGTAGCCCGCATCGAGTTTTATATTGTTGCTAAATTTCAGCTTTGGATGTCTTATAGTTTTTTAGAAATCTTGTCTTAAACGTGAAAATCGGCGTGCCTAAAACGAAACATATTATAGCCTAGCCTAGCACTAACGTGCTAGCTATGATTGTGAATTTGCGGGCCGAAAAAAAGTTGAATCTTTCTTCAACATTCTTACTGCTAACAGCCATTCAACTAGCATACTTGCCGGTCCATTTTGAGCCCATTTTTGGACTCAAAAAACGGCAACCTCCCTCTCCAGCAGTGTAGGATCCAGAAATTTTTTTCTGGGGGGGGGCTATGCTTAAAATTAAGTATTTTTCCAAAAAAATCAAGAATTTTTCAAATTTGCCTATAGGCAAGGCCGTGCACAAGGGGCGGGGCGGAGGGCGCCCCCCCCCCCCCATTGAGGTATATCAGCATAAAATGAACATTTTCTGGGGCTATTCAGTAAAAAAATCTAGTTCGCCCCCATGGAAAAATTCTGCGCACGGCCCTTAGGTATACAGAAAAAAAATCGTATTTCAAAAGTCTCAGAGGGGGGCGGCAGCCCCGCGCTTGCCTAAATACGCACTTGCTCTCCAGTGGGTCTGCTGTCTACTGTCTACCTCAAAATTTTAGGGCTGCTCAAGTCAGCTCACGAACTGCTGATGGCTGTGAGCTGTAGGCATAACAAAAACTTTAGCAGTTACAAGGAATGCTGTGTATAGCTCACTAGTACTGCTCATTAGTGCTCATGACTCATCATGAGCAGTAAAATCTGCCTAATATCCAGATAAACTATCGAAACGAATCAACTTCAGCCAAAATACAATTCAACATAAGTTGAATTTATTGAATATGAATCTTTAGCTTTTCGATATATCTTTAGCTTTTCGATTTTCAATTTCTTTTCGATTTTCGATTAGTGTCAGAAAAAACTGCATTACAGTTAGTTGACTCAACTCTCAATTTGATTGTTAAATCAGGAAAAAACTTGTATTCTCGAAAACAAAATCAGAATTTTTTTAAAAAACCCAAAAATGTCCAATTTTCCAAACCAAAAAGCCAATGCCCGCCAACCCTGTAACATGGTGCTTAGCCAAAATGAAGAATCATGGACTGCCGACTGCACAGGAGTCATTATTCCTGCTGGCGTGAAGCGCTGGAAAAATTTTCGGATCCCGATACTCTAGAACGTTCATAGATGAATCTTTCCAAGACAGATTTTATGATTTAGGATATGATTTTTTCCGGCCCAATGATGTTCATGCTCCAACAATCTGCGGATGTTTTCAACTTGCTAATCAGGTAAAAAAATCGGCTAGAAGTTGATGGTGTTTGATAAATTTGGGCGAAACAACAAAGTTCGTAAATAGACTTCCAGCCCTAAATACCGAAATTTTTTTTTTGACTTATGACACTAGAACGCTGGAAAATATATCTTCTCAACATTTATATTTCCTTGATAGCAGTATAATTTTTCATTCAATTCAATCATTTTTCATAGTCTGACAAAATGCAAATTAATATTGAGAGCATGTCACTTAATTTTCCAGATCAGAAAAATTAAAGCAACCTAAATTTTGGATTATTCACCCAGCAATATATATATGCCACTGTCCCAAATTGATGTTTCAATTATTTGCGATTTGTCGAATACAAAAAAAATGTTTACAAAGTTCAAAAATTTGTGAAGACCACAGAAAAATTTTGATGAAAAAGTCGAAAAAATCTTCATCTTCGACAAATATCAAGACGCAATATGGAAGATTAACTGATTAAACCACAAGATGAGACATCATAGGTGGTATGATAACAACTATTGAGTGCTAACTAGTAAGTAAAGTAGACATTCGTACAGTCGCCTCTGAGCTCAACTATAGCGAGCAATGATCAAAATAATCATTATCGGCATATAAAAATTTTGAAAGTTTTAACCTTCTAAAATGCACTATAGCGTACCTTTTCAACTTGTTTTTCATGAAATCGAAATTTTTGGCAAAAAATCTTGAAATGCGAAAAAAAATTTTGAAAAAATTTCGGGATTTCTAAATCAGAAAGGTGCATTTTAGAAGGTCAAAACCTCAAAATTTTCCGGCGTTATTAGTGATGTTCCCTGAGCAATTTTCATATCTGGATATCTGTGTTTTTTTGCACGTCTGGATATCCGGACAATTTTAATGTTGTTTGCACAGAGGTAAAAAGAAGTCACATAGTAGTAATACACTGGGTCAACTAAAATACAACATAATAATCAGAGGTCCCCAAGGTCGAAAATGTAGGTAGGGGTAAAATCCTAAATTGTAAGGGTAGTACTGAAATATGCCGTGACCTTTTTTTTTGCTCCCAACTTTTTTGGGTAGGGGGGTGATGTAGTACTCCCACCACAAAACCACTTGCAAAAATGATGAATGCTCCTACAGTCAAGCATCATTTCATTTACTATTTCAACCCCCTTTTTCCAGCTCAAAATCATGCAACTTGAATCTAATTATACGCAGAGAACAGTCACACTTCAAAGATTGTTGTGTCAACTGATTCCTGCACATTTCAAGAATCAGGCACAACATAGTTTTGGAAACATTATTTGAACCAGCATCTTCAGGAGTATGAGCTTATTCCATCACTGATAAGGGTTGAAACAGTGCTTCCATTTGAAAGTGCAGAAGCGGGAAAAAGGAAAGGAGAGCATGAAGAGGAAAAATTTTAAGAACATAATGTTTTTCTTCCCAACGGGCGATTTTTTGATGAATCACATATTTACATAACTCATTATTTGATCTCCCAATTATATATAGAATGATTGCCTACAAGTAGTATATATAAATGTGCTGATATTCTTTCCTAAAAATCAGTATATTGTGCAGAAGTTGCATACATTCCCATTATCATCTGCTCAGTAAATGTGTCAAAAAGACCAGTGAGTAATTCCTCTCAAGCACACATTGTGCAATTTTTCTCGAATTACAATAACCTACTGACGAAAGGATGAGGTCTACCAAAATTTTTTGCAATAGTGAGCTGTTTTTATGGGGGTAGTAATCTAAGACAGGAGTAATACCCCCCCAAATCTAAGACCGGGGTAATACCCCCATGGGGTGTGCAATAACTTTTCGTGTTGTACATATATTTACATATGTTAACCGTGATTGTTACAAAAATATGTAACTTTTTTAAACTGAAATGTCTTGGGAAGTACTGTAGGAAAAGTTTAGCTTCTTTATATTTTTTCTTCTCTTTTTTTGTGAAAAGTGAAAAAGCTTCTCGGTGAATAGATCCTAAAAAATTGACTTGCTTTTCCTACGTCTCTGTTGAATTTCTGAGGATCCAGCCACATATTGGAGTTGATGATGAATCCGCATCTTCCATTTGTTCAATCTGGATTTTACTCAGGAATCCTTGGATCCGACAGCTCCAGTAAAATCTGACATCTGAGAACTTAACGACTTTTCAGGAAAAGCTACTTTCAAACCACATTTTGGACTTCAATTGTCAAATGTCCTTCCCATTTCAAAGTAAACAGAACTTTATATGATCTTTTTTATGCATCTTAATCGAAGACGGACTGCATTAATCACTTTTAAAGTCATTTACACAACGCCTTTACACTTAGATTCTCAAGATTGGTTTGGTACCCCAGATTTCATGTGACGTATAACAGGGGTTTTTTAGCAGGATGCTAATGACTGAAAGGGAGAAATTTTCAGAAAAAGTTTGAGAAGAAAGTTGAGAATATCACAAAATTGTGGTAGAAAATCAAAAATTGCCATTTTCACAAATAGTTCCAGATACAATGAAAAGATTTACGTATATAAACGTTTATCGAAACAGAATGCGAATTTAGCGATTCCTAATAGTCGAACACGGTTAATGAACACCCCGAGTGGACCGAAATAAAAGTGTTCACTATCCGTAAGTGTTCATTATCAGAACTCTGTCAAATTCAACATAAATTTTACTTCAACACGAATCACTTATCATCATTTAAAAAATGACATTATTTTAGACTGTTTCAACAAAGCAATATGACTTGTATCCATAAAATCATCAATAGAATTTACAGAGGCAAGTATTTCATCAGAGGATTCCTTTGAAAACAAAAAATTTCTGACAACCGATATAGCTCGTTTGGCTTCTTCAAACGTAGGTATTTTTTGAACAGGGCCTTGATCATCACAGTCACTATCGATTTCTGTTGTTTCAATTTCTGGTTCATCCGGTTTTCTCACTAAATCAACAATTGATTGTTCATCCATATCCCTGGAAGTAACAACATCATCATCAACGTGCAAAAACTCCGCAAGGCTGAACTCTGTATCGTGATGGGATGCTAATGTTTCGCACAATTTTTCAAATGCTTCTTGGATAAGAACACTGAAAACTCGCTTTAGAAAAGCTTCTTCCTGAGCATCACACTGAAAACCCGCTTTAGAAAAGCAACCAGATATCGAAGAAGCGGAAACATTTTGCCAAGCAGGAGAAATAAAAATTACGGCATCCAACAAACTAAAATTCCCAATGTCTCCACCCTCATCGATTTTTCGCAAAATGCTTTCAATCATAAGTTTACGGTAATTTACTTTCAAACAGTTGATAACACCTTGATCCATCGGCTGCGTTTTTGAAGTGGTGTTGGGTGGTAGAAAAATGAGCTTAATGTTCGAAAGTTCAAGTTCAGGATGAGCTGGACAGTTATCGATAACAATCGCAACGTTACGTTTTTCTCGCTTGAATTGCTTGTCCAGCTTTCCTAACCAATTTTCAAAAAGTTCCGACCTCATCCAAGCTCTTTTGTTGAACATATAATCGACCGGAAGCTTTTTAATGTTTTTGAAACAATGAGGATTTTGAAATTTTCTGATAACAAGCAACCGTAGTTTATCCAAGCCATCCATGTTAGCAACGACTAAAACTGTTATACGTTCTTTGCTTTTCTTACCACCAACACACAAATCGCCTAAAAATGAAGTGGTTAAAAAAGTGTTAAAAAGTCAAACTAAAAACGTGGGACCTTTTTAAGATGTTCACGGCCACTATTATTTCTATTAAGCCTGTCTAAACAATAATTGGAAGAAATAAATCGCGATAAAAAATGTGGTTTACACACATTAAGCAAAAAAAAAATACGCTGTAAAATTCTGGCGGTGAACATCTTAAAAAGGTTAAAAAGTCAAACTAAAAACGTGTTTGAATTTATCACCTTTGAATGTAAGAGTTTTGTCCGGTAGGAGTCTCCAAAACAGACCAGTTTCATCCACGTTGTAAACGTCACGCGGCTTATAATTGATCAGCAATGCTGGTGAAATTGTTGAATACCAATCGCCAAAATGCACCTTGGTAACTGAATTGGCTTCGCCGCAAATTTTTTTGAAAATGATCGAATGTCGTGTTTTGAAACGGTCTAACCATCCTGTATTGCACTTGAAATCGTTTTTGTCCAAACGTTGTGCAAATTTGTTAGCCTTTTCTATCAAAATGGAACCTGTCACCTGTTCATCATGTTTTCAACATGTTCATCGACTGAGTTTGCTTCAACCACTCAACGAGACACTTTTCAATTTCAGGTTCATCAGATGTTCGCATACGTTTTCTATCAGATGAAAATTATCCAGACTCAACATTTAACAACAGTTGCTGTTTTTCACCAAGCGCGGCATGAGAAGTAGTTTCCACTTCGTTGATAATCTTAAGCTTTGTTTCAAGCGAAACAACATTCTTTTTGACAGGCAGCATGACACACTTGACACAAGAAAAAAAGCAATGTACAATAGCACCAAGACAACAAGACAAGACGTTGTGTTGCATTAAGATGTTTCTAGAAGTTTCTGGAAGTTTCTGTAATCGATAAAGTGTACATATTATCTGTACACATTGTGTTTACTGAGTGTAGATTAAAGCGTGTTCAATATCTGTCAACATGTGTTCATTAAACGTAGAATTTAACGTGTATCAAGATATGCAGAGATTCTACCAGGCGTGTTCATTATCCGTTAACTGTGTGCTCATTAACCGTATTATCAACATATAAGAAACTATAGGAATTGAGTTGGGACTGTGCTACAGCATGTTTATTAAGCGTAAATGCTCAATATCCAGAGTGTTCATTAACTGTGTTCGACTGTAGTATTACCGTCAAACTAACTACTGAGTATTTACTTCTCGGTCAACTAATCAAATGTATAATGTGAGAATGAACTGATTTGATTAGAATTGGATGAGAGTCTTATTCCTTTTAAAAGCACCAATATCAAACATAATTTCATGAGTCAATACATAAAAGCATGTTATCAGAATTGAAAAACTCGCACATTAGTTAGACACCAACGAAGTATTATTTGTCAACAGTGCCAACTGTGCTAATGAAATGTTTTTTCATTAGCACGAATGCTAATGGGACTCGTGCCAAAAAACCTGCAGTGAATAGTATATGAACAGTATATACATTTATTTAATTCGAACTTTTGTTGTTTTGTTGCTGGAACTTTGTGTAATAATTAGAGCACGGATTTTTAAGTGCTGCACTTAATCTTTTGTTCTGATGGAATATACTTTCCATGCTTAGAAACGCAATTATCCATGGTGTCTGATGCAAAAGAATGCTAATTAACAGCACTTAATTGCACTTCATTTGGGGGTCTTGCACTTAATTGCACTTAATTTAAACTTTTTGTAAAAGTTGCACCTAAATGCATAGTTATTAATTAAAAACTTGAAAAAACATGGCTAAAAAGTTAAAAACTTTTCAACTATTTTTAACTTTTTAAAAGTTAAAAACGTTTCTAGTTGAAAACTTGAAGAAATATAGTTAAAAACTTGAAGAAACATAGTTAAAAACTTGAAAAATAAGGTTTAATGAAAGATCAACAGTGGAAAATTTCCAGTGATGCGTTTTTTGAATAGATTTGCCCGCGGAAAATATACAAGCAGTCTTGGCCGAAATCCTGATCTTCAATGGTTTGTTTCTGACTCCATCCGGAATTTAAATTTATAACGTTGTTCATGACGTAGACGTAGAACGTTTGTTTTCTCAATATAAATTAATATTGTCTGATCGCCGTCAAAGCTTAACGTTTGAAAATATTAAAATGATAAATATTGTTATGTTTAATAAGTTTCTTTTCAACTAAACTTGACAGTTTGCTGCCATTAAAACGTATTATTGCAATTTATTAAGGCCAAAAATTAGTGTAAAATTGGTTTTTTTGCATTTAACTGTGCACTTAATTTGCCATTTTTTTGCACTTAATTAGGCACTTAATTTGGACTTTTTTTGCACTTAAGAATCCGTGCTCTAGTAATAATGTAGCACCTAACTTCTCAGTAACTTTTTTGAAAAGTAAAAATATCCGGATATTGTTTTACATCCGTACATCCGTTTTTCAAAATATCCGTCCGGATTTCCGACGCACATCACTAATCTCTATGTACTTTACCTACTAGTTAGCAGTGGTTGTTACCCCCTGTAATGTTTCATCTCATGGTTTAATCAGTTTATCTTTAATACTGCATCTCAGTATTTGACGAAAATAAAGATTTTTTCGATTTTTTTTCTCAACATTTTTTTGCCTTTACAAATTTGCGGAAATAACCTTTTTTGCATTCGGCAAATGATTGAAACTCCACCGGTTTGAGACAGTGACAAGATATTGCTGGTTCGAATAATCCAAATTTTTGGTTGCTTTTCTGGTTTACAAATTGAGTGGCATGCTTTCACTATGATTTTCAGCATTTCGTGCGACTATGAAAATGATTGAATTGAATGTAAAATTAGATCACTTTTCAAGGAAATAAATGTCGAAAAATTCATTTTCCAGAGTTCAAGTATCAAAACTCCAAAAAAATTTCGTCGCTTCGCGTCGGTAGTCTAAGAATCTTTTTGTTTCTCCCAGATTTATGAAACATCGTTGACTTCAAGCTGATTTCTTAGCTGATTAGCTGGTTGAAAATATCCGCAGATTGTTCAGCATGAACATCATTAGGCCGGGAAAATCAAATTTTAGATCATAAACTCAGTCTTGGAAGGATTCATCTTCGAACGTTCTAGAGTATCGGCATCAGGATTTTTTCATACCAATTAGGAGCCATGGCTCCTAAAAATTCTGATTGGCTCCTAAAAATTTAGGGGCACAAGTCGAATTGGCTATAGGGCTTCCTGTGCGGAGATGCATTTTTATGCATTTTAAAACGAAAAATACCGAAAATTTTCCGGAGCTTCGCGCCGGATTTCAAATCATTTTTGATTCTGGTATCATTTCTGTTGTGCGGTTAGAAGATGTCATCCTAGCTTATGCTTATAGGTTTCAGAAACCAGCATGTTATGGATGAATGTTTGACCTTGTATGGTTTTTTTCCACGTATTTGACAAAAATTAAGATTTTCCTAGATTAGTTTTACCAAATTGTTTTGCGGCGCTTTAGAATTTTTGGCTTAGGGGAACAGTTTTTGCGTTTGGAAAATGATTGAAACATTCAAACGTGAAAATGGCAGAGGTTCTTGCTATCTGAAAAAACCATTTAGATTCATTGTTGCTCACTTAATTTTTGAACTCTAGTTTGCCCCACAGAATACTCATTGAATTCACTGAAAAAATAGACCTTTCTCCTACGCTATAGAATATCGTAATCTAAAATTTTCTTTCAGTGCTAAGCGCCGGAGATATTCAAGTCCGAAGTAAAATATCTATCGCGTTTTTTATATTATAGATCATGTGAAAACAATCGCTTTTGATAAATAATTGTGATTGGTAAATTAGTGGCTCCAGATATATAAGATCCAAAAAGGAGGTTAAAATGTTTGACCTCTTCCGCCAATCAAATGGTGAAAAGATCGGTCATCGGCAGTTGCAGCAGAATGTGATGAAAAATGCATTTTCCGACATTTTAGAGGCCTCGAAATCAAAAATTTTCGGCGCCAGGTACCGAACAAGTTACTTTAGCCAGACTTTGGATTTCTTTCTAAAAACTAAAAAAATTCAATTTTAAAAGTCAGGAACTGATGCGAAGTGAATGAAATACAAGCGAAGTAACTTTTAATCATTTTTTCTGGTGAAATTAAGCGAATTTATCAATTTTATAGTGAGCTACTAAAAATTATAATCCGTGCAACCCAATCTTTCCCCAAGTTACGGATCAACGTGGCTTGTGTGAAAAAGCCCTGCTGATGTATTTGAATAATGACTGATCATTTGTGAGCCTTATTATTCTGTGATTATGAATGTATTCATAATGATTGATCTGTTATGCTTGCTTCTTCTGTGACTTTGAAGAGGGTTTTTGGCTGAATTTGTTGAAAAAAAACGTTGCTTTTTTACTACCAAATTTATTTACAAACTTTTTAGTTTGGCTTGTTGGAATTCCTATTGGCCTGTAAAATTTTGACCCTAGGAGCCAAATGGCCTGTCGAGAAAAAACCAAAAAAAACCTGTTCGGCATCCGAAAATTTTCTCGGCGCTCCACGCGGGAAGGAAGTACGATTCATATGCAGTCTAGGATTCCTCATTTTTGCTAATTAAAGTCAAGTCAGCCGTCGAATTTGTATGGAATTTAGCTTTTCCTCGCTTTGGATTTTTGTTATGAATTTTGACGAATTCTTATAATCTGATCTAAAAATCAGAGTTTTTTCCTCCATTTTCGATAAATTATTGACTGCAGAAGCATGAATATGTATGTTCAGAAAACCTCAAAAATGCATGAATAATTATATGGTGACATTTTAAAGCGAAATAAAACAAATGGCGAAGAAAATTTTGACCTCTTTCGCTAATTGGCGAAAGGATCTCCGGGAAAAGCGGTGTTGTCGAGGAAATAAAAGATGAAAGGATTTATTTTCCAGCCTTTTAGAATATCAAAATCCAGAAAAAAAATTTCAGCTCCAGGCGCCGTCGAACAAGTTATTCATACTAGCCTTTTCCTTCGTCATCTAAAACTCAGAAAATTGGCTTCTAAAAGCATATAACCAGTGGGAAGCGAATGAAATACAGGAAAACTGGCTTCTGATGGCTTTTCCGATAATATTAAGCGAATTTATTGATTCTAGAGTGAGCAGCCAAAAATTTATCTGTGCAACCAAAATTTTCCCTAAGTTGCACATGGCAACCTGGCCTGTGCAAAAAACCCTGGCCCCGGCCGTAGCCTCTAGCCCGAGGTCTTGGAGTCCTGATGAATTTTTTGGGGCCTGAGGTCACCGTTCCCCCAAAATTTGAGGGGGTCTCTATAGAAAAAATCGATTATTTTGCCAAAGAAGTCCGGAAAAGGCTCAAAAAATTGTAATTTTTGTCTGAAAAACCGCAAAAAATGTATTTATGGCCCGATGCGCCGAGAAAATTGACATTTTCGACTGTTTTTGTTCAAAAATTTGCATTTTCAGTATTTTTATGGCTAAAAGTATGGGAATCCCTATGGCTATCCACAAAATTTTCAAATCTTGTCCGAGATATCCGAAGGTTTCTGGGGGTTCTAATGGAATTTCCTTCTCAATTACATGTTACACGTTTGGCCGAAGATTTCTGGAGGATTCCAATGGGACTTCCTCCTCAATTACATGCGAAGCTCAACCATTTACTCACAGTATTATGTATGTGTTTATTAACAGCAACCCGCGAGTCTATTTTATCCCACAGGCTACTTTACAGAATAAAATCAAGTTGCAATATATGAATCAGGTTAGAAAATCGACTTTTTTGAAGGTTTAATGTTTTCCTATTCAGGCTTTTTTTTAGTCATTTTAGGAGTCTGGGCTCCTAAAAGTTCGAAAATGGCTCCTAAAATTTTACTCCAAGGAGCTAATTTGGCTCCGAAAAATTCAGCTGAAGTTTAACCGAATTTTAGTTGTTTGCTATAATTATATTATATATCAAGCAACTTTACATGAATGCGTTTCTATTTTTAAGATCTCTTTAACAATAAACGATTTACTACTATTTTTAACTGTTTTTTCCGAGATAATTTTGTGTTTCAATGCAACAAACGCTGGCGTTGAGCGTGGTTTTTCTCTGGTGAACAGATTAAAGACGAAAACTTGGTCGCAAACAACAGTAAGGTCTTACTCGATCAAAAAATCAAATAGCAAAATTAGATTTTTCATCGATCATCAAATCAGGCTGAACATTTGGACGTCTTGATGCGTTTGCAGAAATGCCACAGCAATTGTAATAATTTTGATTTCGAAAGTGCTTACAAAATAAGGGCTAAAGAAACGCGATATAAAACTGGTGATTTTGCTAAGAAACGTAATGAATAAACGTGTCGTGTTTTGATTGAAAATAAACTTTTTTGATGAGTTCCGTTTTAAAAGCAAATTCAGAAAATTTGCCCTATCTGTGATACAAATAAATTTGGATTAAATACAATCAAACTATACGAATTATATAATGCATTAATTTTTATCAAAAGTGTGCATTGATTATTTATGGCTCCTAAAAATGTCTGTTTGGCTCCTAAAAATTTAGGTCTAGGAGCCATTTGGCCTATAAATTTTTGACGAAAAAAAAGCCTGTTCCTATTATGTTGCTTTCCCAACGTGATGTTTCTCTATGACAAAGGTGGACGTTCGTTATTTAGAAAAATCAAAAAAGCAAAATGGAAGTCTTAGTTTAAATACCGAAACTTTAGATTCCATTGAGCAATTATTTTCTAAGTATTGAAATTTTTTGATTGGTTATGCATTAATATTGATCTATCATCATTGAGTGCAATTTTTTAATTTCTTTGTTGTCCAAGCTGCAGTAATCATTTATGAATTTTGCTGTATCACACTTGGTTGATTTTGCCCTTATGGTGGTAAATATTTTTGTAAAAACATTTGGTTGCCAATATTGGTATTATATTACTCAATTTAGGTTTCAAAATAATTTTTCTGTGTATCTTTTTATATCTTTTTATCTTTATCTTTTTGTATCATATCTTTTTGTCGGCTAAAGTTAGGCGTTCACCCAAATTTTTTCTACCCATGTTTTTGAAAAAAATCTTCTGACTCAAGGAAGATTTTTTTACGCACAATTTCTTGTGTTACTAGTAGTAATGTGCGTCGGATATCCGGACGGATATTTTGAAAAACGGATATCCGGATGTGAAAAAAAATCAGGATATATCCGGATATTTTCGCTGTTCAAAAAGGAAGTAAAGGTTACTGAAAAGTTAGGTTCTCCATTATGGGGTATTCTCATGTGAGCGATTCCCTAGTGATCGATTCCCAAATGGGCGATTCTCAAGTGAGCGCATTCCCAATTGAGCGATTTCCGTGTGAATGAATTCAAAATTGGGCGATTCCAAACGAGCGACCAAGAATTCAATAACACTTTCTTCATATTTTCCTTCTTTACTTTATATTTTTCTTTGTGTACATTTTTTTTTCTTCCGTTTTGTGTGTATTGCACATGTTTTCGTTTATGTATGTTTTTACGTTCTCATCTTTTGTCTGTGCTCTTTTCCTTTTCTTCCTTCTTGTCATCTAATTTTTTCTTTTTTTGCTCATGATACAATACATTAAAAGTTGTCATTTTAAATAACCGTGGTCTTCCGCATAATTCTTGTACAGTTCGACATGCTTGAGTCTTTCATCGTCGTAGTGTGAAAATCTTCATAAAAATATAAGCAAAGAATTCTGAAAGAAACAAAACATCAACAGAAAGGGAACGAAAAAAATAGAAAAAGAAAAAAACCTTAAAAAAGTGACAAGAAAGAAGAAACAAAATAGAGAAAGCAGCAAGAAAGAAAGAAAAAATAATGTGAAAAAGAACAAAAGGAAAAGAATCAGAAGAACACAAAAAGACGAAGATAAAGAAGTAAAAGCAAAAAAACCAAAATGAAAAGTAAGTAAGAACGGAGAAAAAATCAAAAAATATAAAATTAAATAGCAAATATACCATGCCGAATTGTATAAGAATTACATGGTAGACAATGCTCATTAAAAATGACAACTTGTAATGTATTGTTTCATGAGCAAAAAATAAAAAAGTAGATGAAAAAAAAAAAGAAAATGAGAGAAAACGGGAGACAAAAGATGAAAATGCAAAAACATACAAAAACGAAAACATATTTGCAACACACAGAACGAAATTGAAAAAACATACAAAGAAAAATATATGGGGAAGAAGGAAAATGTGGAGTGTTATTACATTCTCTATCGCTCGTTTGGAATCGCCCAATTGTGAATTCGCTCACATGGGAATCGCTCAATTGGGAATCGCTCAGTTGGGATTGGGAATATTCCTACATTATTACACAAAGTTTCAACAACAAAACAACACAAGGTCCAGTAGCAGGGTCGTGCGCAGGATTTTTTCATGGGGGGGGGGGGCGGACTAGATTTTTTCACTGAATAGCCCCAGGAAATGTTGATCTTACGCGGATATACTGTGTGCATCACCGTTTTTTTTCCTCCAAGATTTTTTCCACATGAGAACCGGACCCAAAATTTTTTTCCTCATTTTCCAAAAATTTTCCACATTTTTAAAAACGCTTATAATGTGGCTACGGATCCTTTTTTATGCATTTTAGGAGCATACCCAAGCATTTTGTTGTATTTGTAGTCAGAAACCTGCAAAAATGAGGAAAAAAATTGAGAAAATTCTGGTTATGTTAGTCAAAATGAGCTCATGAAGAATATATTGGTGTTCTATAGAATGGTCCGGCGCCCAGCGCCGGAAAAATTGTTCGATTTTCACTTTCTAAACCGCTGGAAAATGAACTTTCATAACGTTGGGAAATAAATTAAAATCAGACTGATGAAGCGTAATTTGCCTCCCGTTCCGGCGCGTAGCGCCGGAAAAATTTTCGGGTTTTTGTATTCTAAAACGCTGAAAAATAAATCTCTCCATCAGATAATTCGTGAACAAATGTTTTGAAATCGCGTTTTAGAGTAATGTCTTCAATTTCTACCTTCAATAAACGCAAAAGTTCAGATTGCAAACGTTAAAAAAATTCCAATCATCGAGAGAAAAAATTCAGAGACGATGAAAAATCTATATTTTCGGCGACATAATTGACTGTAAACGATTAGAGAATGAAACGAGCTAACTTGATTGACAGAAACTGTTGATCATTAATTAGTAAGTCGAAGTAGATATGCTAACGGTCGCGCCTGATAGAATATAGTTATAATTATACCCATGACCGGCGCGAAGCGCCGGAAAATTTTTAGATTTTGACCTTTTAAAGTCCACCAAAACGCATGTTTTCGGTTTAGAGTTACTGCCTCAATAGGGGGGGGGGGCGGCCGCCCCCCGCCCCCCCTTGCGCACGGCCATGTCCAGTAGTATTATAGTTGACCGAGTGTATTATTACTTGATACGTGACTCCTTTTTACCTCTTTGCAAACAATATTAAAAATATCCTAATATACCCGGATATCCGAAGATGCAAAAAACACGGATATTCTGATATGGAAATTTTTCTGGTGCACATCACTAATAAGCAATCGGTTTGTCTTCCAAAATATCTGTACATAGATATGAAACTTTGATGTTACTACCGAGTCAGAAAAAAGTGACTCCAAATATACTCAAAAATACACTTCTTGGTTTTGAAGATAGAACCTTAAGATTATCGTCGTATTTCGAAATTATCGTCCCATTCGTTTGCTCAGATTTTATTGCGCTGGATTTTACTTCGTATTGTTAAGATTCGATACGATAATTAAATGCCTGTTCGCAAGCAAGGTGAAAAATTGAAATTATTTCTCTCGCTCCAAATTCGTTTTTAATTTTATGCGATGACATATTTACAATAGTTAAATAAGTCATAAAATGTTTAGAACTTGAGATTGCTTACGAATAATGTAAATACTTTTTGCATTGTCTCCCTAAAGACTTTTCGGTGTAGTAGATGGTTTCACATTTGCGGAAAGTCTGTAATTCGAAGAAAAAACTACCTTGAAATGAAATAGTGCTGTTAAATTCGCTTGTCAGTCAATAGTTATAAATATTAAATCAGTTGAGAATAATTCTTTAAGTAAGTCTGGTCATTACTATTACAGGTGTTCAGAGATTTTTCAGCTTACCTTCAAAAATATCGGGACCAGCTTTACTCAGTTCGTCGCCTAGATTTTTCCGTATCATGGTGTCTGTTTTTTACAGAAGCGCATCGAGCCTTGGAATTACTAGAAGAATACCACGGCAAATTAAACCGGTTTGAAGATCGACAACTCAAGGAGGCTATCGAACGAGTGATAACCATATTCAAAAGCCGTTTATTCCAAGCTTTACTCGGTTAGTTTTTTCATTTTTTCTCAAAATCGGTTAAAAATCAGCTAAAACCTTGCATTTCACGTGTGCGCACGCGCCGATACATCGTATCTTATGAACATTCATTCCAGCTTCCATAGGTAATGCAACTGTGCTTTCGCTGACTCCTGCGAATAAATAGCGTAGATATTATTGTGGTGGTATCTTTCTATAGGTCGCTGCATTATTTACATATCCATAAAACATTCCTCTGAAGAATGTTGTGTTCAAATTTATGATGAATACATATAACTGGCACAAAGTGGAAC